>VXBW01000361.1:1201901-1222213 GCA_013400375.1 Thinocorus orbignyianus | reverse complement strand
ATGGGCCCGGCTGCCTTTCTCCGGAGCCTGTGTGAGTGAGGGGGGCGTGTGCCGGACGCGGTTCCCCCTGCTCTCAGGGCCCTTCTTCCCCGGCGGCTCCTTCTCCGGCGGCTCCTCACCTGTGGCGGCGGCCATGTCGGCGGGACGCGGCTGGTAGGCGACGGCGGTGGGGCCTCTCAGACCCTCGCTGTGGCGGAGCGAGGTGAGTGCGGGGAAGAAAGGCTTGTGGTGGTGGGGGAGAAGAGCCAGGAATGGGTGGTTCGTGTCGCGATAGCGCCCCGTATCGCGTTGGGGGTGGGGGGTGGGTGGGTGAGCTGAGGGGGCACGCGCGCGGCCGTTAGCGCTAACGGCCGGTGGCGCGCGGGCGCTGAGGCGCCGGCCCTGAGGGGAGAGAAGGAAGAAATTAAAAGAAATCCTGTTTTTTAAATAATTTCATTTTTTTAATTCGTTTTGTGGCTTTTTTTCCTCTCTCCCCTCCCCCTTCTCTTCGCCGTCCTCTTGGGGAAGGCCTGCGAGGTGGATAAAATCGCCTCTCGCCGAGCTTTAATTTGCTGGGTTAATAATTTTGAAGGTAATAATTAGGGTTTCGGCCCATGCCTGAGGAGAAGTGGCGTTGTGGTAGCGTGCAGCGGCCGGCTTTGTGCTTGGCCATTGTGCGGGCTGGCCTCCGTGGTGGGTGACGGGAGCCCTCGTTACGCCTCGTTAGAGCTTTTCAGGTGCCCGTGGGTCTCCTTGGGCCACCAAAGGTCCTCTGCCAGCCATATCCATGTGCCAGGGAAAGTATGAGATGGAGGAACCCTGGTGTGTGTGGAGATGGTGGTTAAAACCACCTTGGATGGGGCTTTGAGCAGCCTCATTTAGGGGAAGGCATCCCGGCAGAGGGATTGGAATGAGGTGATCGTTAAGGTCCCTTCCAACCAGGACTTTTTTGCAATTCTATTATCTGGAAGATCTTGATTAGCTTTCCCACCGGATTGCAACAGGGAGGTGAGGAAAGGATAGCGATGCAGGGGCTTGTGAGGAAAGGTCCGCAGCGCGCTTGGACTCGGAGCAGTGGCTTCAACTTGAGGAAAAGGTAAATTAACCTTTGGAACTTGCAGAGGTCACACTGTTTTCCTGTCGTAAATGACGTGTCCCATCTCTTTCTCCCATGAGAACCTGTCTGGTATTGCAAATCGCTGCTCCAGGCTGGCTGGGTGGCTGTTGAATTGTGAAAAGGTGATGGGAACAAGTAATCTGGTGATTCACCATCGTGCTTTCCTCGTGAGATAGTGCAGAAAACAGCACTTTGGACAGAGGCTCGAACAGCCCCCACTGTGATGGGCATCCAGTTCCTTGTGTTGGTTGATGGTCTTAGTGGGAAGACTGGAATTTAGAGGAACAGGTGGAAAGGTGAGAAGGTGGAAGCTTAAAACATGCTATTTTATTTTAAGAAAGAGCCCTTAAATGTGTTACCTGAAAGTGACCAGACTGGTCACTTAGCTCTCTGAGGTGGAGATGAACGCGTAAATTTCCAAGACTCTTCCGTCAGTTTCAAGTGTTAGAGGTTTGGACATGGGCTGGATACCTTTTTCTTCAGAACAGGGACAAACGTACTGCATGTTGGAGCCATGCAATTTATTGAACAATTTATTTTGACTGGTAAGTAAAATATTACGCATTCTTCATGATAAAAGAGCAAGCAAAGAGTTCTTGTGCTTGGACTGATTTATTTTCATGAAACTACCAGAAGTTGCTTGTGGTGTACCGGGGTGTGGACCCTTGTAGGGCTGCTGGTTTTATAATGTTTGAACATACTGGAGCCATCTGGAAGAATCAAAATTTTATTTCTTCGAGGGCTGATAGTGATTGAGATGATAAAGGGGTGGAAAATGGAGTGAGTCTGGCAGTATGCATTTTGTAAAACCTCTTATTTGGGGAAACAAGAGAATGGAAGGTGTTAGTTTAGTATTAATACCATGCATAATGTACAGAAATATTAAATCCCTTGCCACAAGAAAATTATTGTTCAGTCTTTCATCTTGTGGTCTTAATCTGGGATTTGTCTTTTGAGGCCTCTTTGTCAATTTTTTTTTTAAGAAACAAATAGCATCCAAGGCAGGTCAGCAGAAATATCATTGGGGAATTGTTTTACTTTTCACATTTTCTGTATGGTTTGTAGCTGGGTGTTGCAGTGTTTTTGTGCTGCTTGCTGATGAGTTGTGAAATATCAGCATCCCAGTTCTTAGCAGTCTATTTTTCGGTAATGCAAAGGGAAGGGAACGATGATGTCATTGAATTTAAGGGGGAAGGATTGCAGTGGTGACTTACTGGCCCGGGAGAAGATCCCAGAGGGAGTGGACGAAATCTGACAAAAAGGGTAGTAGTGCTGCTTTGGCCATTTTTCCTTGGGCTTCTCTTTCTTTTGTGAACTTCTGAAAAGGGAAATGTCATTTTGCTGTTCAAATGCATCATCTCGCTTGAAGTGTCAGACCACATTATGGGGATGATTTCAGTCAGCTTCCCCTCTTTCAAAAGAGACCATGTCAAACTCTGTAATGTATTTATACGACATTTCAGTGTGTCTTTCAGAAACCCGACATACATATTTACAAAAATAAGTGTTTTTCATACTTTATTATGGCTAGAAGAGTTTGCATAGGAGAGAAAAAATGGGTTCTCCTGGCCTTTGTGTCCTCCTCTCCGCACATAAGAGGAAGATGTTGGCCTCTTCATGAACTGAGGGATTATTTTCATTCACACTTCCTCTCAAAGTATTCTTATCTGTGTAGTAGTTCCTCTGTGATTCCAGTGGCAGTGACGATGGCAGGAGCTATTGTCTCACGGTTGCTGGCTTGATACCGTTGTGGCAGAAAGGGAAGAAGATATAAATTTACCTATTTCTCTTTCTAAGTTTTACTTGCAAAAACCTGGACTAACTGCTCTCTCGGGACTGTAAGCACGGGTGGCTTCTGTCAGGTGAGGCTAATGGCTGTGTGGGGCCAGGTCCTTCATGCAGCTGTGCTCTTGAACTCTGGGATCTGGTTTCAGCATTCAGTGCTCTGCAGCAGCATCTTCTGCCAGCGCAGCCTTTGAGCTTGCTGAGGAGGGGATTTTATGATGAACGTGGTAGATTTGAGCCTGGAAGTGTCCTGAATGACCCGTTCTCCTCCACCAGTCTTGCGCTCACCTTCAAGTTCAGATTCTTGCACTTGTGATGTCTGTGCCTATGACAGTGGATGTTGTTCAGATTCCCTGTTTGGGTCTGTTAGCTGCCCTCAGAATGTCTAATGGAGTAATGTAATCTAATATAAAGGAAACAAATTGAAGTGTTTATCAACTTTTAAAACCCACAACAGTTTTCCTTGAAAAAATAAGTCTATTTACTATCTGGGGTGAAGCAGGTCAACAGGTCTGGCCAGTCAGAGCATGTGGATTTTCACAGTGATTTCTATTCTTATGCTAATCCTCTGAACAGGCTGGCTGTGCACTGTGAGCCAGCATGAGAGAGGGGATGTGCATTCTGAGGACACTAAAGGGAAGCCATTTTTTGCACGTATTGTTACACAGATTACGTCCTCCAACCAACCAGAATTTGGAGAATCACATAACCTAAGGATATACTGCTCCGGGTCAGCAGTCATTTAGCAATCCTCAGCGGGTTTGGTTGAAACTGTTTGGTTTTGGTATTACTTTTGTGTTTGTGGTTTTTTGTTTCTTGTTGTTTTTGGGTTTTGTTTTGGGTTTTTGTTTTTTTTTTATCCATGTTGTAGCTGAAAACAAATTGTTTCCTTTGGTGCCGAACAATTAAAGTTGGAAGACTAAAAATTTTCGTTTATTACTTATTGTGTTGGGTAAAAAATGTGGGAAGGCAACAAAACTGTCACTCCATTGCTACAGCTATGAGCTGCTCATTTGAATCCTGCTCCTAATGATGACTTGCTGTGTTTCTCCCACACCGTTTCTTTTTGTTGCCTCAATTTCTGCTGTGTAAAGTACTCTTGATCCTGGGCTGCATCAAGAAGAGTGTGACCGACAGTTGGAGGGAGGTCATCCTGCCCCTCTACTCTGCCCTGGGGAGGCCCCATCTGGAGCACTGGGACCAGTTCTGGACTCCCCAGTGCAGGAGGGACAGGGAATTGCTGGAGAGGGGATAGCAGAGGACCACCAAGAGGCCTGAAGCATCTCTCTTCCAAGGAAAAGTTGAGGGACTTGGGGCTGTTTAGTCTAGAGAAGGCTGCAGGAGGATCTGATCAACACCTTATAAAGACTTAAAGGGTGGATGTCAGGAGGATGGGGCCAGTCTTTTTTCAGTGGTGCCCAGTGACAAGACAGAACCAGCACAAACTTGAACATAAGAAGTTCCATCTAAACATGAGGAGGAACTTCTTGACTTTAAGGGTGGCAGTGCCTTGGCAGAGATTGCCCAGAGAGGTGGTGGAGCCTCCATCTCTGGAGGCATTCAAAACCTGCCTGGACATGTTCCTCCGTGACCTGCTCTAGGAGGACCTGCCTTGGCACTGGGGTTGGACTGGATGGTCTCCAGAGGTCCATTCCAATGTGATTCCGTGACTAGTCTGTGTGCATATATTCCGAAGGGTGCGTGTGCACCAGTTGAAACCAGGTAAAATATGTAAATCTCACTGCAAAGAGTTTGTTTGCTGCGTATTTGTTCTGTAGAAATTGTTTTAGAAATAGGAAATAATGTAGAAGTGTCAGAGAAATGCTGCAAGTTGGTATTTTGTTGTACATTATACAGACTGCAGCTGTAAAAACTCCAGCTGACATCCACAAGGGCTTCTGCAATACAAGAAACTAGGCTGGGGCTGCTGTTAAGTGTGTTAAGAAGCCTTTGCATGTGTTATTTAAGTGGTGGTTTGTGTTGTTGGAGCCTTTATACACTTGGGTAGATCACCTTGCCGCATTTGTGTGTGTAGTGTTAGATTCTTCAGTAGTGTGCAAAATAATTAAAAACTGCCCTTTAAACTATTTAGTAAATTGGATTTGCTTTACCAGCATTGGGACAGGAAGTTAATCGTATTTAAGCTGATGTTGACTTTTCCAATCTGATTTTCCCTGGGAAGAAACTTTATTACCTAGCTGTTAAATGCACAGTTAATTAGCTGCTGATTGCTTAAGCTGATAAACCAATGCTACCAGGTTTATTGTAATCAGTTTGGTAAGTATGCTGTATATGTTTCCTTGTGTTACTGTCTTGCTTTTTGATCAAACAATACATTAACTGTCATCATAATAATGGCTTGAATATATGTAGATGGTATTGTCAAGTGATGATTATGACATTTAACTGTTACTATTCACCACGTGTTCTTTTGCTCCATGCTTAGTTCCACATGCGTAGGTGCGGACCTCATAGCGTCATCTGTGAATCTTGTAACAGATGAGAATATGCCTCAGTAGCTCCTGTCTCTTAGCTGATAGTTTAGAAAACAAAATACCCCCAAGTCTCCACTTTTAAAATCATTGTTTTAAGAACCTATGCATTTTTTTTCCCAGTCTTGTCTCTGTAGCAAAGTCGCAACCTTTTGAGTGTGTTCTGTTGATGTTGCTTGAAGTTGCTGGTTGATGCAATAAACTACTGATCACTGAATCATCCTCTTGTCATCTCAATCCCTTTTGCTGATGAAGCTGCTCCTCCATTCTCCTCCTGGCGCACCCAGTGCTTCTGCCTGTCCACATCTCAACCTTTCATGTTGGTGGGTGGAAAGCATTGATTGTAGTGTATCCATTTTAACCCTTTAAGAATCAAGAAAAGCAGGGTTTCTCCCCTTTCTGACATTAATTCATTAAACCGGGACCACAAGAAGTTGGGAGCTTGGTTTCCTGTGGATTTCAGGGTAAAATTAAATGCTTAAATATCCCTGATGTTATTTGCTGGATGGAGGGACCCTTGGCCTCAGTTATGGCCTTAGGTCTCCTGGTAGTGGATGTATAACATAAGGGTCGTGTGATGCAAGCAGTGCTCTTGGATAAACTCACTGTGACAGTCCAAATTCGGCTTGTAGGTGTTAGTTTACTTTGTAAGCAGGCTTCATGCTAGTTGAACAAGTTGTCAATCTTGTATTACTTCTAACTTGGTGAAAGTTCCTTACAGTGAAAGTTTGCTCGTGTGACATCCCGCCTTGTGTCAGTTCAGCAGTTCAGGGGCACAGTACTGCTCCAGCAGCCATGGCTCCAGAATCCAGCTGTAGAGAAGGATGACAGTGATTTAATTACTACTGGTAACTTGCTTTTTAGATACAAGGATGAAAGGTGGTATTCTAAAAGCGTTGTCATTGCTTACTGACAGATTGAGATAATCAGTTTTGCTAAAAATAACTTTGATGGCAAGGTGTTAGGTTCTTAGAAGTGGTTAGAAAATACTTGCTTCTTAAAGAAAATCATGTTTAATCCTCTTTGTGTTTTGTTATCTGAGATACATTTATGACCGACTAAACAAATGTCTTTTTAAATGTTAAAACTAAGTTGTTTTTAAAGTAGTTTGGTGGGTTTTGGTGCAAACAAAAGTTTTCCAAATCCAGATGTTAAAATTTGGATAACTGCTTTCCAGTTTCACTATGGGCATGAGCGTGGCTATTATGAAGACAAATGTAGCTGGACAAGTCTTGTTTGAGCATAATTTTAATTGCTGCAAAAGCCTTTGAATATTTGCCAGGACTTACCCTTTTACTCCTTTTTGATGATTCATGAATATCTTCATTAGATTTCATAGCAGCCAGCCTGTATGCTCTAGCTTGAAGGCACAATTTATTAATGGAGAAAAAGAAGGCAAAAAAGTGCTTTGATATCTTTTGTGTTGTGTGTTTTGCAAGAGGCATCTCTAGAGAGTCATCTCTTACCTGCTAGGATAGATCAGCCTTTTAAAAGGGTAATTTCAGTATTTTATTTTTTAAACGTCTTTTTAATTGAAAAAGACTGTTATCCTGCTCAGTAATGCACCTTGCTTGTTTTTCCCCGTAATTTCCATAGCAGCCGATATATTCTCATAGAATCTGTACAAATTTAATCAACCATTTCCTTGTCAGCCTTTGATGGAATGTGAATGTATTTCAGTAGCTGCTTTCTATAGCTTATGGTCATCATCTCATCCCTTACAGTCTGCCTGGGATATAAACAAAAAAAATTGCTGTTTGGGGATTATTGATTGTTTCCATTGTGCATGTTTGTGTGTGTATGAGTATTATTTTCAAAATTATTGATAGGTACCGCTTTTGCATGAAAAGGTACAATGTGTACAATTTTACGATAAAGCTCATGAATGAGCAATAGCTATGAATATTATGTTTAGATAAAGATTCATCAATATGATCTGTAAACCAAAGTGTGTTGATCTTTCCTCGCTTCTATGTGTATGCAGGAGTGTAATGTGTTTGTGGGAGGTTGATTCAGTACAGTAGTTGATATCTTTTTATTTTTTTAAAATGTTTTTATTTAAGAAAAAGTTCTAGTAATTTATTCTTGAAGTATAATGAGATTCCATAGGCTTTCAGTTGAATGATGCACAAGGCAAGCTTCAGATGTAAAGTTCAGTCATTGGTGACTGTTGCAGCCTATTTCATTGAAGAAACAGGAACAAAAGCTTGTTTGTAACTACTCTGGAACCAAGAACAAAGGCTGCGGGGACCTTTGAACCTTTGTGGCTGTGCATCTGAAGGAGGAATTGTTCAAGAATGGGAAAAAGTGCCAGAAGACCAGGGATCTGTTTTTCCCCTCTGTCTTTCTGCAGCAGTGTTCAACGACCACATTTAAAGCAAAGAAAAAAGAAAAAAAAAAAGAAGTTAGTTAATTGGAAGACTTCCTTACTTGTTCTTCCCACCAAGCTCTGATTTGATAATCAAGTATGCAGGAATGGTTATTCTGTCGCCTTTTTTTCACTGAGACAAGCTTTAAACAAATGATTGTGTGTGCTTTTTTCTTCTTTCTTTTGGAAGAAATCTTAATGATTGATTGCATCCTTAAACATTTTGTTCTCTCTCAAGTGTTCTGTGCAAATAATTCTGGCCTCTGAAGCAATTTGTTTCCCTTGCTTCCTGGTGTTGTCCAGGTTTCACAATTATTTTTCATTCGATGATAGCTGTCTCCTCAAGGAAGACAGAAGGGAATAATCAGTGTTCTGAAGAAATTGCTCTTTCTCCCCAAAATGTGTTGACTGGCATATTGAGGGTTATGGTCTCCAGTGGGTTGTCCGGCAAGAAGGTTCCGCTTCAGGCAGCGATTTGTGCCTTATCATTCACCTTCATGAATTCTACAAGGCTTAAAGACAGGATGGGTTGTGCTGAAAGAACATATTCCCTAAATTGCTTTGTGTAGAGGGAGAGAAACCACAGTATTGAGTGTTTATTATTTTTCTTTGAGTAATGAACATAACACACCAGCTGGAAAAAACAGGATTGTTCATTTATATTTTTCAGCCTGTACATGCAGCTCATAAGTGTGCTCAGGCATGCATGTGATGTTCATGTCTGTCCCTCTTTCTCTTGCTGAAGAAATACTCAGTGCTGCTCTGGAATTGTTCAGACAGAAGGGGAAGGCTGGGGTTGCCCCAGATGGTGTCTCAGGAATTGAATCGGGTCTGCTCTGCAACCTGTGACTCTTAAGAAAGCTGGCAGGAGGTCAGCGCTGCTGGGTTGGAGGCACAGGATGAGTTCTGGCATCTGGTGTTCTTCTGCCTGGCTTTGTTCAGGCACTGTCAGAGAGGAGGCTCTTCATGTGGCTTTGCAGGGGAGCGATGTTCAGGTGGCTGCACCCAGCTTGGCCACCTGGAGCTTTGCTCTGTGTCCCCACTCCCCATTAAAGCACAGAAAGAACTGGAGAACCTCTAGATACCAGAAAGAGGAGAAGCAACCAGGCATGATTTAGTTGACAGATAAGTATTTTGAGCAGTGATTCTTCTCACTGCTGGAGAAGAAAACACTTTCTTTTTTTTGAGTATTAAATTGTTGGAAGAGTTTTCAGTTCTTCTTTTTCCCTGTGATGGGGTAGCAGTCAGGGTGAAGTTTATGTAGACATAGTTGTGTGTTCATCCTGCCTCTTCAGTTGTCCTAAGCGACAATGTGTTTCAAATGTCTCCTTTTGCTGCTTAAAACTTTTGTTCTCTTTCTAACCTTTGGCAGCAGTTTCTTTACAATTAGGCTGTGCTATAGGGAAGTTCAGCTTTGTGTCTTCTGGGCAGCCTGTAAACCTGGCTCCCATGAGCAAGGGGAAGCTGTATGGTCTTGTCCTTGTACCTTTGAAATTCTTTCCAGTATACTAGTTGGTTGTCACTGTGCTTTTGGCTCCTCCTCTGTTGAGATAAACAGCAGTTCGAAATACACAAGTATTAAAAATCACAATTTTTTTTTAAAAGATTTCACTGTAGGGAGTATTCTTTACCTAATACTTTCAGTCATCCATGCACAGAGCAACTGCAAATTGTGTAAGGAAGCCAATACATCCTTGACTAGTTATGTAGCCATATTGTATTAATTTAGGGAGAATTTAGCTGTCTAGAATATAGCTTAGTAGCTTTCTGAACATTTTAACCTAGATTACAAGAAAAATTGTTCTCGATTGTATCACTCTCTGTAGGTGCCCCTTGCATTTCCTGTTTGTCAAATGCCAGGTTTAAAAAATAAACCACAGTTAACTTCTAAGATTAACATTGGAAATGAAAACATATAGATCAGTGTTTTAGAAAACTTAATTTGTCGGTTCTTATCGCTAGAAAGCATGTGTGTGGAGGAGGGATGCCATATGGCTGCTAAATATAACACAACTTTCTCCTGAAAGCAGTCTAAAAAGTACAGAAGTTCACAATCTGGTATCTGTGTTTTTCATAAGAATGTGCTGCAGACTTGAAGAATCTTACTAGTGCAAAGTAAGGTAATGGGAACGGAGCCAACATGGAATCCAATAAAGTGCAAGTATTTCCTGTGAAGGGGTGATGTTGGCTGACACACCGGGGACATGCTGGGCATCTTGGAGACACTGGACCCTTTGTTAGCAATTACTTTAAAGCACAAGGGTGGTGGTAGCTCTCCAGGTTCCATCAGTTTGCAGTGCTCCCTGCCCTCTAGGTCCAACAGCTTGTATTCTTGTTTTCTTTAAGTATTTGCACTGTTACATCCCAGTTCTGGGATGCTGGAGAGCTTGGTCTCCTGCCGTAGCTGCTTGAATAAGATCAGGGTGACACAGTTGTGGAAAGACTTGAGAGTAGTTACTCTGGATTTTTATTTATTTATTTTTTTTTAAATTTGTGTTAATACTACTAACTTTTCATGTTTTTGTGGAGATCCTGCCAAAATACAGATGATTCCATGTTTCAAGAATGTAAATATAATTGAAATACAGTAGCACTTCTGGTATGTGATTCAGAAGTTGTGTGTGTGTCTGCATTTGAAGGGATTGGAGTGGTGATACACTACCCAAGGTAGTATTTTTACATATATTTCAGCAGCGAACGTATTTGTGAAATACTTTCTCTGTGTAGATTAGTAACTTTCTGATGGGAAAAGCCCCTGAAGAAAGCAGACTTACAAAATAACTGTGATTTATTTTTTAAGATTTTTTTTTCCTACCCCCCTAAAATTACCTACTTCCCCATGCTGCCTCCCTGTCTCCCCTTTTTGAATGAAAACATCAAAACTGAATTTCTGATTCAGCAAAACGCTTCAGAATAGGTGTAACATTAGCATGTGAGTAATCCAATCCTAGGGCTCCATATAGGATAAAAGGCATTGCTGAACTGAGGCAGAAATATCTGATAGGAAAAGCTTATCCTGGAAAAGAATCAGAAGAGAAACTATATTGGTTATATTCCTTAAGGCCTTTAAAATATTTCAAAGGGATGAGTATAGATTTACTGATGGGGTTTTGGTGACTAAAAATGCAGTTATGCAAATCACAGCTTGTTGGGGCAAGGAGAATTCATTTCTTCACTTGAGCACATGTGCTTTTTCACTGTTTTCTCTATGAAGTTGAATTATAGACAAGAATGCACTTTGTTGTTCTTTAATACTAAATAACAGCATAGCAGTTTTGATCTTCAAAGCGCTGCTCAGACCTTAATTAATCTTCATAATAGTCCTTTGAGAGAAGAATAGTCCCTACCCTGTTGGACAAGGAACCCTGTAACATGGAGATGTTGGAGGATTTGCCAAGGGCCATGTTGTCAGCGGCTGCTGGGACAGTTGTGCAGAATTTCTGGTGCTGGGTGCTAATTCTTGAGGCTGTGTTGCTTCTCTGGTTGATGTGTTAAAATTTCCAAAAATTTGAATGTATAAAGAAATGTCGTTCTGAATTCTTTGTGTAGTTTTGGATTTCCATCTGAGTGTTAACTTATGCATATGCATGTTGGAATTTCCCTTTTGAGTATTCCTGGAGGCACGAAGTGCTAAAGGTTTGTGTGTATGTCTGTGTGTGTGTGCGCTGCTGAGAGCAGCGTGTGGGAGCAGAGATGCAAAACTGCACTTCAGAAAACCTGGGTCACAACTTCTGTGTTACAGGAGTGGTAAATAAAAGAATATATGGCTTTAGAGTCTATAGGACACATAATAAATACAAAGTGTCTCTCAGTCTGCATTCTCTACTCTTCCTAATTCCTTATAAAGTTTAAAATAAGAAGAATTAATATAGATGCTTGATTTTCAAGTTTTTTTGGATGAAACTGTTGATTTGCAGTCTAAAACAGATTTAGAGAGTACATTCCTGTCAGAAAACCTGTAGCCTGCATGTGGGGAATAAATTAAGAAGGGCAAAATACTACTGAGGACTGTTCATCTCATCTGGAGACACGGTTCAGCAGGAATTATAATCTAAAGGTGGGGATCTCTCTAAATAACACCATGTGGCCAGAGTCTGGAGAACAGCGAAGCTTTGTTACATGTCCATTTTTCTCACAAACGATAGGAGTGAATATTCATTTATTAATAAAACTGTGGGAGCTTGTTACTGCTGAAGATAAGGGACTCAAGATGCAGCATGGGAGATGCATAGATATATTACAGTTAGATTCTGATATAACAGCCCCAAGTTCAAAGTGTTTAACACACTTTCTAATCTCCAAATAGTTTTTCATAAACTGGGATGCTTCAAAATAAGAGGTAGGCCCTGACTGGTGTTTTTATAATGAACTCCAGCTTTGGTGTAGGGCATTGTAATTCCTGCTGGAGATTGTCCCAATTTGCATGAGGAATGAAGGTGGAATTAGCTTGCCAAGTAGAAAGTTGACAACCCGTTAAACAGGTTTGAAGAATTCGTCAGTATGAACAGCAAAGTCAGCAGAATCCTGTAACTAATGCCAGAAAACCCTGTTACACTTAACCTGGTGACCTTGTCAGCTCTGAAGAACTTGCTGACAGCATGATACTTCCAGCTTCGTTTGGGGGAAGGTCTTTTCAGCATTCCCTGCTGTGGTTCAAGAGCTCCTAATTATTTGGTACATGCATTTTGAGGAGGAATCTGTGAAGTGATTTAAATAGCTTTTTTTTTTCTTCTTTAATTTGTTAGAAATTCAGTGACTTAGGCTGACTCAAGGGTCAGTAGGAATACTGAGATTTATTTTGAATGCAAAATTTGAATAAAATGTCTTTTGGGGAAAGTTGCTAGAATTTTGGAGTTCTGAACTATCCAGTATAGTCATATTCTAAATACTGTAGAGATTTTTATTCACAAAATTTTTCAAATAACACGCTTTCCTGTTTGAGCTTACATCTTCTCTGTCTTTTTTCGATGCACAAGAGCAGCAAATCTTGATTGATAGAGGGCAGAAAATTTCGAAGTTAGGAGACTGCCCTATAATCTACGATGCATGAAGCATAAAATCTTCTGTAGGTCTTCTTTGTATGAAACGTGTTACTGGATTTCTGGAAGCTACTCAAGTGTTCACAGTGATAAATTGGGCATCAACAAGCACGTCAGAAAATAATTTGTGTGTTGTAGTTTCTCGGGTGCTGTGACAATAAGGAAAGGTGTCGGTAATGGAATAACCACATGATTCTGGACCACCTGTGTCTGGCAACTGGCATATGAAATCTGATGGGCAAAGCTTTAGGAGGGGAAGAGATCTGATGCCTTTCCAAAGCATGCACTGCACAAATCAATGCTCCTGGTTAAAAATCATATTGGGGGGTATGAACTTGAATACTTTCATAATTTTTCCAAGCTGTTTTTACAAACACAGCAGCTTCAGTGACAGATGACAATAACGCACAGAAGTGGTTTTTTGTGTTTTTTTTTTTTTTGTGTGTGTGGAATTAATTTCTGGGTCTGAGTGTATGCATCTGCATGTAGTGCTCCTGCATACCCTGATGAAAATCATCTTTTCCCCTTCCTGAAGGGTATTCTTCATGCTGCATCATAGCAAACTGCTTTGAGAGTGGAGAGGGTTTGGTGTCTTGTTAAAATAAAGTAAAATCTCATTCCTGACTCCTGTTACGAGCATGACCGATAGTTTACCTGCCCATAAGGACTTTTAGAAATTCAGATGGAGGTAGTTGGAATGTTAATGCTTTGGCTTGTATGGATGAGTTGATGTATTAGCTCTTAAGGCTTTTATTTCTTGTCTCAAATTTTGCTAGCAAGCTGCTAGAACAAGTGAATGAGGGGCTAGACAGTAACTGTGTAAGAAGAAGACATTTGAAGGATCTTGCTGATTTTTTTTGATGTTCCAAAATACCATCTTAGGCAACTTGTTCTCTTCCCAAATGCTGCATATTCTAAATCTGACAGATATATGTGGTGTTCAAAGGCCAGCCCTTCTTTTTGGAGCAACAGAACTTGTAACATGCATGACAGCAATATATGGAGGTGTTTTTTTTGGTTGGTTTGGAAGGTCTGAGTTCAGCAAGTCTAACAAATCAATAACTCCTAAGAACTCGGATTGCCCTTGTCACTTAAGACAGTGATAGAAAAAATCTCTTTTCAAGTGAGGGCAGCACATGGGTTGAGTAACTGTGCAGTCTTAGCTCTACATGTGTCAGTGGCTCCAATTTCTTTGCAGAATACACTGACACCTTCTATAGCCACTGAACTTGTGCGTTGAGGGGTGATTTGTCTGATGTTTGAAAGGATTAATAGTTGAACAGCATGTGAATTTTCTTGCATCACTGCTTAAAGTAAGATAGTTCCTGTTTGTGTGGGGAAATATGGCTAACATGTCGCTGTAGAGAATGCTTTTGGAAAGATGATTTGGTGAGGTTGTTTGCTGACTGACATATGGTATGACATACGGTGCTATTTACCACCTCGGTGTCTGAACTTACAGGGAAATGATTTTCTTTTTTAAACATTTAACTCTATTAAGTACTTGTAGACATCTTCCAACATTGTCCTGGCCAAATCAATTTACACTTTCCCTTTCTTCTGTTTGTCCCATCTGTTTGTGACTGTTTGTTTTCTTCCTTCTTTAATGTTATAAATAGATTTTAGCATTTCAAGGGCTGAGGGTCTCGGTAGCAACTAGCGCTTGCAGTTCTCTCTTAACTTTTACCCACCGCCTTCAAGGTATCAGGTTTCCCTTACCACCCTGTGAGATGGAAATTCGTGCCAGGCCAACTACTAGGCTGGAAAAATTGCTCTCTAGTAAAGTCTTTCAAAGTCATCCTAGGAATAAAAACTCCTGAAACAGAGCTGTAGGTGAGGATGAAGAAATGATATTGGAGGTGGCACCTTGTTTTGTTGAAAATCTGGTTTGTGGTGGAAGGGGGAAAAAATAACACAGAACTAACTTTTCTTAAAACTTGGCCAAAAGTAGCTTTAAGACAGTGGAGTTTCTGGAAGGATACATCATACTTTTCACCACTGGTAGATACTGAAATGAAAAGGCTTTGGAGGGAATAAAAATACAATGGACTTTTCCAGGCATGACTCCTGATAACGTGGCAGATGCTGTCAGGTTTGCTGGACCTGTGTAGGGGTTGCAATCAGGATACTATTTATTTGCTTTTCATATTACTGCTTTTTCAATGTAAGTATTCCCCTTACTCATAGGCATAACTGCAAATCTTGCAAAAGAAAACAAAACAAAGAAGTGATACATGCTCAAGTCTCAAGTGTAGATTTGTATAAAAGAAATGAGAAAATGACTTGAAATATAGAAGAGGGGATGTAGAATGGCTTTTTTTTTTCTCCTCCAAAGCTTGTTTGCATCTTCCTGGTTTATATTAGTCTCATTTCTCTACCAGATGCTGCAGTTTTATGGCAAGAAAAATTGTTAATGTGTACAAACAGTTTGAGAATTTTTCTTCTACTCTGATTCTGCTTTTGTCTTCTCTGGTCTCATTGGGAGCAGTCTGATTGAAATGTGGATGTACAGCTCCATTAACACACTGTGTCAGACTTTCTTGCTATCTGTTCCACTTCTTTCCAAGTTATAAGTCACCTTGTGAACATTTGTGCAGAGAGAAAGTGATAAATGTTTTTCCTCCCCTCTGCTATATTGCTTTTTTATTTTCCTTTTTTTTTTTTTTCCCCTAACTCACTAAGGAAATGTTTAAAGTATTAAGCAATAAACTTGTATAGATGACAACATTTGCTACTTAAATGTATAGGTGGGAGAAAAATTTGAGGTGAATAAGTGAAGGTCCAGCCTCCATGGGTTTCATAGAATCACAGAATGGTCAGAGTTGGAAGGGACCTTCAAGATCATCAAGTTCCAACCCCCCTGCGATGGGCAGGGACACCTCTCCCTAGAGCAGGTTGCTCCAAGCCCCATCCAGCCTGGCCTTAAACACTTCCAGGGATGGGGCATCAACAGCTTCCCTGGGCAACCTGTTCCAGTGCCTCACCACCCTCACAGGAAAGAACTTCTTCCTAATATCTAATCCTGTGTTTCCATTTTGTTCCAGATGAGTGGTTAGATAATACCATTCCAGGATACTAAATTCTGGTACTTGCAGTGTATTTAATACAAATAGTAAGAAGCATGTAAATGAAAGGAGTATTTACTAAAGTTTTTTGCTCTCCATGGTGTGAGGCTCAACAGAGAAAAAATATTCTCTACTTGTATGAAGCTTTGCAGAGCTTAGGAGATTCAAAACTGAAAAATCTGCATGAATTTGTCATATATAAAGTTGTGTCTTAAAATTAATTTTTAGAGTATGGAGAAATGGTTGAGTAGGTGTGTCAGAACTGCAAGATGGGGAAGCGATCTAGGTGCCTGGTGTAATGCTTAAAACAGGAAGACTCTAAAAAGCTTTCATAACTGTATAAAACATCCTTGTGAAAGGGTTAAAACGAGGGCTGGTTTTGCTCACAGAAGCCCTACATTTAAATAAGCTTCAAATGTAAACACAACTGTGTGCCTTCTGGGGGAGACATAAAACAACATGCTTTTTTTTTTTTAACTTACATTTTTCCTCATCTCTCCTATTAGAACTTTGTGCTATCCTAAAGAATTCCTAAATGGCACCTCTTTGATCAAATTCAAGAGAATTATTAGTGTTTTGAAGTAAATTTTACTGTGTGTAACCATGCAGATAGAATATTACGAGATTAAAAACCTGGTGCCACAGTAAAATAAGTGGTGTATGGTATCAAAGTGTTTACTGCCTGGAGGACTATTATGAAATCATCAATCTGGTAGGCTCTTCCTTTTCCTATGTGTGGTAGGATAAAAGATCTTCTTTACCGGATCTTGAGTTGAGTGGAGGTGGAAAGCAACACGCCAAGTGGGGGAGAGACTTCATGGAAGCGCCTTGTGATCACAGCTCAGCCTCTCTAAAAGAGGGATGGCGCAGGAAACCAACCGTAGCCATCTGCCAGTGGCCATAAGGTCTGTGTGAATGTTGCTGAAAGTTTGTTGAGACAACTTCTTTGTGAAGAAGTAGGTGTTATTTAAACTCTGCTAACCCTCTGCAGCGAGTTCCCCCCACAGGGTGCTTTCTCTGGGGGGGGTCATTAGAAAACATAGGTCCAGATCTGTAAGGACCTAAACTCCTGTAGTTTTGATAGGAAGTGTGTGCTCGTAGAGAGGTGATTCCATCAAGGCTTTGACTGTCTTCAAACAAATGGACAAGCCAATTTAAGGTCTCTCTCATAAAGCAGAAGGGTCAGCAGAAAGGTATTCTGTTTGAACTTCATCAGATGCAGTTCCTGAGATACTTTTTCTTCCCTCCGTCATTTGATTATAGAACTGAAAAAACTCTTTACTTCTTTTTCCTATGGAAATGTCCCAAGGTTTTTTTGCCATTGAGTGGTCTTGTTGCTGCAGTCCTTTGGAGAACTGACCAGTGTGTTTCCATAGGCGACTGGAATGGAAGCCCGTACTTAGGGCGCAGCAGTCCTGTACGTGTCCTGGCACACGTGAAGCCTGGTCTGGAGCATGGCATCAGTGTGGTGTAGAACGCAGTATTTTAAGTATGAAATGTGTTAAAGAATATCTGTTACTGAGCAATAACCTGCTAAGGTGAGTGAATATTAACTTCCAATGTGGTTTGCCAGTAGAGGGTATCTGTAATCTTAATTTTGTCACCAATATTTCTTAGTTACATAGGGATAGGGGAGAGGGTTGAAGCTCTGAGTAAATCATTTTTATCCATTCTGTTTCTGACAGTTGAAATGTTATTGACCAAAAACATATTTGTGTTTATTCAGCATGAATATACTCTTCTGTAAGAGTTACCATCTGTTTCATTTCTTCTGCATCTGTGGAAACTGTTTTGACTTTTCTTTTTCCCTCCGAGTAGACTTATTTTTGAAATCTGGATAGCTGATTAGTTGGCTATTTTGTTAGGTTTTTTGGTCAATTCATTACTTAATATAATTGCACTGATACACTCCATTCAAGGGAAACTTAAAAATTTAGGATTGTGAGACTTTCTCTTGCCTTTTTGGTTTTGACAGACACCTTGAGTATTTGACTCATGTCGCTCTTTTCCATCAGAGGGAATTTTTAACTCTTTTGTTGCTACAATACACCATTGCCATTGTGCTCTGGTGTAGCTGATACTCAGCTCCATCCTCAAGTAGCAGACTCTTCCTCTCTCCTAGTGTTTGGCTGTTGTATTAAGCTATGATCCCTCGTGCTCTTTCAGCTGCAGCTAGAGATTATCATCCTCTCACTGCCTCTTGCTGTCCTCTCAGGTCTGCCAGTCTCTTGCGCTCCTTGTCACTCTGTAACCCAGTTCTGCCGAAGTGCTGTAGGTCGGGAATACAACCAGGCCAGGGATGGAGTCACAGCTACTGCTGTAACCTTGGGAGCTGCACCACCGGTGATTCCACAAGCTTTAATACTAACCACAGCAGGGATTGCATTTCATATCTGGGTGCATCTTCCTGCAGCAGTGATACCTTTGCTCCTGAGATCTTAAAGCAGGGTTGAAATTGTTCAGCGTTTAGGAAGAAGCAGGCAAAGTCTTGCAGAACCAACACTGAGCTTGGCAACAGTGTCCTGGTTACTAGGTTTCCCAAGGGCTGCACTGGAAGTCAACAAGGGAAAACCTTTAGAGAGAATTCCAATCCCTGCAGACTTGGAGAAAAACACTCCCAGAGTAAGTGGAGATTTGCTGACAGCTGCAGCTTTTGCGATGTTAAACAAGATGCTGCAAATAGTTGTTATTCATTTATATATTTCCCCCTGGGGGAGAAATACATAAGTAGAAGAAATTCCTGGGAGAATTACTTCGGACATAATTCTTAAGAAGAAATTTTCATTTTTCATGAGTGTTGATGATAGTTGATTGCATTTCTTTTTAGAACAGGTAAAGCACTACTCTTGCATGCTTCTTTTAAATGTATTTTTTCCTTTGTTTGAGGAAAAAACATTCATTATATGGCTTGTGATGTGAGGTTTGCAGACCTTAATGTAATAAACACAACAGGGCTTGAAATGATGTGGTGGAACAGCTTCCCTGGGTCAAGGTAGTTTTAAAAACAAATGAATTAATTTTCTGTGCCCCTGATGTTAATGCAGCGCTTTGGTTGTTGTTTTTTTTTTTCCTTTTTGTTACTTTATTGAAAGCTTCAAGGAGCTAACCTGTGAAACACAGTGCCTTCATTTGTAGTTGAAATCACAGAATTATAGAACGGTCAGAGTTGGAAGGGACCTTAAAGATCATCAAGTTCCATGGGCAGCCATGGGCAGGGACACCTCTCCCTAGAGCAGGTTGCTCCAAGCCCCATCCAGCCTGGCCTTAAACACTTCTAGGGATGGGGCATCAACAACTTCCCTGGGCAACCTGTTCCAGTGCCTCACCACCCTCACAAGAAAGAATTTCTTCCTAAGATCTCATCTAAATCTCCCCTCTTCCAATTTAAAACCATTACGCCTCATCCTGTCACTAAATAAGAGCTTTTCTGCTAAAAAAAAAAGAGAGAAAAAGAGATCAGGCAGTTGGAATGATTGACTGA
This sequence comes from Thinocorus orbignyianus, assembly GCA_013400375.1. Classification (NCBI taxonomy): domain Eukaryota; kingdom Metazoa; phylum Chordata; class Aves; order Ciconiiformes; family Thinocoridae; genus Thinocorus; species Thinocorus orbignyianus. The sequence goes on along the minus strand of VXBW01000361.1, from coordinate 1,202,887 downwards.
ATGGATGTTTTTTCTGGCTCCTGTGTAAGTCAGTAATGCAAACAGGTGACATAAGGACTCCTACACAATATTGAATATTATTTGAGATGATGAACCTGAATTGATGAAGGATTTTTTGATGCACTGGCTGAATGAATCATTTTGTGACTGAGCAATATGTAACCTCTTGAAACCAGCATGTGTGCTCATAGTGAAGCTATTTGTGATTCATTTGTATTTTGTGACAGGTTAGTTTGAATTCCGTCAGCCTTCATTACTGACAGTTTTGAATCCTTTAATTGAGCTCTTTCACATAATTTGTACGTTCAAAATGCAACTCTGGGGGGAAACAACGTATTTAACAGCACTTCAGAAAAAAATTAGATAATCCCTGTCATCAGAATCTTGTATTTGAGTCCAACAGGACTTCAGAGCGGTTTTCTTCCTGACATGCTGACATGGTTTTGTTTAATGAGTTTTTTGTTTGCTCTGATTTCTTTTTTTTTTTTTTCTTAATAAACAGGTTTGCTGTGTCTAAATCAGCTTATTTGAGCATCTTGGTTTTAAAATACACTTTCAACCCCCTTTGTGTAGCTTATTTGCAGTGGAAGAGAAGCCAACCAAGCCCCAGTGTGTGCTGACAGGCTGTCCTTGTTCCCAGCAGGGATGGGGTTGATTCTCCCCTGTCTCTATCCGGCACAGCTATTCCACCCCATGTGTGCCAGGCCCAGGGGCAGCAGGGAGCTAGCTGGGGAGGGGAGGGGCCACAACCGGAAGTGGGCGTGGCCACATCACAGCATAGGCGTATATATGGGCGGGCAGCGCCGGGGTGCATCTCAACGGTGTCGGTGGCAGTCGGGGCGGCGTGGCTCGGCTCGGGGTGCGGTCGGTATTGTACTCATGTTTGTCTCCTCCATCTGTGTTACTGTTTCCCTGCAATACCTGCTGCTCTGGTAAACAATTTTTATCTCAACCCCCGAGTCTGCCTTTTCTTTCTCATCCTCTCC
>VXBW01000361.1:1155917-1201153 GCA_013400375.1 Thinocorus orbignyianus | reverse complement strand
AAAAGATTTCAGCCAACTTCCAGGTGAGCACATTGTCACCTGGCTGCTCCGATGCTGGGATAATGGGGCCAGTAGCCTGGAATTAGAGGGTCAGATCCACTGTACAAAGCCCATGTGGCGGAAATTTGTATGGAGTGCACCATCATCGTATGCCAACTCACTGGCAGTGATGGAATGGCAGGATGATGAAGGACCAACAGTGGATGAGGTGGCTGCCCGATATGAAGAAAGCTTGTCCTCCCCTCTTGTCTCAGCTGTGGAAAAATTGTCCCGGAAAGTCCAGCAAATTGAAGAAAGCATGTCCTACTTCCCACCTGTACAGGCCAGCATCTCAGCTATTAGGAACAGACATTTTCCCACTCAGGACAGAGAGTACAGAGCATACACGCCTCGAGGCACTCTGTGGTTATACTTGCGTGATCATGGAGAGCACATGAGGAAGTGGGATGGACAGCCTACTTCAATCCTATGGGCACGGGTACAGGAGTTGCAAGGGAAAACAATGATGAAAAGGGATTCCTCCTGGAAGAGACCTGGGGTTGCCAGACGTGAGGATGGATCCTGCTGAGCCACAATGACTACATGGGAAAGCGAGCGCTCTAAAGTCTAGTAGGTCTTGCTACAGTTGTAGTTGCAAGCCTTCACGCTTCTGGAGGTGCAGAAAACCAAACATTTCAGCAACAATTCGCGTCATAAACACTGTTGAAGTTGCAGATGCACTTGATTTAGGGCAGTGTTTCAACTGTTGCTGAACCATCAGCACAAGCAGCCCCACTGATCAAGGGAACTTATGTATTTAACTTAAAACATATGCTGAGATGAAATGTGATGCAAACCAGGATATTATTGGATTTTGTGAATTCTAACCCATTCCTCTCTACTTCTAGAGTAAAAGGGGACTTTCTCTGTGCTTATTTTGCAGCTAGACTATTCCTTTTTGTCAGCCTTTTAAGATTGAGATAATTTTTGTTTTTCTGATAAAGAAACTTGGTAGTTCTTCTGGCTCTGTATTGACCTACATAGAAATGACTTCACAAAGTTAAATGTGGGGGGAAAAGAAGTAAAATTGTTTGGGAAATGATCTGAGCAGTCAAGGCACGTTTCAGAACATGCACCCCAGTGTGGTTAGTTAAGAGACAGTTTAGGTTAGAAACATGCTGTGTTTGGATGACTCCACTGTGCTTGACCTTTTGCTACTTTCTGTGGCCTTGCTCTGCCTGCAAATTGGGGGTGACTTTCTCCTGCCATCGTTTGCACTCAAGGTTATGGCCTCTTAGCACCCATATTCTTGGAATTTATTCTCTCTTTTTCCAACTTTCTCCTCCTTAACCAGGTGCAAGCTCTTTTTCTTTCCTCCCCAGTAAAGGTGTGATCTCCATTGGCTCATGGTATGACCCCTGTAGTGGTCATCTTGTATTGTGCTACTCAGACATAGACTGGGAAGCTCGTGTAGATGACAAAGTATTAGTCCCATTTTACAGACAGGCAGGGTGATCTTCTATAAAATCCCATCTAATCAGTGTTAGAGCTGGATACATACTTTTGATCTGAGATTCCCATTCCAGCTATTCAAGAATGCATCTGGTAGGCAACTGGGAGTGCATATGGCCACCACCCTGCTACGTTGCTGTGCAGTTGTGCATGTGAGTGCATTCCTCAATAGATGCTGAAAATCTGTTTGAGTTTCTGTTGATTGAGCCTCAGCCATTGGTCTCTCCTTGTTCTTCAGTTGTGCCTATAGCACTAGCTTTTCTTTGTTTTCTTTTTTTCCTTTTATATGAACAAAATTTTGAAGCTTACGTTGCTTGGCTGTGCCTCTTTAAATGTAGATTATTTTATCTGACAAACCCTGGATTTTGGCTGCACCTTCTCTTCTTCGACTTGTGTATTTAAGAGGAGGTCACCACTTGAGCGTGAGAAAAAGTGGTTTATTGAATTGCAAAAGAGCATACTTGTCTCTCTGAATTCCTTTGAGAACAGCCCTACATTATGTGTATTGCTGGTTTGAATTGGCCCCATGGATTTGGCAGGCACAGATGGAAGTGGGTAGCAGAGCCAGGGTAATGTACTTGCTCTTAGTGCTACATCCTGAAGGCTGGTGTGTCTTTAGGTTTTGTTGAAGTTACCGTATCATTAAATTACTCAAATACGTGTTTGTGTGCATGGGAAGTAGCTTTTAATAGTCCATTTTATTTAAGTGTTTTTGGCGATTCAGGATGTTTCACTCTATATTCACAGTGCATAAATCATGGGATTAAACCACTTCTGGTAGGGTGCAATAATTTATGCCCTGAAGCTAATATACTAGAAATATGAACTGGTTTTATGATTAACTTTGGAGACATCTCTGTTTAGCATGTGGAAATTGTGATCTGTGTTCTGTAAACGTTGCAATGGGGATGTCAGACCACAACAGTGGTGGCAGTTGATGGTATGTCAGAGCACAGTGATGGCCTCAGTTACCAAAAAAAAACCAACCAAGACTAACATATATTGAGTAGAGAATTCTCAATATTGTTATACAACTTAGCATTCAACTCTGCTTCTGCTGAACTATATTTCAAAGACCACAAAGAAACACTGGGCGCACACAGCTAATAGAAAATGAATTATTGCTTGGAAAAACAAAATCTGTACATTTCCTTTCTTTCCTGACTCCTTTCCAGCTGCTGTTGGTGACATCAAAATAAGCTCTGCTTTGTGGGCAAAGAGGGGATTGTGAGTTTGATCACATGCTTATTCCAGCTGCAAATATTTATTTATTCTGGGACTTGCAGTCTTTGTCAGTTATTGCATGTAATTCCTTTTCCCTCATTGATCTCCAGCACTTGATATAAATGAGATTTTCACACGTTCTACTTCTCTGCCTTTTTCATGTGTGTGTGTGCGCACACTTGTGTGTATGAAAACCTTTCTCTGCATTGGATTGAATCAGGAATGCATTAAAGTACTCAGACTCTCATCTGGTGGTAAAGGCAAGTGTATCTTGGTAAATTGGGCCTGGAGGCTTGGAAATAAAACATTTCTGTGCTGTAGTTCGAGTACAAAAACCTGATCAGGTCATCAGTTACGATTTCTGTATGGTACACTTTCTGTTTTTAAAAGCTACAGCGTTGTCTTTATTGGCAAAGTAATCATGCCAAATTTATTTGGCCTTTCAAAGGCTTTCTCTAATTGAGCTGTTAAAGAAATTGGTTAGGCAGAAGACATGCAACAGGAAATGATAACACCATTTTTCTTTGGGGAGTATTTTTAATTCATGGGTTGTGTATTTGATACTTAGAATTAAATAATGGAGAGACTAGTAACTGCAGGCTGTTCCAAAGGGAAGCATGAACAAAGGATAGGCATTTCCCTCCTGAAAAATAAATTTCTGGGCTGGCAAATCAGTCCTCTCTTTATTCCCAGACTGATATTTAAAATTTATTCAACTTCACAGCATCGTCCTTGTTCTGAGGCCTTGTCTGCCAAGTGATGCCCAGGAGTTAATTTATCTTGGCATTGACTTTTATCTAAAGCATAGATATTTAACTGAAGTCAAGTACTCAAAATTACATAGACCTGTTTCAGTGGAATTTTGTCAAAGAAAGGTTAAGAGACTTGCTCCCCACCATAAAATAGGTGATGGTCTCTTTCTCAGCTCCTTCTTCTTTGGTTTAAATAATTGTCTTTCATTCCTGTGCAAGAAGCTCAAGGAAAAACTGCTTAATTGTAAGACACTGTAGTCATTTGAATGCTACTTTATAGTGGCTACTTTGTAGTAATGCTACTTTATAGAACCATTCATATCTCCATCTTTACACATTAGTGAGAGAGGTCAAATTTGCTATTTTAAGTGGTGTTACTGAGCCAAGTCTGTTTGCTAAGTAAGAGCAATGGAATGGCAGGGATGGAAACAGCATTTCTTTAAAAGGGTTTGGTTTTTTTCAGCATTTTCACACCTGTGACACCTTTTTACACCTGTTCAATAACCAATCAAGGCCCTCAGGGCACTAATAAGCCTTAATGGCCCTGATGGGCTTCACCTGGGACCTCCACTCACACCCATGGGCAAGGAAGTCCAGCCTTTAGACCTTACTAGGTCTCTAACTGGGCTGTGTTGGAGGGGTGGTGGTCTTCTGGTAGCCCATAGATGTGCCATTCATCTGGACCTCAACCTTCTCCAGTTGCTGGGAACCTGGCTGGTCTTGACTGGACCTGACCTATGGATTGACTTCCCAGATAGACCTCAGACCTGCTTCGACACCATGATACCTCCTTGTACCAAGCCAGACTCCTAGTTGGACCTATCCTCCAGCTCTGGGGTGGTCCTGTTTGGGTGCAGTGAGGTTGGGCCCTGCCATGTGGTCTTGCTGCTCTTTGATAAGAAGAGAGGCACCTAAACCAGGATGTGATTTACTTTTAAGTGTTTGTCTCTCAGAACCTGTAAGGAAGCTTATTTTACACAAGTAGTTCTTGCAGGAATTCAGCTTGTGTACATAATCAACATTTTAGGTATGTTTCCAAGGGCTTTACTTTTATCTTTTATTTAGGAATCTTTTCCTAGTTAGCTTGCTTTCCCTTTCTCTCATTTTTTTTTTCCTCTTTTTTAATAAACATAAATGCTCGGAATTAGGTATTTTTCACAGCTCAGCCTCTTGCTGGTTCTAATAGTTCTGATGAAAAAAGCAAAAAGCTTTCTGGAGAGCAATACTCAAGCAGAGTATGTGTTAAGCCTCTTGCTTCCCCCCCTCGCCCTGCCCCGTTTTAATTCCAAATCAGAATCCTCTCCAGATCTGCTACTGCATTTTCTTAATCCTGAGAAGTTCAGGGTATTTCTTCCCCCTCCAGAGGAATTTTAATTATTTTTTTTTGTAGCCCATGTGTGGAAAAAACGAATTAAACCCCCCTTTGCTGTAGTGTAAAAGTGAAGTCATTGCTATTGTCAACTCTCAGTGGGTTACTTGCATATAAATAAATTAAAGGGGGGGAGAAAGTCATCTTTTGTTAAGGCTGCATTCTGTTACCCGGGGCTGCCATGGTAACAGATGAGGGAGAGACACTGCTTGCATGGTAAAGCTTAATGGCAAAGCAGCAGAATGTAGTGATGAATTTAGCGGGAGGAAGAAGGGGAGAGAGCACAGATCCTTCAGCGATGCTGTGAAATGAGTCACCAATTAAGCCACAGATGGGGAAGGGCTTCCACATTTATTTACAAATGATTTAAATCAGATTTTGCCCATTATGTTTAGAGCGGGAAGAGTGGCAGACTGGAACTTTGGGGAGCAGTAAATTAGGCTGTGTCTTTTTCAGATGATTCTTTTTTTCCCATTGCCCTGAATCAGCTCCTTTGTGCAGCTTGTGGAGGTGGCATTTTTGTTGTGATTGTGTCTCAAGTGGGGTCCGGAGTGACTTTCCTGACTCTGGACCTTGCCGAGAGAAGTCAGTGAGCGGTTTTCTCCCCCTCTTCAAGATTTTGGTCTGTAGAGGAGCATTGGCCGGTTTCATCCTGTTAGGTTGAAAATAAAGGGATTTAACCCTCTCTTTCTTAAGAGGATGAATGGTGAATGTTTTGCCTTAGCTTTTTTCTTTTACCCTTCATTAGAATAAAGCACCTCTGGCACACTTCAAAGCTTCACTGGAATAGCAGACCCTGTCATAAATCAGGATTGAGTTATGAAGGGAGGGTTTTATAGGAAAGACTGCAGAATGTCATCTTGTGCCATGCCTGGCTGTAGGTAATACTTTGAACTTGATAAATGTGATGAGCCCAATCCTGTACTTGGCTGGATAGTGGCCCCCTGTCTTTTCAACTCACAAACTTCAAGTTTTGTTGGGTGGTCGGACTTTTTTCCCCCCACATGTATTCTGGCATGACTTCTGTTGTGCTGAATTATAGACTGAATTCTTTGAGCTCTTGGAGAGAGTGCTTGTCATCTCAAGTTCTTGGTGAAACATCAAGAGAGAATTATAATTACTGCTTCAGTGGGAGTGTTTGTGTGAAGTGGAAAGTTCCAGAGCACGGAATCTTTTCTGCAGGAACTTCACCCCAAGCTTTAGCATTGTGGATGTCATGTAATGGCAGTGGTTCCAGAAGCTAATAAACAGATTATTTACTGTCAGTAAATAGTGGCAGAGAGTGTAAATGTCACAGCTGTGAAGTTTTTAGCAATGCAGGGTTTGGAGAAGTGCTGGAGGGAAGGAATGGGCCATGGCAGGAAAGGCACAGGGAGGGGTTTGCAAGAGCAAGTGAAATGTGAGATGAAAAGCTTTAGTGCAGACGTTGATGAGTGGAGGATGTTTAGAAGGCTGTTGGAGGAAGGAATAGATGCGTGACAATAAGGTTATTTTTATTGTTTTTTATTTTAGTGGAGACATGAGAACACAAGAGCAAGGGTTTTTTTTGACAGAAATGTTAGAGGTGGGTGAAAGATCTTGGGTGAAGAGCATTTTGGCCAGACCAAAGAACAAAAAAGAAGTAGCGTACCTTAGCTGAGTAGCAGGAGGGAGAATGGTTGATGTTGTGTGTGCTGCTTCCCTCTGACACTGCAGGGAAAGGAGTGAACACGCTACAGATGGCAGAAAAATGCCTTGCTTATTTCTCTACAGTCTGCATCTGCAGTAACCCTAACTGTGAGGGTGGTGAGGCACTGGAACAGGTTGCCCAGGGAAGTTGTGGCTGCCCCATCCCTGGAAGTGTTCAAGGCCAGGCTGGACGGGGCTTAGAGCAACCTGGTGTGGTGGGAGGTGTCCCTGCCCATGGCAGGGGGGTTGGAACTTGATGATCTTGAAGGTCCCTTCCAACTCTGACCATTCTATGATCTTTGTGTACCTGAAAGAATATCCTGCTATGACATGCTTTTGGAGATGATGTTGGCACTTCTAAAAGCTTGCATCTGTCTTAACATTTTTTTCAGATTTTTTATTTCGTTAAGTAAGAAGGTAGAAGGATATGGCACAACTCTGTCAGAGCTGGGAATGGGATTTTTTTGCACTGTTTTGTGTTTAGGTATTGCCCTTTCTGCCTAGAACAGGAAGAGGTTGCTTCACGAGGGTAGAAGTAGATGGGGATCGGGACAGGGTGGGAGAAGACCATACTGTGATGGAAAAGCAATTTTCATGTATCTGGCAAAACCCAGTGAAGTTGTAAATACTGGGAAGTTGAATTTAGGCCTCCAGTATGTGTTGTGAGCTTGTTAAAATGAGCACTGTGTCACTGCTGGGCAGGGAATATGTCCTTGCCATCCTCAGGAGCTTGTGAAAGAAGTCTTACTTTTCCAAAGTGAGAGGCTTTGTGGGACCTTATCTATCCTGTTTGATTCTGGCACCCTCTGGGGAGAGATGGAGCAGCTCTATAAAGGACTCTTGATTTCCATTTCAGGACAGGCTTTGCAATAGGATGTGAGAGGAAAACACTCCTGGGTCCTTTACAGCCTAATTCTGGTTGCAGGAATGGCCTTTTTTTGCAAGCTTCTGTGGCTTGAGATGTGCCCTGAAGGATAAGACTGAAAGATTTCATTGCAGGATTAGTCCTGCCTGAGCTGAGGAAGGAAAGCCATCATCTTGCCTGCAAAGTCTTAACTAGTCTTGGAAATAAATGATTGCCATTGTTTAAAGGAATACCCCGTTAAATGATGTATTTCAAACAGTGCTGCTGTGCAAATGATTAACAGTAACACCTTAGATTATTACAACTGGCTGTTTCTTTTCTCAGTTTCACTTGTATGAAGAGTATTTCATCCCTAGACACTTCTTTTATTTTCTGCTCCATAACCCAGCGTAGTGCTGAGTCGCTGATTTGAGCAAGAAGCACCTTGTTAAAGGTGATGGGAAACCGAAAGTAAAGTCGGGGTAATTTCTTTGCCTCTGACAAAGTGGTCCCTTTCCTTGAGATCATAACACTGTTCTTTTCAAGGCTGGTTAATCATTTTAAAGCAAACTATTTCTGAAGAGTTGGGGTTTTTGCCTCGGAAATAATTTAAACCAAACCAAATTGCAGATAGGGATTTAAAAAACTTTATTTTTCATTGCCCGTTATACAAGTGAGTATTGATTCTGCAGCTTTTGTGTGTGGTGGATGTGCGGTGTGCTGAATTCTTGCTCTTCTCTTGGTCCACCAGTCACGTCCCAGTTTTGGCTGCCAGGGGAAGGAGTGAAAAGCACATATAGAGAGAGCTATGGGAAGATCATGCAGTTACTTACAGCATGTGTATGTGCTTTATTTGGTGAACTCAGTGTTTTATAATTTCTAGAGCTGCTGACAGTGCTCTGAAATGAAACAATAAAGGAGCTGTCTCCATTCTGGACACACAAAAGCCAATGCACAAAGGAGAAAATCTGTAAGAATTTGAAGTCATTGGGAAATAAAGATGCTCCTCAAAGCCTTTTCTGTGTCAGACAGAAAATGGGTGCAGAGCTTGAAACAGAAGAGGGATGCTTGCCTTGCAGTCTGCTCTGCTGAAGTTATTTTCTAGGGAGAATCCTGTTGGTGTCATTATAGTGTTGGTAATAAATGGAGCCAGGAAAGGGTAATTTCCTGCTTCACAGTGATTTCCACAGCATTTTCTCAGTTCTGAGTAACTACTCCAAACAAAGCAAGCTGTTTTGGTTGGGATATTTTTGTTGGGGTTTTTTATCTGGCTCTGTGGGGAAGTTCCGATTTGGACCATTCATACAGTGCTTCAGGATTTTGGGTTTTTGGCTGGGCTTGGTTTGGGTTTTTTCATGATGGTAGTGAAGGGACAGTGCATTGGAGGCCGTTTTGAATTTTGCTCATTTTCAGGGCTAACTTACAACTCCTCTGACTAAGAGCAATCCTCAGCCTTAGCGCTGCTTGTCCTTGGATCTGTCGTAGCACTCGTGTTTGATCCTTGCATGATTAGCCTCTCCAGCCTGGATTTCCAGGAGAATTTACCTCTATCAGCTCTGTGCTGGGCACTGAATGGCAGTGTAGGTGGGGTGAAGCCAGATCCCAGTGGAGGAGATGGGTGTGAAGTAGGATCAGGAGAGGAAGAGGCAAGTGAAATGAGTCAGAGGTGTGAGGCCGGGAGGGGTGGGTATGTTGAGGAGAGGCAGGCTTGTCCTGATGACTAGGAGGAAATGCAAGTTGTGAAGCAAAATGAGCCATCAAAAGGTAGAAATGAGAAAAGGATTCTCTGCTGGTTCATACCGAAGGTGTTGAGTCCCTCCCAACCCCTGGGCATTACCTGGAATTCAAGGTGCTCTGCACTCCTGGAGATCTTGTCCCTGAGACAGACAGACAGACGGCTGCTGTTTCTTGACAGCTCCAAAGAGGTTTGACAAGATCAGCAGAAAGTAATACTCTAAATCTCTTCAAAATACCTGAAATGTGGGTGGACAACTCGGTGACTTTAATAGCCATTTGTTTTCTATGGAAAGGGAACAGCTATTTTTGGCTCCTTGTCATTGACCTTGTCCCTACAGGGACAAACTGTAGAAAAAACAAATTTGAACACTGTAGGATAAACGTTGCTCATTAAGTACAAAGAAAACTCCCCTTTACCTGGTGATTGCTTAATATACAGGTATAGCAGCACACCTGGAAGGCCTGAAACAGTCAGGCAAGACGAGACATGGCCAAAACCTTTCTGCCTGAACCTGTTTCACATTCCCTACTGAAGGTGGATGGATCTTGCTCTCCAGAAACTGTAACTGTTCTGCATCCTTTCACAGTGTCGTTGGGCTGTGTTTCCAGTGCTCACCTGAGCTTTGTAGGCTCTCAAGAGTATTTTGTGTGGCCAGTAAGAATGAATTGACTTTATTCCTTGTATTTTTCGGTGCCAGGCAGTAGTCTGGAGTAAATTCTGGTTGTGATACTGAGGTGTATGTGTGAGGCACAAGGTTTCTGTAGTTATTTTTTTGTGTTATAGGTAACCTCGTGCTTGCAAATCGAGTATGTTTGTGTGGTTAGAGTGGCCTTAGGGTTATGAGATGCCTTCAAGATTTGATATTACTCTCAGCAATTAACTAGAGACTTCTACGACATCATTAACTGTCATCAAATGTGAAGGTGCAGGAGGCAAAACTTCTCTTTCTTCCCAAACATAGGTTTAGAGCCACATCCTTTTTAAAAAAAATAAAAGATACAAAGATCAAATGTCAACCCTCCCCACCAACACCAACTCACAGCCCTCACCCCTGCAAATCCTCAAAGGCTTTGGACCAGCCAACGGGTGTATTTCTAGCTTTTTGCCAGTCGTAACACGTGAAGTTACAAGATTATGATAACTGCTTTGCACTGTTTTTGTCATGTAATTTTAGCAGCAAGGATCTGTTGTTGATATTCTAAAATGCCATATATTGAATTATGTAAAGCATTAATCTTTAAATCTAGCTGAGATACTAGAATTATTGGGATTATTAGGCTTTTCTGGTATACTCCCATAGGTCTGGTGCTTTCTCAGTTACCAGGCCTTAAGGGAGTGTCTCTAATATTACTGACTTTATTTTTGATAGGAGGAAGCTTCTAGCTAAAGTAATTTTCAAGCTCTGAAGCTTTAAAAAGAAAAAAAGGAAGATTCTAGTGCTAATTGTTGCTTTCTGAGGAGCAGGGCTTTCCTGCAGTGCCGTGTCTTGGGGGCGTTCAGGAAAACTTCTGGTGGTTGTAATAGGAGTCCCGAATGCTACAGGAAGCTTTTGTAATGTTTTTGGCCAGGTTTTCAGAATGCCTGAATGACCTAGCCTCCCCTTTAAAAGGCAATTTCATTATTTAGTGTGAATTTTATGCATGTTTCAGAGAAAACACATTCACCAGTTCCTTATTACAGTTCTAATGAGGGCCAGATGTGCATCCCTGCTACAGCGCTGAGGCTGGGATGCAAAGAGGGACTCTGTGCTACAGTCCTTGAAACACAAGAGAAGTCCCTTGCCCAGGCAGAAGAGCAGAAGATCTTTCAAGGATAAGATATTAACTTCTCTTAATAATTTGAAGGGAGGGAAAGTGTGGGGCTTGGTGAGAGATGATGCGTGCTGCTGATTTGTACAGCAGCAACGAGGCAACTGCGGAGTCCTTCCTAATTAGCAGAGATGACAGTGCAACTCTCTAACAACAATTACACTGCAAATAAACAATCTCTGTCATCTAAGTGGTGTTTATTGCCATGATGGAAGTGAATTTCAAAAGCTTCAGGCGAAATGAAAATAGCACTGCACGTACCACGACGAGGTGTTCCTTCTCCTCTGGTTCCTGGGGCCACGGAGCTCCGGTTGTTCTCACGGAAGCGGGTGAGTGATGTGCTTTTCCCTGTCAGTTAGGTGACAACCTAACAGGTAATTAAAAACACTCTGAAGGAGACTGAAATATGTTTTAATGACCGCATTATGTGCTGCTGTAAGGTGGGAGAGTGGCCCCTGCACTTCAGATAAACAAGGCCTTCATTTTCAACCTGGTTTATTCCATCGCCGCGGTTATCTTGGCTGCTGAGATAAGAAACTCTGCTTCTGTGGACTTTTTCCATCCAGGGATGATAATGGAGAGTTGCCTGAAAGGGATGAATGCCTTATGCTCCCCCACACTATGGTGTCGTTGACTGTTTACACACACTTGCATGTGGGCTATTTGTCTGCTACCGTGTGTACTCCTTGTGTGTGTTTTTACTTTTGCTGCTCTTCTTTTTGAGATACCCTTTCTGCTGTAGTCATGGAAAACTTATCCAGGGTGCAGGGCTGAGACTGAGGACCTGTTGGCCAGAGGAAGCATCTCTTCAGTAGTGCAAGATCAGCAGAACTTCTAATACAGAGTGTAAATCCTCCAAAATCTGCTTCTGAGAGTGTTGTGGACTTCCTAGTGTACTCGCCGGTTGTGAAGAAATCCAAGCTGTCTTTTGAATGAGATTCCCCTTAAGCAACCGTGGGTTTGATTTAACATTGCTGAAGTCAGCAGGAACTTCTCAAAACAAGTGGTGTGGTGTCTGACTGTCTCTGAGCCCGTTAATAGCAGGTGAAATTCTCTCTGAAAAGACAGAGCTTTCAGTTTGCTCAAGGTTCTGGCTTCATACGTGGCTGCTGGGGATTGAAACGTCATTCTAATGCTTTCTGCAGGTGGCCACGCAATGACTATATATTTCAGTTGTGTGTTAAGCTTATTTTAGTTCCTGTAAAATCAAGGGAGAAACGGTGAGAGTCCCAGAACAGGCATGATGTTTTATTAAAATAATTACATCTGAGTGAGGAGGAGTTGCTCCCTTTTCTTCCTGTGATGCCAAGGATTTTCCATTTGCTAACGGTTTGAACTGGGGCAAAGATTAGTAGGTTGTGTGGGGATAACAGTACATCTTTGCAGAGAGAAGCAACCAGATGTTCAAGCAAAAAAATTAAATATAATGACCTTTCTTCCATGTGAACTGCCATGAGAAGAGGCACAGCCTCTGGGGGAAGGCTGCAGAAGGAAAGTTTCACTCCGGAGAGGGCACTGGGAGGTTGGGAAGTTTCCTGTTGCAGCAATAGCTCCCCCGATGGATCGACTGGTTCCATGTGGTGTTTCCAGCAGGTTTGGAATGTCATATGAGCGGTTATTGTGAAGTGTTTTCTTTCAGCATCGTCTCTCCTCGGCTCCCTTCCCGCCCCCCGATTGTTTGTTTATTTTTGAATGAATCCCTTTATCTGTGAGATCCGGAGCACTGAGACATCAATATTGTCATAGTAACGCGCCGCAGCGCTGGCTTTCCGCCAGAAAAGATGGTGATTCAGGGCTCAAATGTGGGTGTCTGGAAAGGAAACAAGTTCTGAAGCTCAGGTGAATCAATGAGGTAGTATTTGTGTTTGTATTTTTATATATTTTTTTCCCCCAGGAGATATTTTGAACACCTTGCTTCCCTGCGTATCCTTTTTTACTTCTACCGTTTTAAAAGATAGGAAGGATGTTCTCTAACTGCATGCTCAACATCTGAGCTGTAAATACAGCTCTGTGTGGTGAATACTTACCTGTTTTTTTTTGGGTTTTTTTTTTTCCTTTTTTCTCTTTGCCTTCGTCTTAAATCCCAAAAGTATGGAACCTGTAAGCTGGAATTTTGTAATATAGCAATTTGATTTAATTACAGAGGAGTTTGAGACCAGGTTTGTGTACCTGTGTGTGAACGTGGGCTCCGTGTAGGGCACGAGAATGCAATAATTACACCTCAGTGTTTTCTAAATGCAACCTCAATTTCTATAAATGTTTTGTGTGCCCACACTGAAGCCTACGTTTTGTTTACATTTATCTATTGAAAGAAAGTAATTGCAGTGTACACACAGACGTAGGTGTGAACAGCAAGGCTGTGTTACGGGCACAGGTACTTTTGGATACTGCTGGTGGTGAGAACGAGGAAGTGCCAGAATCATAGAATCATAGAATGGTTAGAGTTGGAAGGGACCTTCAAGATCATCAAGTTCCAACCCCCCTGCCATGGGCAGGGACACCTCTCCCTAGAGCAGGTTGCTCCAAGCCCCATCCAGCCCGGCCTTAAACACTTCCAGGGATGGGGCATCAACAACTTCCCTGGGCAACCTGTTCCAGTGCCTCACCACCCTCACAGCAAAGAACTTCTTCCTGATATCTCATCTGAATCTCCCCTCTTCCAATTTAAAACCATTCCCCCTTGTCCTGTCACTAGACTTCCTGACCAAGAGTCCCTCCCCAGCTCTCCTGGAGCTCCCTTCAGACCCTGGAAGGCTGCTCTCAGGTCTCCCCGAAGCCTTCTCTTCTCCAGGCTGAACAGTCCTGAACAGAAGAATGGTTCCTCTGCAAGCTGAGCATCCTTTCAGTGCCTTTATATTTCAGGAGCCCCATCACATCCCTTAGTTGTAATTAATTGGACTGGAATTGAGTATGGTTGTGCATTAAGAGGCCAGAATCACAATGAAGACCTGTCTTCAGCAGTCTCTGAAAAATGAAGGCAATTTATGACTGAAGATATTTTATGTTGTGTTCATGAGGAAGACAACGTCTTGCTTATCTTCTTTGTTTTATTTATTTGTTTTGAAGTTGCTGCTGCTTTGGCCGAAGAACTGCTTTGCTCTGTCTTCTGTCCTTAATGGGTTTGTAGGAGTGGATGGGCATAAGATGCATTTACTTAAGCTTTGGGGAAAAACCTGTGTATCATAATTTTTCACTGCTGTCTTTGAGCTAGGGTGCTTTATCAGTTCGTAAGGAATTGCTCTTGTCAGTAATTTAAAACTACAGAGAACTAATTTAATAGTTTTTAAAATCTGAGTGCCATATATTCGTAACGATTGCTTTTCTGTTTAAATCTTCTGTTATTAAGGGTAATATTCGGGGTGACTTTTTCCTCAATTTCATTGTACTCTTGCTTTTGTCATCAGCTTTGTGGTGTAGGTGGTTGATTTTTCTTTAATCCTTTTTGGTTTAGTGGACTGTGCTAATCCCGGGTTCTCTCCTACGATGAAAAAAAGTCTATTTTGTTGCTAGAGCTGTGGTTTTGCCTTCTGTCAGGAATGTTACAAATTCCCATCTCTCTTGAACTCCTGGAGTAATTCTTCCATGGAATATGTCAGTCAACAGGCTTTGATGTCTGACATGTTGGGTGAGTTGCTGCTGAGATCATTTACCCTGTGGAAGCTTGTAACAGGTTTTTTTTTCCTCATGCTGCTGTGATTTCCACACCTGTGGTGTAATACTGGCCTTGAAGGTTTAAGTCCCTTCTCCAGCTGTGCAGAAATGGGAAGGTTGACTTCAAGAGGTTGAGTGGGGCAAGAGATTTGGGATGGGAGTGTCTTCTGCGTGTGGTGCTGAGGATGTCAGAAGAAACAGGCAGCAAAAATGTGCTACCAGGAGGATTCATTGAGACCAAATACTGGTTTGCTTTCTCATCTAGGGATCTGTTTCAAACCGTCTCCCCTTCTGCTTTTTTGTTTTAATAAAGGAAAGGAACAAATTTGTTCCTTCACACAATTGTTTCATTATAGTCCGAAGCTCATGTGTTCACAGCATGTACAACTGAGAGAGATTAGGTGTGGGGGAGAAGGGGAAAGGAAACCTGTGGCCCTTCTGTGCTTTAAAAAGCATCTCTTTGTATTTCTAAGGTGCCCTAAAACGCTTTTTCTCTAATTTGAGTTGTTCTGTTTGGGGTTTTTCACTCCTCTATTAAATTAGTGGAGCTATTTTTGATTGGGTTTGTTTTGGTTTTTGTTTTTAATGTTCCACTCCAGTCTAGATGCTCTTCAACAGAGGGAGAGAGTGGGGTCAGGGCTGTTGCCTTGAAAAACAGGGAGAGGTCCCTCTGTTTCCCTGCTTTCCCTCTGCTGTTGCACATATTGGCACTTCATTTGCCTGTTGTCTTCTATGAATAATGGGGATTTTCTATCATCATTCCAATGGGGAATGAATGTGGAGGAGGAGGAGAATGATGGTAATGCCTCCTCAAAGGCATCTGTAGCTGCCAAATAACTTACTGCTGTGCTGCCAGCCTCGTCTGGTGGAACTGCCATCCTATACCTGCCATGGCAAGGGTTTAATTATAAATTTTTTCAGTTAGCATTGCTGTTTTGTGGTTTTATAGTCAAATTCACCAGGGTGCCTCTCCTATTTAGAAAATGTTCAAGAAACCCGTGTATAAATAGGTCTCAGGTTGACGTGGCAGCAGCTGAGGGAGATGTTTCTAAAGGATAGCATAGGTGAGAAAAGTGACAGTGGCAAGCATTTGTGTACCTTTACTGTTTGCCCTTTGGTCAGATGGAAGCCAAACTAATCAATATTTTGAGTATGAAAGTAAATATTGGAGTATAAGTAAACGAGAGAGAAATTATGGCAATGATTGGGTGTTCCTGAAAACTTTGGAAATGTTTGATTAATGTGTCTTGTTAAATGCAAACAGAGTGGAACACATCATTGGGCAGGAGAAGAGAGCACTTTGATTTCACAATTAGGATAAAGGACCATATTTCAAGGCAAAGAATGAGCTGGGTTTTCTCCCTTGATAGCCAAATTTGTCAGCGTAGCAGCTGTGCTGGAAATAACTTTATGCAGACAAGTTCTTCTGCAAAGCTTTGTGTCTCTTTATCTCTCAGGCTACTGTGTTTGGAATCCACTCAATTCAGCTGTTCAGAACCTAAATGTGAAAGGTTTTTTTACTTTTCTAAAGCCAAAACAGCAACAACAAAAAAACCCCTGATGTAGTTTCGAGGTAGTTGTGACCTGATGGTACTATTTAACAGTAGGACTTTTGGGTCAGGTCTTTGCTAGGTGGGTGGTTTGTTGTTTTTTTTTCTTCCTACCCTAATTCTAGGTTAAATTATCCCCTTTGTTTCAGCCATAAAGTGAACTTAAGTGACCTTTTTTTCTTGTGTTGAATCCTGGAGCTTTTCCTAGCAATGTTCCAGTCACTGGCCCGGATTTAACAGGGTTAGAAACCACCTCCTCTGGTAGGATTCATCTGCCCCAAGTCGTGCATTTAAAAACTGGATGGCTGTGGCTGGGCTGACTCTGCAGCTGATGCAGACAAATAAGCACCTCCCAAGGGTGATAAAGCTGACCTGTCTTTAGTGCTTGCCTTAGGATAAGATTAATTCCCCCCTGAGCTGTGGTGTCAGGTTTTTTTTTCCATGAACTACAAATGTGATCTGGGGTTGAGTAGCTTACACTTAAATTTCTGACACAAATTGTAATAAATGTGTAGCTCAAGAAGAAAAGCGTTGCTGGATCTCTGAACCATCTGCACAAAAAGAATGACTTCCAGAAGGCTGCAGTATTTCATAGCTAATCAATGCTTAATTTTCTCCCCTCTGAGAGGAGATCTTTTACCTCATATCGAGCTCTGAAAGTCTCCTTTGCCCCTCTGGAGAAAAAATGGGTGAGACTCCAGGGACTGAGATGTGATTGGAATTGTTGGTGTAATTGCTCTCATGTAAACTGAGACTGTGTTTATGGTCCTGATTTACATAGGTGAAGTATGGCAACAAAAGCAAGCCAGAGGCACCCTTTTCCTTTCTTTTCTGACCTGGGGTGTTGTGTACTCCTGGGAAGTCGGCATCCCCGAGCATCCTCTGGCTGGAGCATGCTGTGGAGGGGAGTGTAGGTCAACTTGTGGTGGAATCAGCCATTTCTCTTGTTGGAACAGATAAAATGGTTTCAAAGTGGCTGTGCTTGCTTCTTTTTGCCTTCTGGATCCCCAAAACTCAAAGAATCCATCACTGAGAACTACAGTGGAGGTTCCTCCGAATGTGCTGGGCCTGTTGGGGCAAGAGCTTGTTTTGCCTTTAAACCTAATCCAAAGTTTAGCTAGAGCTGAAGATGAAAGGCAGTTAGTGAGTTACAAGCATTCAATAATTTCTAACATATTTTACTTTATCTGAGGAGCCAAAGTTCAGTGAGGGTGGCTTTACAACTATCCTACAGTTCAGTGGCTGGTACTGGGAAAGTAGAACTAAGATTAATCGTGGGATTGAAACTTCT
Organism: Thinocorus orbignyianus; assembly: GCA_013400375.1. Taxonomy (NCBI): domain Eukaryota; kingdom Metazoa; phylum Chordata; class Aves; order Ciconiiformes; family Thinocoridae; genus Thinocorus; species Thinocorus orbignyianus. The sequence continues at coordinate 1,183,767 of VXBW01000361.1, read as the reverse complement.
CTTTGCATTGATTTCATGCTGAGCTTGGATGCATTTTTAGTATCAGCGTTTTCTTTTTTTCCCCCTCAAAATTCAAGATAAAGTTGGACTTTTGGGAGAGAGGGCTGTTCTCATTTATTAGGATTTCAAGCTGGAGTAGCTGAATTCTCTAAGGCTGAAGTGATACCTGCCCTTCCTGCTGTCGAGCAGCATCTCTCTGCTGTGTGTGTCTCTTGCTTTTACAATGTCTATTCCAGAATTGGGAAGCTGCTTTTTTCCTTTGATTTTGCAGCCTCCACCTAAACAACTTCTTCTGTTCCAGGAGTAAGTGCATGGGAGTGCTCCAGCCATCTCGATCATCGGGAGGGTAAAAAACATAGCGGGGAATCCACCTGTAGCTACTAAGAGTTCAGCTGATTCCTTTCATTAGGAAAGAAACCCTTTAAGTTGTGACAAGTCAAAACAGTTCTGCAAAGTGCAGTGTGATTGTTTATGTCTCTGTGTGTTTAATGGCTGATTATTTGTTTCCTGCCAGTGCATTCATGAAAGAGAATGTTTTCCATTTTCCAGCCACAATTTCAGTTCTGCGGGCAGCGTGGCTTGCATTTTGGTTGGGCAAAATATGAAGCACGATGCTCGTTGAAAACCGCACCATCAGTTTGGGAGAACATGATATTTTTCTGTGATGTTCAAAAAAAAAAAAAAGTCTTTCTTGTGACCTACCTTATGTTTAAGAATTCACGGTACCTGTTCTTTTGCGTGTCTGTTGTCAGAGTTCTGCAAGTCCCTCAGCTGCTGCGTGGCATGTAAATCTGTATAGCATTGAAAAATAGCTGGAAACTTGATTTGACTTCAGTGAAGGAGCAGTTATGGAGTACCAGCTGAGAATTTCTAAGGGTCAGCAAGATAAAAATCTTATCTCAGCCAAGATAAGGGGGCAGGATAACTCAAAGCAGGCAGCCCTGGTTTGGTCAGCTGTCGGGCAGAGCTGCACCATGATTCAAGCTGGGCACCTCAATGAGAAGGATGCTTTTTAATAGTTGCTGTCTTTAGTAAAAGCCTTTCTCCTGATGTGGCTGTTACTAGAAGGCCAAAATCCCCAGGCTGTTTTCAATGGTGGTCCTTTCCAAGGGAGATTATCCCTGACTAAGCAAGCCCTGCGACAAGCCCTGTGTTTGGGGGTGGTGGCTGCAAGCACACAAATAAGAAAACAGTCAGAAACAAGAGTAATTGGTATCATTTAGGAGTGCCAGTGGTGAGGAATAGCTGCTACCACAGCAGTGGGAATTGAAAAGCGTAGAGGAGCGGGAGAAAATGATGATGGCAGTGATTGCTGCTGCTTCTGCTGCTGGTGGAAACAATTAACACTTTTCATTTTGGATAAAGCCCAATCAGGAGCATTTTCCAGAAAAGGGATGATTCTGACCTACCACCCCTTCAGTTAAATACTTCTGCAAGCAAACATCTAAGAGTGTGCTATGATGCGCAATTCTTAGAGTGAGCAAACAGGGAACTACCCTTCCGGTACTATTCATCTTCAAAAAACCTTTGTTTCCTATCTCTATANATTTCTTTATCCTTGTTTTTTGGTTGGTTTTTTTTTTTTTTTTTTCCTTGTTTCAATGCTGTATTTATTTATTTATTTATTGGTAATATTTTTGTGTTTCTGCTCCCCATATGTCCTTGGGATGACAGTTTGGATAGGAGTGGGCTTTTCAGTGACACCGTTTGGCCAGACAGCATTTACTGCTGCGTCTGAGAGGAGTGAAGTGGGAGCGAAGAGCAGAACCAGAACCAGATGGTGAACTGCTGCAGGAGCTCGGGGCGCCGGAGGAGAGATCCGCTCCCGCAGCCTGGCACGGTGCTGCCAGGGGGCAAAGGAGCTGTGGGCTGAGAAGTAGGGCACATCTGGGGTCATGCAGCTGTTCTGCCCTGCCTTCTCTCCCCCTTGGATCTTCTCTTTCAGCTTGCCAGCACTTGCAGTGTGTTGGAAGTTAAGTTGCTCTGTAAATGACCAGAACTTTCTGCCTTTTTGTGCCTGTCCTCTGGTGTTTTTAGGGCACATCCCAGTAGTTTTGCAGTTCAGTCTGGACACTTTGGAGCCCAAACCTCTTGTTACAGTTCTGCAGAGCTTTTCTGCTGGTGGCTTCACTGGTGGTTTGTGTGTTCTCCTTAGCTTCATGACTATTTTGATGGATGTTGCCTTTCTTGTTTAAATGTTAGAATGAATTCACAGCCCTCTAAATTGGAAATTGCCTCTGCCTCTGCTGTATTTATTCATTTACCTCAGTGCTAAGAACTCACTTTCCTCTGAAAAACACTGTTCTGAATTAGAACAAAATTTTCTAGGAAGCCAGATGCAAAATGGGTGCAATTTAAATTGCAGAGAGACCAAAAAGGTTCTGTCTGGGCTGTAGGAATGACAACTACCCAGGGACAGTGAATACTTTCAAGTTTTCCTAACTCTGTTTTTCCATCATCAGTGATAATTTACACTCCGTCAGCTTGAAGTTACTTTGTCAAGTTGGAATGGTGTTTTACTGCTGTTTATTGTATCTCCTCTACTTGAATGTCACCTCCTCTACTACTTACTAATTCCCTTTCCAACACTCTTTCCATCCCTCATCTCTCTTCTGGCTTGCCAGACAGCACTGCAAACCCAGCAGACTGGCTTTCCACTGCGGCTCAGTTCCCAGCCAGGCTTTGCAGTATTAGTTGGGAAAAATTTTGGCCAAAATCTAAAGCTGTGGCTGTTTTCCTTGCAGGGATATGTCAGTGAAATCCAGCAGCTGTTTTTATGCAGGTGCTGATACAGATAAGGGCACCAGGAGGTTTTATTTGCTTTCCTTCCTCATGAAAGATTTCATGGGTTTATTCTTCTTTGCTCCACAAACTGCTGCCTACTTCAGAAGTTACCAGAGAAATACAAATTTCAAACAGAAAGGACACAGAGCACAGAAATGTCATTGAAGGAACAAATTGGAGGTGTAGGGCAGAAAGATTTATCCATTTGGAAATGTACAATATGCCCCAGTCTAATTAAAATCCCTGTAGGTTTCTTCTGTTTCCCTTTGTCATCTTGACTATAAAATGAGTTTTGTTATAACTCACCTTCATGCACAGAAAATTTTGTAGCATAGATGCGAGTGCCTGAAAGGGAGAGAAAAAGGAAGGCCTGGATATAAATGAGTTCCAAGTTATTTTTGTGGTTTTTTTTTCCTAGGGGAATGTCCGCCTGAGTTTCTGAAACAGGACTTTCTTCTATTTCTCTTCACTCCTGGGATTCTGTGTGACACTGGGGGTGGCAGTGGAAGGGGAACAGGCTGGGAATGGTGGTGTTTGTTTGAGGAAGGAGATGGAGGAGAAGAGAATGGAAGGTTGATATTAGGAAGGTACCTCACCAGGGCTGGGGATCTTATTGACCTAAACAAATTTGTGTTTTATGTAACAGCAAAATTCATGTTTTAATCATGCGTTCTTCTTGCAAGGATTTCAAAGATAAATAAGTAAAGTAGGAAATAGTTAATAGCCCTCTGTAGATGAAGTGGGAACACAGATAAAAAGCTATATTTCATGTTGAGGTTTAATGGCAGTTAAGATTACAGGCAGAATCTGTGTTGTTGTCTCAGAAAGAAGCTTATTAGCTCTACGCTCATAATGTTATGTATTTTTCTTTTCTTTTCTTTCTTCTGTAGGTGCCACAGTAGCTTGGAGCTGGTGGCCATGAGAGCGCTGCTGTGCCCAGGATCACTCGTGCAGCCTGTAGCTCAGTTTTCCTCCGTTACCAAGAAGCCCCAAAGGGAAGATCAGCAGCCTCTAAGGGAAGATCATCTGGGCAGCCCCACAGGTCAGCTCAAGAACCCCTCAACCCTGTGACCCCTTACAGGCTTTTTTCTTCCAAGTACTGGGGTGTAAGGGAAGGGGGGGGCTACATGAGACACTGTTTTGGGGGGAGTCGTGCTCAGGGAGCTTATGGAGGTGAAGAAGTTTGGAAGAGCAATCAAGTGTAGGGTTTTGCCAATTAAATGCTTGGGTTTTTTCAGTTTCTTCTTTGTTATTCGCTNGGTGTCCCTGCCCAGGGCAGGGGGGTTGGAACTTGATGATCTTTAAGGTCCCTTCCAACTCTGACCATTCTATGATTCTATGATTATTATGCTCAACCTCAGATGACTCAGTGCGTCTGTCCTTGTAATGGCTGCAGAAGCTGTTAAGAAAGTGTTAACAAAGCAAAACCAAATTCTGAAATAAGAGAGTCTCACTTGGCAGTAAGAAAACAAATTTTAAAGCAGGGTTTTTTATTGAAGGGCAAGTAGAGTTTTTCAGACTACAAATTCCATTTTGTCCTTGCACTAAGGTTTGAGACAGCATAAAAGCATCTGTAAAATGTTTACCTTGGAGTTGTGTTGGAAAGAATATTACATAGACCCCCCAGGTATACAGTGGATTTCTGTCTGATGTTTTAACTTCAAAATTAATTTCTGACTTCTTTTAACTTTAGAAATTGCCCTGCTTTAATATTTTATTTTATTTTTTTTTTTTAGCAAGCCAGTTCATGTATTAAATTGAAATCTGTACAAATTACAGTTAATTATAGTCAACTCAGTGAGGCCTAAAATAGGTCAGATGCAGTTTGGAATAAGATGCATGGAAATTATGAAATCTCTTTGGTTTGGCCTGAGACACGTTCTGAGGTGTTTCATCCTCCCCAGCTGCTTTTCTTCCAGCTCCTTCTCGTGTGCCATTACCTGGGTACCAACGGGGAAGAAGTGCTGTTTACTCCCAGAAAAAACAGCTAAGGTTAAATTTACTGCATTCCTTTGTTGGTGGTGGTGTTGTTTTTTTCCCCTGGAGTTACATTTTGAGTCCTGACTTTGAAGGGACATTCTTTCTCCATCCTGTGTGGAGGGGACAGTGATGGAGCTGCCTTGGTGAGTCAGCAGAATCCAGTTAACCCTCTCCCAGCAGAGCTAAGGCCAGCTGGGGTGGAGTGGGATTTGGGAGGTGAGGGACAGTCCTTGGCTTCTTTTTGTGCTTGATAGGGATTACTGCTTTTGGCCAGCTTCTTTTAAAATATTCTAAATGCTACTGAACTAATTACATTAAAACAGCTTCACCAGTGACCTGGAGCAAAAGTTGTTTCCAGCAGCGTATCTGCTGCATTTCTGTACTGCCTTAATTAATGCCTGCACACTTCCTCAGGTTCAGCTCTTCTGCACCAGCTATTGTTTCCCATACCTGTGTGTGTGTCCTTTATGGCAACTAGTTATTATTTTAATCATATGCAAGAATATGTATGCACCTACTTCTTTTATTTTGAGCATTATTGCAGTATGTAGTTATAAAATTGTCTGCTAATGCAAGTATGAGATCTAAAAAGCTCCATGTAGTCTATACCTACAGGGAAACCTAAGAAGCTGTTTTGAAAGCAGCTGCACTTTGGAAATAGCTTCCTGAACCTGGTTTTATTCATTCTTTTTCCTGACCAAGTCTATCTGCAGTGTCAGTAGGAGTTCCTGTTTTTTCCTTGAACAAACCTGGGAGCTTTGTAAATCCAACTTGTCTCTCTTCCTGGCCTCTCCTCCTTCACTAACTCCAATTTCTGCATAATCCTTGGTTGTGGAGCCAACTTGCATGTTCAGGGAAGCCTGAGACTTGAAAAATCTCACCTGGGTGAGTACTGCAGGCCTCCTGTTGTTCCCAGGGGATGAGCTGTTGGGAAGTAGTTTGAAGTAAGTAGGCAGTTCTGTTGACCTGGTTTTGTCGCTGGAGGAAGGACACGTATCTGACCTTGTACAGCTTGTGGGAGCTATGCTGTTGAGCAGGAGGCTGTTAATGTTGATTTCCTTTCAAGGATAAAGCTGTGGTTCAAAAATTGTCCTTTCCTAAGTACTTTTTAATACAGTTCAAGGTGCGTGACAGAGCAGTTCTTGATCTGTATTTCGAGTCACAGAGGAGGTTAGGCTGGACGTTAAATGAAGAGCATTGTCTACCTTGAAATGATTTTGGGAAATCTGCATGACTAAAGGTAAAACACTGGAATATTGAGGTCATTTTAGGTAGAACTCACAACTGCAAAGTGCATTTGTTTTCCCTTGGCTGACATCACTGAAAATGGAGAACTGTTACATACTCACCCTCACTGTGGAGCTCTAGTTCCCAAACAATTCTCTCTTAGCTTTAAACCCCAGCTGGATTGGGCTTCTGTTATTGTTTGCCTTCTCTTTCCATAGGGCTGCTGTGTTGCCTAATTGATGAGAAATTTAACAAGCCAAGCTTCCAGGAAAAAAGAAACCTTGAATTCTCCTTGCCATAAGAACCTGTTCACGTACAGACGTAGTTGATTATGTCATTCTGCTAAAAAATTGATACTGATTTCCCATTCTTGAATAGTTGAGTCTGGGGCCACCTTCTTTTCAGGCTGTGTATTTTGCAGCTGTGGTTTAGCAGGAAAACAACTGGAATACCTTTGACTTACATTTCCAGCAGTTTGGGGTCTGCTCAGGTTCTCTCAATCCCACAAGTGTGGAGCTGAGCTTTGCAAGGGCTGCTTGGACATTCCTCCTTGCAAAGCTGTGAGCAATTCTTGGAGCATTTGGGAAGGGGCTCCGTTATGGTCACAGTTAGCCACATGCCTACATTTTGGCAAAAGGAGAGCAAAAATTTCTAGTCCCTGTTTACTTAATGGTAGGCCAAGAGGCCAATCTTGCAAATCATTTCTCATTGTAGGCACTTCTGTGTGGAAAATTTTGTAGGAGATTGTGTCCAGCTTTTTCTTCTCTTCATCTTTTCTCTTTCCTTATGCTGTTCTTTGAACTCCCGACGCTGTAGGCCACAGAGACATTTTGTGGAGAATATAAGCCTAGAAGAGAACACTTGATGGAAGCAACTTGTGCAAGAGAAATGCTCTCTCTGAAGGGAAATCATTCATGGCTTTTAGCTCTTTAAAAACCCATCTTAACACTCCTGCTGGGTTCCTTTCACTCTAAAGTAATGCGGAGGATTAGTCAGCATCATCTAATTAGGCAGCAGCAAAGCAAAAATTTTGTTGAACCGACTCTGCTCTGATTCAGTTTCCATTCAGAGGACTTGCCCATTGAAACCAAACTCAATGAAGACACCCTTATTGACGGGGTTTGAAATGCTGGAGCAAGTGTGAGGCGAGGCATACTTAAATGAGTTCTGCACCCAAGGAGGAAATTCAAGGTCATCCTGTGCAGTTTCTCTACCAAAACTGTCTTCCTGTGTTCTGTGAGAGCCTGCAGGTAGCTGGAGCTCCTCCTGGTTTCTTAATAGCTCTGGTGATTGGAGAGCTTCAATTCCGCTCCATCCTTCTGAAGAGGATGGGAATGAAGGGGTTGCTGGAGAGCCTTTCCTTCCCGTTCCTCTCAATCTGTGCTGTCCACTTAGCCCTGGTGGGCCTAAACCATCAGAGCACATCTTGGGTTCTAAAGTAGGTTTGTGATGGAGCCTTGATGTCCAAGAGAAGTGCATTTTACGAGAGAACACACAGGGACAGAAGAAGTGGCTTCTGTTTAGGAGGTTTGTATTGGCCCTTTGCATCACAGAAGGGCTTCAGCACATCCTTAACTGCCCATAGACCTGTGTGTTATGTGCTGAGCTGCTCTCTCTGAGTCTGGACCTCGCTGAGGAATGCTGACACTTCAGTTCTTGTCTGCATATGAGGACAAGCTGGATTTTACTTCTTTCACAGTGGTTCATGTAAGATTACTTACAGCTGAGGAATTTGGGAAGAACAACTCAGCCTTTTCTGGGTAGAGCTTATTACCATTAAGTTTTGCCAGTTGGGGCATCAGGTCTGCATGAAGGAAGAAATTGATCTTTTTGTATTGAGCTTTAAAACAAACGAAAAAGTGAGTTGTTTTTCCTTCTTAGAACAAGAAATGCTGTTGGCATTATGTACTTCTAAACAAAAGACATTGCCCTAAGTGATGTATCATCTGCAATTAGCTGAGATGGCTGGGACATGATCGAGGACAGAGTTAAGAGAACTGTTGGCTTCATTCTGTCAGAACTGCTTACTGCTTTCTAGAGGGAAGTGATGTTATTTATCAAATCCGCTTTATTGCTGGTATTGATGATGCATCAGTAAATTGGTCCTAAGCCATTCTGACTTTTTGAGACTCCCAGTTTCAAAGCAGGTCCTTGAAACTGAGCCCACAAGCAATCTTCTGGGGATGGAAGGACATGTACCCAAGAAGCAGTGATTGCTTTAGAAAGTCCATTGTGGTGGCTGGGAGTCTGGCTGTTCTGACTCTGTGACAGATGAGGAAAAAGAGATAAAAATCCCCTCTGTGTTGTGCAGTTGATGAGGAGTCCTCTTAGGAGGAAAGAGCTGTTAGGAAGTGAAGGCTGAGTGACCTTGACGAGGTGGCTGCAGCCTTGGGACAGTTTTGCCTGGCTGAAGGGGACGAGGTGGAGCGGAGAAGGGAGCATGTGGATGGGCTTCCAGGGAGCTGAGAGAAGGGAGCATCTGGGAGTGAGCTAAACAACAACAAAAAAGTTAAATTTGAAGGAGTGAGAGAAATCTGATTCCTTTTTACCTTTAGGCATTGTAGAAAGACTGAATCTGGAGAAGTTATTTTTCTCTGCCTCCTACACCCCTCAGGAACACCATCTGCAAAATATTTCTCTTTTGCAGTCTATGGAGTACCGGAGTAGATCAGAGCCTGTTTTTCCCAGACTTTAGACGAGAGATCTCTAGGGACGTGTCTGCCTAACTCTCCAGCCAAGCTTCCTTGCTTTCTTCCTTATTTTTCATATTTTGAAGAAATGTCCTCAACAGAACAAGAAAAGCAATATAACAAGTCACTCGAGGGACTAGAGTGAAAATAATCACTGTGTCGCTTGTCTGACCACTGAAGACACCTTTGAAATGATGTTCTGCATGCTGATGAAGTCTTAGGTCTTTTCATTCCTGCTGTTGTTGCAGGGCTCGGCGTGTGGCAGTGTCCTTCAGGTCTGGCTGTTCCCCTCTGCCCATCCCAGACCCCCTCCTCCCCAAATTTGAGCGCTCTCAGCCTTGACTATTACAATACCTTGAGTCTTGTCAGCCTCTCCGGGGACAAAGTTTTGAAAGAGATTTGATTATGGAGTCCTGTGTCCAGCTCTGGNTGGAACTGGATGATCTTGAAGGTCCCTTCCAACTCTGACCATTCTAGGATTATCACAATTTTTTCCCTTTGTTATTATTTATTGTTTTTCCAAGAGAAAAGGGGGAGAGGTACACTGGCTGAGGCAGTTCTAAGGTGAGTCACTTCCATATAAATAGAACTGCTGAGCACATCGGATGAGCTGCAGTGTGCAGAGGACAGGAATGTTTCAGAGGAAGGAAAGCCGCCTCGTTAAAACCATCACATAATTGTGAATGCCTGTCCTTTAAGACTGCTGCCAAGGGTACCTGCTGCATTTTTTTCTTAAGTCTTTTCCTTCTTCCTGCCTCTTCTTGAAGTGCAGGTTCATTTTAAATTGTAATTAATGCATTTGCTAGACCACTGGAGTTTCAGCAGAAAGCGTAAGCTGTAGAGGCAGCTGGAATGCAGATGGGGGTGCTGCACGGGCTTTTCTGTGCCGTGAGTGACAACAAGTCCTTTCCTCGTCAGGACTGAGGCAGGGATTGGAATCTCATTTCTTCTCTCTTCCTTCATTTGTGATCAATTTGAGAGTCTGTGGGTTTCTTCCTCCAATTTCTAATGATCTGCAGTACAGGTAGAACCTGCCGGCGGTGCTTGATTGCATTGGGAATAGTGTCTGCACAACAGGCACCTGGAAGTGTTTGGTGCCCATTCAGTTCTGGGTTATTTGGACAGAGAGAGCCTCTTGCACTGATATTCGGGATACAGAGGGTGGCAGAGCCCTGGAAGAGGCTGCGCAGGGAAGGTGTGGAGTCTCCTTCTCTGGAGACCTTCAAACCCTGCCTGGATGCAGCCCTGAGAGATGTGCTCTGGGCAATCCTGCTTTAGCAGGGGAGTTGGGCTGGATGATCTCTAGAGGTCCCTTCCAACTCTGACAATTCCCTGATTACGTGATACTGGGAAAAGCTCAGCAAACTGGCTTTCTAGAGGCCTCAGTTTGGATTTTCCCAAAACGAAGGAAGCTCCCAGCTGTCATTGTGAAACCAAGTTTGCTCAAAAATTAGGATGGGGACTGCTTTATATGCATGATTTCTGCTGCAGTGGGGTCGAGCGCAGTATGGTGTCTGCCCAGCTGAAATCCTGTGATGATGGAATTACAGTTCTTGATATAATGCTCAAATATTTGTATTCTCTTACAATTTGTCACTTGGTCTTTATTTTAGCCATCTTGGACATAGATTGGCAGAAAAAAAGCTAGCTCTTACAGGAAAGGTAAGGAAGATTGAGGGCAGTGGAAATCCAGGCCTGGGTTACATTTTATAGAGTAGGTTTTGCAGGAATACCCGGCTCATAAACAATTCCTTTTCTCCAAGTCAGCTGCCTCCACGTGATCTGTCAAGGTTTCGTTATCAGCCCTTCTTCCCTGATTACTGGAAAAATTGATTGATGTGATGTGAGTAACTAAGGGCTCTGAAAAATCCCCCTCTTGCCTTTGCAAATTGCTGATGGTGGACCTAACGAAGAACGCTTGAGATTTGGACAGATATGTGCTTCTTTGGGAAGTCACAGGTAAAGAATTTAACTGAATCCCATGAAACTGAGGCAGAAGGGCTCCAGAAGGCTAGTCAGGAGGAGGAAAAAGGAAGGTGTCCCATCATGACTACTCTGGAGTGCCACAGCAATGTGTGTGGTTTGATGTAAAATCAAATCTCTCCTAGCTGCAGGTTGCCTCTTTTCTCCCCAGCTGCTTTCCCTCTATAGATTATTCCAGGCTGGGAGAATTGTTAACAGCTCTCGAGAGTCTCTAAGCCTGTTTGCCTCAATATTCTGATCAAGGGAGGAACAGAGAGATTGTTTCCTCTTACTCATTTTCAAAAAGAAAAAAGAGAAGGGTGTCTTACTATTGCTGGGTTCCCTTTGTTTTGTGGTGTTTTTTTTTTTTTAAAGTAGGCCAGCACTAAAAATGGAAGTTAAGATCCCAGAATTTTCTTTTGATTAGCTGCAAGTCTGAAGAACTATGAGCAGAGGAGAAGGCTGGGGAATGTGTGCTGCTGAGGACTCTGCAAAATACTGCAATAATAGGTCTGAATACTCAGATGCCACATAATGCAGGAACTCCTGACTCCAGAGCAAATATGAAAATGAAATTTCATTCTCAGTAATAGGCAATGTGGGTTTTTTTCCCTCTGTAACTTTATTGGTTTTCTCACTTTTCACTTAGCTTACATTAAAAAAAGCATTTCAAGCTTCTGTTTGAATGCAGGGGTTGTACATATTTCTTAATTTCAGCAGCCTTTCTATAAAGAATATTGGGAGAAGAGCAATGTTTTCTCCTTTTTGCAAGTTCTTGAAGATTCTTCTGTTTGATGGAGCAGTGCTTCTCACCCCCTTCCTTCCATCTCTGTTTTTCTGTGTGTTAGGATACTCAGTGATAAAATAAGGTATGGAATTTTACAGAGATTAATTTGAAAATTTGTATCATTTGTTAAAGGTTTTTTGAGAAATTTTTAAGGAGGTCATTGCTGATTTAAAAATTCAATATGATTCTTGAAAAAAATAATACTAAAAAAAATATTCCAGCCCCCTTGCATTTTTTTTCTTAATTATACTAAATAGACTGAGTCACAAGAAAAAGTTGAACCCTTCCAGCATCAAATATGGGGTTTGATTCTGTGAAAGTTTGGCGTGAAAAGCAAAGTTTATGTGGTGGCAATAACTTCTGGGGGAGCATGGCAGGAATTCAATCTCTTTGATTATGAGCAGAAATATGATAGGAAAAAAAATCCCCCAGAACGTCCCTGGGTCTTGTAATATTCTCATATATAGCTCACCTTAAAGGGCTAAATTAAGTATTGAATCACTCGGCAGGAAATCCCTAAAGGTTTTTAATGTGAGAACAAATCTGGGGCTAAATCTGTGATTATTCCATGTTCCGTGCACAGAAATCCAGTCCCACCGAGGATAATGTTTGCGTTGTGCTGCTTTAAAAGCTTTACTGAAGAGAAAAGAGAAATCCTGTGTTACAGTGTGGGATCTGTGACACGAATGAAGCCAAAAAAGCATTGTTTTTGCATGATTTTGTGCATCTTATTCCTGAAGAAGACCACTGCCTGGCACAAGGGGGGTGAAGAAGGTTTTCTTGTCAGTTCCAAGAATCTGTGCTTTCACTGTGCTCTGAAACGGGCTGTTGTGCATTGTTCTAAGGGCCACCGAAGCCAGGACTCCAATAAAAGCCTTGCAGTGGCTTTGATGTGAAAGGAACTGTCTTTCCATCTCTGAAGTGGTGTCAGACATTGCTTTTGTTGCCTTGGGAATGTTCTCGGGGCTGGTGGTGTTCCAGACAGGTTGTTACCATGAGCATTGACTCCTATCAGGTGTGTCTGCTGCATAGCAGCTTACAGCAGGAACATCTGTAGCTGTTTTCTGTCACTTTTCTTCCTCCTGTTTGTGACAGTAAAAATTATGCCACGTGGTTTTTGTTTGACTTTCTCTGTGTGAAATATTTCTGTGCTTTTTCTGCTTGGAAGCAATACATTGGGAAGTCAGTTGGTTTCAGGCACTGGGGTTGGGATGAGTGAGGAATGTAGGTGTTGCTTGTTTGAAGCTTCTGCCTAAAGATTTATTTGGAAATGTTGTTTTTGTCCCTGGTTTGCCCAGCTGGATCTCTTTTATTCGATCTCACCTTTTGAAAATTGTATTTTAAACTTAAAATGCAAGGACCTGTTTTTCAGAAGCATGTTTCAGTTTGCTGGTTAGAATGAACACTAATATTAGATCTCGTGCTGTTGCCATGCTGCAGGAGAGCAGAGGGCAGTAACTCAGGGATGCTGATACCATTTCTACTGACCTTATTGCTACAGACTCTGAAGGAGTTTTTTAAGGCTTTATTCAGTTGAATTTGGTGATGAAAAGAAGGCTTTAGGCCTAATGAAGCATGAAAGTATCACCGGGTTTACCCTTCCATTAGATGGAGAGGCACCATTGAAAAGGCAGCAATTCAGGAGCTGGAACTAAGGGTCAGTCTGGTCAATATTCACTCTTGGAGAGAGAAGGTACCGTAGAAGTCATGAGGAAGGAAAAGGCATTTGAATGTAGGAGTTCTTAATTCCTGTGGGTTTTGCTCTAAGTGAACCTGCCCAGTTGGATTTTTCCATATATTACGGTGTTCCAGCAAACTTCTCATTCTGAACAGCCTGCTCCTCATTCAGAGACAAGGTTTTCCTTATATCTCCAGCTTTCTTTATAGTTGGCTTGAGGTTTTGGGTTGTTTTCCTCCCTGTTTGTTTGTTCTTTTTTATTTTGGGTTCTTCTTTCCCCCTGGTGCTACTTCTAGAACCTGTGGAGTTCTGTAGGCTGATGTTTCATAGATCCTGCCAGCAGATGTGTCCAAATGTGGCTTCTCAAGAGGAGGTTCATGTTGTGGGGAGGGACTATTTGTCAGGAAGTCTAGTGACAGGACGAGGGGGAATGGTTTTAAATTGGAAGAGGGGAGATTTAGATGAGATCTTAGGAAGAAGTTCTTTCCTGTGAGGGTGGTGAGGCACTGGAACAGGCTGCCCAGGGAAGCTGTTGATGCCCCATCCCTGGAAGTGTTCAAGGCCAGGCTGGATGGGGCTTGGAGCAACCTGCTCTAGGGAGAGGTGTCCCTGCCCATGGCAGGGGGGTTGGAATTGGATGATCTTTAAGGTCCCTTCCAACTCTGACCATTCTATGATTCTGTGGTTTGTCCTGCTGTGGTCCACGTGGCTGTGAAGTAAGGATGGGAGGTCCAGCATCTGAGGACACAGCTCCTGTGCTCTAAAGCAGAGCCATCCTTGCTGAAATCACTGTTTCCCAGTGTTTGGCCTCTTCCTTTCTTCTGAGTGGTGTAGGTTGCCTTGTCACAGCAGGGAAGGGCAACAAGAAGACTTGGCAATTTAAATCTTTATTAAAACCACTCCTAGTAAAACTCTTAATATTTTTAGAAGCACTTTCCCTGAGCGACTGTCAATTTCAACACCCATTTTTCTAGTAAAAAGGCCTTTCAAGTCCATTTAATTTTCATAATCTTCATTTAAATGCAGTCCCTTGAACTGTACAAGTGATAATTGGGTACACAATTTACTGGTTCTGGAACGCGAGGTGTTTGGCACTAACAGAATTTGAATTAAATCAGCTATGGATTCTCCTGTTGGAGCTGGAAAAGATCTGTCTGCAAGCTTTTCTTTAGTGATTTAAAGTTATGGGGATGGCCTTGATTTAATTTGCAACATCAGGCCAGCTCATAGGCAAGCCCGGGTTATTTATTTAAAATAAATCCATAAACAAAATCTGATCATCTGGAGAGCTTGTAAGCATTAGAAGCCTGCAGAGTGGTTATGTGTAAATGGTGTAAAGTATTGTTAGGGCTTAAAATTACTTTATTTTGGAATGTCTTGACTTCTAGACAGTTTTTATTGTAAAAAAGAATTGCTTTTGTAACATTATTCTGTGTTTTCCAGGTAATAAGCCGTAGGGTGCAGAGAAAAGGATATTATTAGAGACCCTTTGCAGAGGTACCAGCTCTGCTTTACAAAATCAGAGCCATTAAAGCATGAAATTGTCAGAAACATCCAATTAATAAACTCCTGTGCTTGAAATCTATCCGGTGCTTCCCGGAGATTCATCCCTTGGGAGTTCTTCACGGTGTTTGTTTTCACGCTGGAAAGACGAACATGTTTAACAGTGGCATAATAGCTCAGTACATATTTCAAGGATATTTATGAAGACATTTCATTAATGTTTCCCTGATGGAGTGGTCACCTCCTGCTTGCGGGGTGTTGGTGGTGATATCCCAGGGATGGCTTCGGAGCTCTCTGGATCAGAGGCTTCTTTGTGCGGGTCCAGCCCTTGGCGCAGCGGGAGCTTCTGGCCAGCTCTGCAGTAGTACTGTGAAAGAATTGCACTTGCTTCTCCAACTTTGTTTCTTCAATTTGTCCAGCAACAAGCACAAAAGCAGCATGTGATTCCTTCGCTCTGAGTTTTTGTTGCCCAGCCTTTCAGTTTCATCCAGTAAATGTCCTTTTGCATGTTGAGGTTTAAGATATCTTAATTTCGGGAGGAGGGGGGGAGACCAACATTTTTCAGCTGTTACTTTTACTTGCAAAGAGCAGCCTCCAGATCCTTATTGTGGCAAGTGCACACTCTTTTTTTTATACAAGACTCATCTGTAAATATTGATGATGATAACTTCTCTGCACCAAATTACAGCCTGTCTGTGCCAGGGCATGATTCACCTCCTACTGCATGGCAGTTGTCAGCCAGGAGTCTGGCACTCCTGTTCCTTTTTATAGCCTTGACTTGAACATAGCGAAATTTATGGAAATTGTGAGTCCCAAGGTATTTTAAAGCCACGTTTGGATTGTTGAGACTTCAAAGTGGCAGCTCGTTCTTCCTTGAAAGAAATCACGGGTGTTGTATCTGAATGTTTGCCTGTATGATCTGACAAATAGCCACGAGGACTCAAAATTCTCGGTGTCCTTCGTATTCCCTTGGGAACACACCTGGTTTCGTATGGCTGTGGCATTAAACCTGTCATAGACTAAGAAAGGATGAAAAAAATTTACTCATTTGGCTCATTAGTTTTTAGAGGTGAGTTTAAAGGGCTTATTTTGACGTAACAAAATGGGCAGGAGATTGCTGTCTGCGTTTCTTTCTGGCCCCATGTGGTGATTATTTTTTCTTGCTGCTTTGAGAGAAAATCTGCATTGATGAACCAGCACGGACCCTGAGGGATGGGGAACCAGAACTGGGACTTGGGGGACTGTAGTCCCCACAGGATTTCATTGTGTGTGCTCAGATGAGTCATTTAATGCCCTATTCCTTTGGTTGCCCTCTGGCTTTTCTGGGCAAACTCTTCTGTTTTGTGAATGTTTCTACTGGCACTATGGAGTTTGGGCTGGGACTTCTAGATGCTATTGGAACTAACCCTCATTGGAAAACTGTTTTTATATGTTTTTCATGTTGAGTGGTCCTTAATGATGGTAAGAATCATAAACTCAAGCCCTAAAGTCTTCTGTGTTCTCTTCTGATTTCTTAATGCATCATTTGACACTTGTAGTACACCTGTAGCTGCTGAGCACTCGTGTCCATGGAAGAGAGGCTGGAATACCAGAGGTCTGTTGAAGATAACATGCACTGAACATCTAAGAAATCCTACATCTGTCACCCCAAAAGACTCGGATGTAAGCCTGGAGCTGTTTGCACAGGGAGAGTGCTTTTTGGGAAAACGGTGTATTTAGCAGGTTATGCTGGGTTCCTTCTCTTGAATTTGTCAAGAAGTTGGCTTATGTCAACAGCAGTTCTTTGCAAAATAACAAAAGCATGTTTGTGAACCAAAAAAGAGGTTAACTGAACCAGCGAGGTGGCTTCAGGGAGAGAGCTGCTTTATCTCTGTGTAGGACCTTAAAAAGGATGTAAACAACGGTGCTGTCCTCTCTTCTTGTAGCTGAGTCTGTCTGAAGTATTCCTCCCTCAACAGTGGCATCCTTTTAAGATCTGCTCAAACGGTGAATGAGATGTGTTTTTAAAAAGCTGTTCCAAACTGCTTTCTCCTCATCTGGAGATGGAGCATCCTTACCCACTCTTCATCTCATCTGTATGAAGGTCTTGACTTGTGAAAGTAACTTGGCAAATAATGACCATTTCTGCTCCTACACATTCACATCCTGTGAGTACATACTAGGGAGGGCTGTGCTTACACAGATCCAGCCCTGCTCTAGAAGTTTGAGCATGAAGACAAAAAGTGCCATCTGTTTAGTTTCAATATCTGAGAAAATGCTTGGAATTTTTTTCCGGTGTCCTTTAATTTTAGTTACCTGTGGATTTGTGGATGTTTATAGATGGCACCTCATGCAGATGGGTGAGACTGGGTCTGTTTGCCCTTTAACTGCTGTTTTTTACACCTTGTGTGCTTATTAATTTCTCTAAACTTAATGAGGAAGTGACTTGCCAGCCTAGTGGGGGGTGATTTCCAGTTTGTTTGTTTAAATCTTTCCTAATGTGTATTCAGTGATGGTGATTCAAGGGCATTAGAGACTTGAGATGCACACCATCCCTGGCTGTGCGCTCCGGACTCTGGGATAAATTACCACTGAACTACTTCCAAGACCCACTTTTGTTCTTATTCCAGTAAATTTTTCCATACATCTCACAGCTCCTTTTTCTAGCACGTGTGTTTAACAACTGCTTGTATTCTCTTTCCCACCATATCTTTCAAACCAGTACCCCCCCACGTTAGATGTTGTGGATACTGGGAAGCACTGGTGGCAACACCCTTTTCTCTCTGTTCTCTTCCCCAGCCCTGATGCTTTGATGTTTTCTTGCTGTAACGTGCTCCCGAGCTCCTTGGATGTTGTTCTCTGTGCAAAACTAATGAAAAATTTGCTGAAAGATTCCCCAAGCTTTTTCTCAATCATCTTTTATTTTCTTGTGGTGCTTCATAGGTTTATTATAGTTTTAAACATTTAGATTATACCCATAAGGAAAGCAATTAAGAAAAATCAGTGCGTCAATGGATTGTAATGAGAGAAAATTAGATTTGTCTTTCATCTTCTTTTCTTTCTGTTTGAAGAAAAGGAAAAAAAGCGTAATCTCTTCTTCATGTTCAAAATAGCCATTTCCTTCTCATTTAACTGTGCTCTGTTAACAGCTTTAAAAAAAAATAATCCCAGAAGCTGTACTTGAAGAAAATATAGAATGTGTTTTTAAAGAAGAAAGGGTTTATGTCCAGTTTTCAGTAAACTCAATGATTTTTCCTGGAAAGATTATGGTAAAAAATGTGTGTGTGTGTGTGTGTGTATATATATATGTATGTATGGTGTGTTTTGTTTGTGTGTTCTTCTATCACTGGTAGCCACAATTAATCCCTACCTTTGAACACCAACCTATCTAATGAGTGGCTCTCCTTGGGGGTGGGAGTAGGAGCAGCATTTCTGGCTTGGCAGCCCTTGTGGTGTGCCATGTCTGTAAGATCCATTTCAATGCATTACCCGCTTCTCCGATGTTTAAAAACCAACCCAACCCCAGCAGGAGCAAGGAGTTTCTCTGTCACCCGGATCTCAGCGATGTTGTCTTCCTAGATGTGGTTATGAAAGCCGTCGAGTGATGGTTTCCACGAATATCACAAAACAGAATATTCATGTGTTTATAATGTGGGAATGTAGGAGAAGCTGCAGATATAGAACTAGGACTGATCAAATCATCTCCCTGCAGGCAAAGATGAGAGACTGTCCCCCCGCAATGAGAACTTTCAGCCTTCTTTTGAAAGATTATATGTTTTCCATTTCTTTCATGTTGTTTGTTTATTTGTGGCCTTTCTGTCGAGCTGGCACCTTCTGCAAAGCACAGGAGGAAGAGTGGCCTCAGCCCTTGTTTATCCATCCCGTGCTATCACAGCTGGTACCACACCTCCTTTATTTGGAGTGTTCCAACTCGTTATACGTGCGTGTAATTGAGCCCTCCCGGGGCTGGGAGCAGAGCACAGCCTCTTCCAGTAGACTGTCAACACTGTTTTCCATGCTGCTGGGTTTTCCCACCACTTTTTGTATATGCTTGGCTTTTCTTTGCATCTCCAGCCCTTTCCAAGGCTGTGATAGCAACATCCTAGATATCAGCAGGTGTCCTGGCTGTTCTGAGTCCTTAAGCTTCTGGCATGGCTCCTTCATTGCTTTCAATTTTTTTACCAGTCAAAGGCCCTGTTAGTTGGGAAAACCCTGTGTAAAGGTGAGTCCTGGTTTGAGATGACCTCTGTGATGCTGGTTAATCCACGATCTTTAAATACAGGCTTAATACTGATGATGCTGAAGTGTTTCCTCTCTCACCATGTGGTGCAGAACTGGCTTTTGTGTCAGACTTTCAGCTGAGTCTTGTCTCCTCTTCCTCCTGCAGCCAGGCTTGTTTCTCACACCCACAGCACCTCGCTTTGCCAACCCTTCAGCAGCCCCAGCTGATGTCCCCAGATCAAATACTGTACTTTTTCAAGTGTTCTTGGTGAGCTTCTAGTGTCAAGGAAGAAAGGTTTACACTAAGAGCACTGGATACCTGATTTAACTTCAGCTGGATGTTGTTAGCATATAATTTGCCCATAAAAGTTGTTGGTGTAAAATGTTGATTTTTGGGTCAGCAGGAGGATGTTGCTAAAAACTAAAAACCAAACAGCACTCTTGAGCTTTCTCTACCATTTAGAATCATAGAATGGTTAGAGTTGGAAGGGACCTTCCAGCTCCAACCCCCCTCTGACCTGGGCAGGGACACCTCCTACCACACCAGGTTGCTCCAAGCCCCATCCAGCCTGGCCTTGAACACTTCCAGGGATGGGGCATCAACAGCTTCCCTGGGCAATCTGTTCCAGTGCCTCACCACCCTCACAGCAAAGAATTTTTTCCTGAGATCTCATCTCAATCTCCCCTCTTTCAGCGTCAAATCCTTCCCCCTTGTCCTGTCCCTCCGCTCCCTGACCAAGAGTCCCTCCCCAGCTCTCCTGGAGCTCCCTTCACATCCTGGAAGGCTGCTCTCAGGTCTCCCCGGAGCCTTCTCTTCTCCAGGCTGAACAGCCCCAGCTCTCTCAGCCTGTCCTCCCAGCAGAGCTGCTCCAGCCCTCTGAGCATCTTGGTGGCCTCCGCTGGCCCCGTTCCACCAGGTCCATGTCCTTTCTGTGTTGAGGACTCCAGAGCAGGACACAGGACTCCAGGTGGGGTCTCAGGAGCACAGAGCAAAGAGGGAGAAACTTCTCCTTAATTTTAATGATTGCAAGACTCGCTTGAAAATAAGAGACTGGGGTTTTTTATTTTTTTTTCTTATTATTTTTCCTTTTTTTTTCTTTTTTTTCTTTCTTTATTTGGATCAAGGTAAAGGAGTTTCTTACAAAGCAGCGTTTGGGAAAGTGGAAACACAACGTTTTTGCATAAGGAATGAAAGAATGGAAAGTTGAATATGGATAAGGGGTTGTGGAAGGACTGATATTTTAGGAAAAGGAAATAGAGGATGAATAAAGTGACAGCAGGACAAGGGAAGAAGCAAGTGGGGAAGCAGGGGGTGATAAATTGGAGAGAGATGAAAGGATGAGAACTTGAAAAAGAGAACGCAGCTGAGTGAGGACCCGGTAAAGTAAAGCAACCAAGAGATGTGAAGAGCAGGGTGAAGTGAAAGTTTGGTGAGCTTCATGGTCTGCCTCATTTGATGTGGCTTAAGACAGATTTTTTTAACTGGTGGAGGAAGAACAATTCTGAAAGTGTCTTTTAACAGTATGAGAGCAAGGGAGAGGTGACAGAGAGTCAGTTAAAGGTACCTTGATGCTGTGATAGTGTCCAGTCAGTGAAGCTCCCTGCAGCCTTCCCTGGATTTGTGGTGACCTGACTTCATTAGCAGTCCTTAATCACTCATCTCTGAAGAAGTAGTACACATTGTTTTCTGGTGAAACATGAGGAACCTGACATGATGCTTAATCCGAGCTCTGAGAGCTTACACAGACATCTTTGGGAATTTTGGAGTAGTCATTCCTCTCCTACCTTTTCCAGTTCCATGCTTTTCACAGTGAGGGCATCAGCACTAATACCCTTTCCTAGTGAGGTGCTTGGATGAAGTACCTGACTGTTGAGTGTGGCAAACGAAGGTGTAACTTTCACATGATTAGGAAGAGTAGAACTGAGAGGACATACAGATGGGGTTACCTAAATCACAGATTTGCAGGCTTTAATGTCTGAACAGGCAAAATTATTGACCCATTTCAGAGAGGGTCAGTCAGAATGAAAGAAGGAGAATTATGACGGTGGTAAGAACAGGCAGTGATAGAGAAGATGAAATTTCTCCTCTCTTTCTCTCCTTGCAACTGTCTTGGGGGATATTTGAATTGAAAGCTTTCGTCCAAGAGGGTGCTGAGGTGAGATAGAAGCAGAACTATTACTGGAATTATTACAGTGTATTCCTGTGAGTCAAATCATAGTTGGCTCATGTAGGAACCAGCAGCATATTGCTAGCTTCATGCCTGGGGGAAACTGAGAACTGGAGTCCTTTGTATGACTCTGCATTTAGATGCTGGGTGCATGACAGCTACATGAGAGGTGCTTGATGGAATTCCCACCTCTCTGTGGTGGTGAGCTTGCTGGTGTGCAGGCATGGACCTCTCCTGCCACCAAGGATGGACTGCAACTGTCCCATTAGATATCTTCATGCAGCCTTGAGGTGAACTGGTGTGATGGCCTGGGCTACCAACAGTGTGACATGCATTTTTCAGCTCATGAACTAAAGGGAGGATCAACTTGTATGTGAAGAGCAGCTGGTTGGAAAGGGACTTGAGGAAATGTGGAGTGATGCTCAGAAATGAGACAGATGGGGGAAGCATTTGACATTTTTCAGCTGCTGCACAGTATCTTCTGGGTACAGATACAGGGATGCTCAGCTTGCTTCCAGGATGCTCTACTGCTAACCTCTTGCACTGGAGAAAAAGTTGCTCCCTTAGGTGCAGTCCTCCAGGGGCCAGGAAGCTGTTATCGTGGAGGACTTTGTCCTGGTTGCAGTGAGAAGTGGCTGTGCCCATTTGCCATTTGATTTGTGCCCCTGGTACTCAAAGATTCCAGACTTGGCCACCTTCTGCTGCAGAAGATCTCCTCCACAGGCAGCACACAGATTGCATCATTCACGTTTAATGAAAAGACAGTGTTGTGCTCTTCCCCGTGAGTTTTAAAGGTGGCAGAGTTCTTGGCAGTAGCATCAGGTGCCTGAGCCTCTTTTCCCTGAGCCTGCCTCTGCTGCTGAACCTGCTTCTGTTTTCTCCACGTCTGGAGAAACCCAAAATTTGTGTGTGGTAATGACTGTGCTGGCTTTCCTCTCTCAAGCCTCTGTTTCTCACCCCTCAGGACTTTTTCTTGTCCAAGTAGCTTATCTTGCCTGTTTTTGTAGACTCAAGAGAAACAGGTTCTCAAGTCTTGATCGAAAAATTCCAAATGAGTCCAAGGCATGAACTACTCTGGAGCAGCTGTGAGGCTTCTGATCTACTTCTACATAGCAAACTTTTGAGGATGTAAATATTTAACAAAGCTCGCTGTTCCTCTTGCAATGCAGAGTTCTGTTTTCCATGTCCAGGACACCTTTGAAGGGAATACATTTCAGGAAGACTCTCCCTCCTCTGCTGTGCTCCTTGTTCCCTGGAGGGCTGGGGCTGAGGTGTTGGCGGTGCCGAGGATGAGCAGGTGGATTGAGCAGACACACCTTGGACACAGCAAGGCAAAGCATCTCTGCAAGCACAGGCTTGTAAGGAGCAGCAGCTCGCTTGGACAGTCTGACAGCAGAAGAAATGCTGAAAGAAGCTTGTTCAGTGTCAGCTTCTCAAGGCTTGTTCCTCCTCACTTTGGAAGAAGGTTTCACTAACAGGAAGGTGCAGGGAGTGCCTGTTTCTTCTGCTCCTGGCAGGGTTTCCACCAGTGAAGATTATGGTTTGTGAGTTAAAAACACATTTTAGATGTAGATACGTGCTCCTTGACTTCCTCTTCACGTGTTTCATAGAATGGTTAGAGTTGGAAGGGACCTTCAAGATCATCAAGTTCAAACCTCCCTGCCATGGGGATGTTTCTTCTAGTCCAACTGAAGTGTAAGCATCCTGTCGTAGTTTGACACTTGAAGTCTTTGTAGTACAAAATTCAGATAAGAAATGACTGAAACTTGTTCAATGTGAGTTCCACTGTGGTTGTGTCAGTCTTTACTGTGTTACTGTTGTGTAGAAGTGTCATAAAACCTGTCGTGCTGTGTGGGTGCTGCTGCTCCATGCACAGGTCCAGCACCTGTGGTGGGACCGGTGGCTAAGCCCGAGGAGCAGGAGGTGGTGGGACACTGTCCTGTGTGTGTGCTTGGCATCTCTAACAAAGACTGTGGAGATGAGGGTTCCTTTAACAGCCTGTGTTGTAACGAAAATTGTATTTATCCTCTAAAAAACCCCCAAACGTATATATAAAAATCTTGGTTGGGAGTTGCGGATGTCTAAGTGTGAGAGGAGTTTTTTCTCTATGACTTGATCACCCTCTTGCAGTTTTGATTGAAGGAATTTGCAGGGCTGGGTGGTTTGTTGAGATCCTAAACTGTTTCCCCTCTTCTTCCCCTGATACCACATACATTCTGAAGCTCATTTATAGAGAAATCAGTAATGTATCCGCAGTAGACTAGTTGGTCATCAAAAGAACAAGGTCTGTACCAAGGAATGCAGCACGACAATAACTGTCAAGGCGATGCAGTAATACATAGGTGTGTAAATGGCCTTTGAAGATGATTCATTATGGAGGTGTGCCATCCTGGCTGGAGCCTTGTATTTGAAATAGAGCCTTGAGTGAAGTTGTTGTATGGGAGAATGTGCAGGAATGCAGCCTCCCGTTGGATGGTGTCTGCTGCTGCCTGCTCAGTCTCTGTCTTAAACCAGCCCTTCAGAAGTTCATTGAACTTCAGCTCTCCAACAGGAGTGCCTGGAGAAGAGAAGGCTCCGGGGAGACCTGATAGCAGCCTTCCAGGATCTGAAGGGAGCTCCAGGAGAGCTGGAGAGGGACTCTTGGTCAGGGAGGGGAGCGATTGGACAAGGGGGAACAGTTTTAAATTGGAAGAGGGGAGATTTAGATTGGATATTAGGAAGAAGTTCTTTGCTGTGAGGGTGGGGAGGCACTGGAACAGATTGCCCAGGGAAGTTGTTGATGCCCCATCCCTGGAAGTGTTTAAGGCCAGGCTGGATGGGGCTTGGAGCAACCTGCTCTAGGGAGAGGTGTCCCTGCCCATGGCAGGGGGGTTGGAGCTTGATGATCTTGAAGGTCCCTTCCAACTCTGACCGTTCTATGATTCTATGATGTGGGGAGGGGTTGCAAGGCTTATATGGATGTTTTGGCAGTCAGAAGTTGCGGCGTGGTCTTCTCGTGCCGTGATTCACCGAGTCCTTCCAGCATGAAGAAAAGAAACCCACCCCATTTTTCATAAAGCATGAGCTTGAACAGGCAATGAGTGACTGTGCTCTGTGGCTCAGGGAAGGCAAATGTCCTGTTAGACGCTTCACCAGAGAGCAGGCTGTGACCTGCGTCATCAGTTAGCAATGAAATAGTTCTCATCTCGGGCTAGCAGCAAGATTTTTCTTCTAAATATTTTAGTTCCTTGGTTCCAGCTGTCCAGTTGGTCTTCCCCTTCCCTGAACTCTCCTCGGTGTGTGGGGAGCACTGCTTCAGCTGAAATTGTGGTTGTGATACACGGGATGAGACTGGTGTTACTTCAGGTCGTTTATTCAAAAAATATATATATGTATCTCAACTTTGAAATATTTTCCCATTAAATTCATTTGCTTTTGGAATCCAAAGCAGTCCTACATTATCTTGTCGTGCATACATTATTAATTGCAATCCATTTTTAATTAAATGAAAAATTATGCTAAGAGCCAGGGAGAAAGCTGTCTTGCAGCATCCTTGCTCGCTCTTTGGCTCGATAACCTCAAGCAATCAAAGAGGTTACACTTAAAATCTGCTCCTGTTTGCCATCTTTATCTTTTTTTCAAATGGATCGGTGTTTAAACTCAGGGAAACTATCAAAGGAGGAACGAAAGCCCTGGCAGAGGTGACAAGTGCTATTGAAGTTGCTTAATCTTAGTCTTTAAGTGGTTGACAGAAGTTTGTGTGTGGAGAGAACCGTCTCGGGGAGGAGTCCTCGTTGCAGTTTCCCAAAGTTTAGTTAGGCAGCAGAAAGCTGAATCATTACGTAAATCTAATTATCTTTCTTGGGAGCTTTATCAACCTGGAAGTTAGTAAGTTGGTCATGAGGGCAACTGTGTCATAAAGAAACCTTCCTGGCTGGAGATTCGTTGTTAAATTTGCTTCTGTGCTACCTTCTGTTACCCCAAGGATTAAGAGATAAAATGCTTCCGAGCCCGTTGCTAATTGAACAGCAAATTGGAGCTTGAAGTTAGTGATATCATTCTGCTCTGTTCTCTTAATTAAAATGGGAAAAAAAACCCCAACCAACCACCACATCACAATTTGGGTCAAAATTTTCATTTTGTTTTGCTATTATGATGATAATTTGAGCTCTAAATAAGGATCAAATGTGACTGGGAAGCAGATCTTGTCTACGTTAGAAAAATTAACAGTTGCTGTCAAAACTTGTCTCCAGCAGAAACAAGCACGCTCACGTGCAGGGAGGCTGCATGAAGTTACATCAAACCACAGGAAGATTTTGAGCCTGGTCATCTTCAAGACATCTTAAAGACCTTTTTAAAATGTCAGTGTGCACAGCAGGGTTTCTTAATAACTGGTGAATTCTTGTTAGCTGTGAAACAAAATACTTATTACTGTTTAATTATAGAATCCAGAGCCCTCCTCTTGAGGAAAGGCTGTACAGTAGTGATAAATATATAAATACAAAGCAAGAGAGAGTCCCTGGTGTTGGTGAACTCCCGGTTGAAGTGTGAGACAGCAGGTTGTATCTGATGAAGACAGGGTGGAAGATGAGGAGCTGCGAGGAGGAGCTGGAGATGGTATCTCTTGGCACGGCTGGCAGCGATAGTGTCACAGAGGCAGGAGAAGCAGCAGCAGGTATGATTGCTGTGCCCCATGCACCCGAGTGCTGTCAGCAGTGGATGTGCCCAACTTTGGTGCCCTAGTGAATAAATCTTCTCTGTAATACTAATCAGTTCCAGTCAGCTGATGAGAGTCGCTTGGAGCTGGACAATAAACACCTTTGCTTGAGTTTGCTCCACTTTTAAGCCCCAACAGTTGACCTTCAGCCTCAGCAGATGCCCTGTGGATGGTAGCTGTTGAGTTTTTCTGTCTTACTGCTTTTGAAACCAACACCTTTGGTTTTGTTTTATGTTTGTTACTGGTTTGTTTACCTTGGATGGAACACTCCTTGCTTCAGCTTGATTAAACACGGGCTGGAGTAGCATTACGGAGATGGGTTTTAGCTTTATGCTGGGTTCTCCTCTCTCTGTGATTCCTTAGGGTGCAGGTTTGTGTCTTGCTGTGGTACTGCTGGGGAGGAGGGATCTACACAGCTTTTTCTCACCTTGTGTTCCCATAACATCAGTGCTTTGGAGTCCTGGACAACCATGGCGTTGTTTTTCCTGGCCCCATCACCTCGTGGAAACCCCTCCACTCTTGCTTCTGTGTTCTCCTGCCGCGACGCTTGACCCTAGTTGACTTTGTCAGATGTCAAACCCATGTGTTGAGGGGGACAGTCCCTGAGATGAATCCATCCAGCGTTCTGTGGTCCCTGATGGAGGAAGGAAGAGTTGGGATTTTTCCTGAAGCCCAACAGCTACAGATGCAAAGTCAGGATAGATTTATTCTTTTTTTTTTTTTTTTTCCTTGTTGTTTTCTATTCAGTTCTATCTTTGGCATTTCTTGTTCCTGCAGGTCTGCTTTGGTGAAACAAAGAGAAATTAGCATGGGGAGAAAGGGATTTAGAAACAGTCATTAGGCTTTCTAGGCACAGAACGGGTCTAACCTGCCTGCCCGTGCACGGGCTTTGCCAAGCTCTGCAGCTTCCCCTTCTCCTGTGGCTGCTGCACTGAGGCTGGCACGGCTGTGTCCTCACCCATTAGCTCTAATTAACAAGGTTATTGTCAGTTTTACAGCGTTCAGCAAACAACATGCGGCCAACCCAAAAACCCCCAAACCAGTTGCGCTGACTGTTTTGTATAGACTGGGATTGTGTAGGCTCTTCTGGTGACTTTAAAATCAAAAGTAAAGGGATTTTTCTTTAGTAAATCTTTGATATTTCACTGATACCAAAGATCCACTGAGTCCAGATTGCACACAGCATTGCACACACCTGAAATCTTCGCTTCCCCAAGAACACCCTCAGCAATCTTACTGATTTGAAAGGATCTGTTTGCGAAATCTGGTACCTTTAGATGCTCAGGTGATTTTCCACGGGCTGTATCTACAATTGTTAGCTACAAATTACATGTTGTTTGTGCTAGAGCCTGGCAAATTGTGGCAATAATACTAATAATAATAGGAAAACTGCGGGCTGTTCTCCAGAGGTGAGAACAGCTCTGTCTTTTATATCAATACAGCAAGATTAAAACGACTTGATGAAGGTCAGGCAGCAGCTAATGGCAAAGTCAGGACTGAGAGGCAGTCATCCATCATCCCCCCTCTCCTCTTTCATTGCTAGACCTCGCTGCCTCTTATGGATATCTAATCATCTCCACGGCTGCAGTGGTGGTCTGATGAAAGATTTCAGCCTTTTAATGGGATTTGAAAGTTGGGTGGTAATACTTGTTTCCTTTTTTCTGGCTTAATGTATAAACTAGGAAATGTAATCCCGGTTTTTACACAGCTCCTTTTCAAACTGGCTGCATAAAGGCAGAAATAAATCAAGCCTTAGCGAGTCTCCTCTGGGAACCCAGTAAATATTGTCCTGTTTTCAAAAAGGAGGAAGCAGAACAGCAAATATATTCATGTGATACAGCCAAGGTTATAGAGCCGGCAGCACTGGGAGCAGCCTCCTGCTTTTCTCACCCTTACTCGCATCAGAGTAGCTGAAGTTTTGATTTTGGGGGTGAAACCACCCCGAGTAGGTAAGACCATCCCCTCTTGGATCCTGGGGCTGGAGTAGGAGGTGCAAAGGACAAAGGAATTCCTTTTCCTCCCCGCCTTCTCCTCCTCCTCCTTCTTCTCCTTCTCCAGACGGGAAAGGGTTACAGCTGAAATGCCTCCAACAGCCTGGGGAAAGCATGAATCAGTGCTAGTGAGGGAAGGCGGAACGGCAACCCAGAATCGCAGCCTGGTCCGTGCTTTTCATTT
>VXBW01000361.1:1136846-1155876 GCA_013400375.1 Thinocorus orbignyianus | reverse complement strand
TGGTGGTTGTTGTTGTTTTAGGAGGGAAGGGGGGGGGGATACATCCAGCCTTGCAGCCATCCCTGTGCGCTGGGGATAGGAGGGGTCGGAGGAGCCTGGAGAAGAAGGTGGGGGGATAACACAACCTCAGCCTTTTCTCCTTGGCTCCTCCCCACGGGTGTGTAACCGAGTATGTGTGTGACACTGAGTGTGTGACACTGTGAGCCTGCGTGTGTGTGTGTGTGTGTGTGTGTGTGCGCGACATGGAGGGAGGGACCGGAGCCGCCGCCGCCGGCTTCCCCAGCATCTACACGGCAGCTTTCACTGCGGGAATGCGAGGGATTGGAAGCAATCTCGATGAATCGGAAAGGTCAGTGCTATCAATAAATCACAGATAAATGCTCCTCCGAGGTGCTTTCCTCCTTTTTATTTAAAAAAACAAAACAAAAACCCCCCTTCTTTTCTTATAAATAGAGTATTAAAACCATAGCGTATCTCCCAGGAATGTAATTGCTGGCTACCACCAATTGGGAAACAATGTCTAATAAAAATGTAGAGCATGATTTGGGAAGGCAAGTGTGTCATTTTCACTTAGCAAACGCAACTTCATTTTAATTTGGAGTGGATTTCTCAGCATATGCATGCGGCCCTGTATCTTTTAAGTGGTTGAGGATTTGAATGGAGAAAGGTTAATTACCTCCTTCCATCAGATTACACTGGAGAGGTTACAGGAGCATAGAGAAGGCAGACAAAGTGGAATTTTGCATCCTGTTCTCCCTGTGACAGTGGTCCTGGATGTAGTGTGTGGAATGTGATTATTAGCATGACTGAAACTTGCATTTTTTAAGATGAAAACTAATATATGCTGTCCATAGCAGGGCACACACTGTACTTTGGCTGGGTGAAAGCAGCAATAGTCACAGGCTTCTCTGCTGAGCTTTTTTTCTTCCCTTTCTAATGAATAACTAAGTGCTGTCGTTATGGTGTAGGTTTAGGAGCAATAGTTCTGGAGGGACAGGTTATCGTGTAGTTAAAATTCTTGTGGAATGAGACAGTGCTCCTTATCTTCACGGCAAATCATCTCCTTCACCCAAGGCTTGGATTTGGACTGTGGCTGATATGAAATAAGCCTATTGCTCTTGCAGTTCAATTGAGATTTTCCTACTTCAGGGCTGAGAGTGCATCAGTATTTACTTGTGGAAAGAAAACCCAACAAAAAGGAAGGAGTTGGGGAATCAGTATAATTTAAATCTTGCTATCTTGGCTATGCTCTTCCCACCTACCTGGTTTACAGATCAAGGCTGTTTTTACCAAACTAAAAGTGATTTCTGAAGGTAGCTGTCGGGAGCTGGAGACACGGGTTCTTATCTCACTGCATAATGCATTATCAACAAAGTCTGGATAATTTATGCCAACTCCACCCCCTTCAGCTTTCACTGCCAGAAAAAAGGAGAGTAGCTCCTACCAGCACTGCAAAATCTCTCTGAAATGCTCTTGGTTTCCTTTCTTTCTTGAAGTATTTTGCTTCAGGGAAGCTGCTGCTGGGTGTCTTCTCATTGTTTGTACAATCCAGTGGCTCT
This sequence comes from Thinocorus orbignyianus, assembly GCA_013400375.1. NCBI lineage: Eukaryota > Metazoa > Chordata > Aves > Ciconiiformes > Thinocoridae > Thinocorus > Thinocorus orbignyianus. The sequence continues at coordinate 1,154,317 of VXBW01000361.1, read as the reverse complement.
GGTACTGAGAGGAAGCTAATTAGGTAATTTTTGGGTCTCTTTGCTTAGAAATAAAACTGAATTGAAAAATGAAACTTGTAGAGTGTACTAATGCTGGAGCCCTTGTGCTCCCCAAGGTCCTTTGTGGCAGAAAGAGCCCAAATGTGCTTTATATTGGCACCCGTGTATTACAGAGAAGATTCTGTGAACAGGAGCACCGTAGGATTTGGGTTTGGTGTGAAATGCTTTGGGAATGGGTGGCACTCACCCCCGGTGAAAACTGACATTTGTGAGTAGCTGGCAATGTCACTCTGTGCCGTACCTGGTCGGTGGCTAAAGAAAGACAAAGTTTAGCAACAGTTTGATCTAACCTGTGCACTTTTCCAACCAAATGGGTCTTACATTTCAAGGAAACCTGCAGATTAAATGTGTTTTAGTTCTGGAAGTGACAGTCCCCTTTTTTTTGGCTGCTTGTGCAGGTAATCCAGAGCACAACAGACCTTTGCATTAGCTTGTTGTGTTGGCTCTCTGTGTTCCCTCGGTGTCCTGTCCTTCAGTGTAGGGAGAAATACTTGTATTGTTTCTTAGAAGCAAGACTTGCATTTAATAGGATTATAGAAGTATTTTTAACTTTTTACTGTCAGGTGCTACTGAGTTATACTTGGAGTCCAGGGAGTTTTCTGATGATTGATGTAAAAGTAACTCTAGAGAGAATGAACTGGGTTGATGCATATATTCTCCAGGGACAAAAAAACCTAATCCTTTTTCTGGGCCATACGTTGAAGGAATCCTTGCCCTACCTGTAGCAGTAGCCAGAGGGGAAGAGGGACAGAAAACAGCAACTCTGAGCCCGTGGAAGAGTGGTCATTGTGAGGGCCAGCCAAGTGGTGTAGACAGATCCCATCTCCTCGGCCAGTCCTTGGTGATTTGTGTGACACGGATCCGGTTCTGGGTGACTTGGCATGTTGTGATGTTCCCTCTGTGAGAGCTTTCCGGGATCTGCTGAATTGGCTTCGCTCCCCATCTCTCTGCTCCCCTTCCCCGGCTCTCTCCAGCCCCTGGCACCCTGGCCTGGGGAAAATCCTTGTGGAAGGAGGAGGCAGTTTTATCAGTGTTAATGAGCACATCCTTTGCACCCTCCAGTTCTTGCAACAACCAAGAACTTGCAAGAATACAGATTGTTTAATCCCCCTCTTAACAAGCTTTTTGGTTTAATATTCCTTTGAGCTGTGTTTCTTCTTCTTGTTTGATGCTTTCTGAAAACTTCAGGCCTTGGTATCAGGACCAGAATGTAATGTTTTGATATTTTCCTCCCGACAGTGGTCAATAAAGGAAAGTAAATCCCCTGCTTTTCACCAATGGTCCTATGGCATAAAAAGGAATGACATTCCCAGCTTCCATTCAGTCATCAGCCTGGAGAAAGGGGAAAAACCCAACCCTAGAATAGGTGGTGGAAGGGAGAAATAAGATGACTTTGAAGTGATGGGTGCCATGGACAGAAAGGGAAAGAGTTGGGGTGGGATCTGAGCTTCCTGATGGTGAGGATAAGGACCAGGTGCCTGCTTAGCTCTTGAGTCAGAACAAGGTGGATTTCAGTGTGTATTCATGGAAGAAGAGAAAAGGGCAGATGCACAACTTCTGTGCTCCTTTGAATTTACTGCAGTGTGGAACTCATCAGAGGATGCGGTGGGAAGGGCTGGGAGCTGGCAGAAGCAGCAGTTCCATTCAGTTTTGTAGCACAGGAACCTGCCGTTATTCGTTAACTGTTTGTTGCTCTTATCTGTTGAAGGAGCTGTGTGTGTGCTGGCTCTGGGCAGGAGCTTGCAGACACGTTTGAAGTGTGTATCCAAAAAGCAAATTAAAATCTAAACCTCAGCACTTCTGTTTGTTTCACACTGGTGCCTGTGGCTTCGCTCAGGTCTAACGGCGGGGGGGAGTGTGATTTAGGGTGGGGTGATGGGAGGAAAAGGGGGAGGAATTAGAACTTGGTACCTTGGCTTTGAAGCACCCTTTACATTTTCATTCTACCTTCTCTTCTGGTGTTAATAATGCATCTCTGGAGGGGTTCAAGGCCAGGCTGGATGGGGCTTGGAGCAACCTGCTCTGGTGGGAGGTGTCTGCCCGTGGCAGGGGGTGGCACTAGATGATCTTCAAGGTCCCTCCAAGCCCGAACTGTTCTATGTCTTGTGATCATTCCTTCTGAAACCACGAACGTGGAATTTATTCCAGCACCTTTGGAGACCCTTCAGAGGTGACACAATAACTGGTTTTTTTGGTCTGTGGCCTTCCCTTATGCAACCCCTCATTCAATCTGGTTTTCTTCCTTCTGTTGTAAAGCAGCAGTAAAAGACCAGACTTTGGTCAAAGATCTACCACTGTTCCTTTCAAAGCTGATGGCAACCAGTGCCTGGTTGGGGATGCCCCGTGGTGGCAAAGACCACCCTCAGCTACGGGAGGAGGTGGTTGTAATTAGCAGCACGATGTTGGGCAGAGCCAAGTGTGACCTCCCCCTGGCTTTCTGGGCCAGGAACTGTGTGTGTTGGATTATCACCGTGGCCTCCAGTTTAAGTTGATTTATAAAGGCTCTCCCAGCCTTGCACTCCCTTGCAGTAAGTCCCATGGCTGAATAAGCTTCTGAAGCATCCAGAAGATGACACTGCTCGGTGGGTTATGTATTTACAGGTTCATTTTTTGAAGCTCCTCAGAGGTCTGAGATCTCTGGTTCATCAAACTTGGGGGAGGACTTTTAACCTGACACTTCTTTTAATGCCAGAGCCTGGAAAACCCTTGTTACATTAAGGCCAAAGAGTTGAACACAGCTCTTTGTTTTGTCAGTTCCGACAGTTCAAGCTGGGGGCAATTTCAGCTGGGTGATCATGAACATCCCATGGCTGTTGCTGAAATAGGATGAGGGTTTTGTTGGCCACGGAGCTGATGCACAAGCTGGGGGTGTGGGGAATGATTAGCTGTCTCTTGGCTGATTAATTTAATACAGTGTGCTGTCCTGGTGGGATTTCACAACTGTCCCCCCTCTCGGAGTGGTATTGTTACCCCTCTCCGCTTGATCCCAGTCTCTGGGTGCTGCTCCTTGTTGGAAACCAAATGTGACACGCTAATGAACTCCAGCAATGTGTGTTTTCTTCTTTTCATTATCTATTATACAGCAATTTTCCTATTGGCAGAGCTATTGAATAGTCAAGGATTTCTCAACGTTTTTTCCCCAGGGTTTATAAATTAGTGCTCCAGACCTTGTTCAGGGCTGGAATGCAGCAGATGAGGTTTCAGCCCTTAAGGATTGCTTTAACCATGCAAACGTGCTTGAATTTCTGGCCACATTTCTTTGGTTGTGTATTTTGGGAGGTTTTGTCCTTTTAAAAACTGAAATGTAACAAGACATCACAGCAACTTTTTCTCTGAAATATAAGCACAGAATTTCCAAGCCTTTAGAATCTGTAGTTCTGTCTCTGCTTTCTCTTACTGATTCTTTAATGGAATGGCTTTACTTAGTGTGCTGAAGAAATATCATTTGTAAACATCCATGGTATCTTCTCGTAGCTTGTTTAGTGCTGTCATTGTGCTGAATTCTGTTCTAGCAATGTCATGCTCCTATAAAAATTATTTGCATCAAATATCCAACTATTTTAAGTGCATATGCTGACAGTGACTGTGTGAAAATCTATTTGCTTTTTAAATAGAGAAAAACTTTGAGAACCGTATCAAATATATACCATGAAACCAAGAGTCAAAAGGAAAATAAAGAGAGCACTGAACTACTTCTTTAGTTTTTCATGGTTTCTGAGCAAATCTCATAGTTCAGAGTGGTGGGAAGAGGGGCCCTGAGACAGTAATTTAATGTTTTCCATTAACGGTATATAACAGTAAGGTTGGAACTTTGTGTTGCCTCAAACACAGCAAAATCCACTGGAAATAAGAGGGAGGTTTGACCTTGGGCATGTGGCCTAAGATGTTTGTTCATGTGCTGGAAATTGAGGAGTTCTCCTTTGAAAATAAAGCCAGGAAGCCATCACCAGTCTTGAAGATTATAACCTTTAATGTGCTTTTGCATGAGCAAAACCTACTTTAACGCTACCAAGAGCTGGTTTCAGCCTGGGGGAGCATCCAAAGCGGGTGTAGGAGCAGATCTGAAGAATTTTCTGCGATTAAATTGATCTCATGTGGGATGTGGAAAGAAAAGCTGAGTAGATAGAGTGCTTTCCTAAACAGAAACAAGGCATGGGTTGCAGAACGTAAAACTGGAAGAGGAAACTATGATGATTTCTTAATTTTGTGGAGTTTCATCTGGTGCACGGTGCTGACAGCTTCCCCTTAGATGGGGACTTTCCCACCACCTTACGCTCCTGAGGGAGCTGTTTCTGGGCACACATGAAAATACTTAGATTTTCATCGACTGGAAAATCTCCATCCCCTATTAATGATGGAGGGAAGGAAGGCCAGTGCACGATATCAATTTCAGAAGAGGGTTCTTCTTAAATCCCAGCGCTTGTGGTTGCAGAGAGCCATTAAATTCATGCCCAGAAGGTTAACCAAAGCTGTGTTGACTTCTTTATTTTTCATTTTTAACTGTCTACAAACTAATTTATTTAATACTGCCATGGTTGCTCACAGCTTTTTGCAGGAGCACCATAATGGGATTAGCCAGCCTCTGATGGCTCCCATATCTGATCCTTAAATCCCCATGGGAAGCTGTGAGAGCGGCGGAGCTCTTGCTCTCCTACGGGGGCTGTGCTGGCAAAGCATTGGGGTTTTTTTTTCTATAAGATGATGTAGTTTTGGTTGCTGGGATGAAGGAGAAGCTAAACTTCAATCTGTAGCCTTGGAGCCAGCGGGATTTTTAAGAAGCAGAGAAGAGATGCTGAGGCTGCCAGCCGGGGGGTTCGTTATTGGGAAGAAAAGACAAACACCCCCCTCCTCCTCCTCCCTGCCATACTCTGAAGAGGGAAACGGGTCTCATAGGGAGATAATTACGCTGCTGGAAAACTGCTGTGACAGCTCATGGCACCACAAGGGGAGTTCTGTGGGGGAAGAGCCATGTTAGACATACCAATTGCTTCCCTTGTTCTCCCAGTTAGGGTCGGTGTATCTGCACAGTGTTGTCCTGCATATGGTACTTTCTTCCTTGCCTTTGCTTTCTTTGCCTGCTTCAGCTTAATAGGCACTACGTTTTTATTTTAATAATGCTCCCAGTCTATGAATTGGGGAGAAGTGTGTGCCATTTGAAAAACACCAAGCACCCCGGCACTGATTTAGGAGCAGTGCTGTGTTCCCCTGCTTGCTTCACCCGCTGCCTTTAGCATTCTTGAGATATTCCCAGCTGTGGAAATCTCCAGCAGCCTCCACGTGCACCTCCATAGCCTACAGCCCCTTCTGTTCAAGGTACACCTCTGATTTTTAATTAGTTTCCCCTCATTTCCCAGTGGTGTCTCTCCCATTCATGAGCAGAAGTGGTTTCCCTGCTGGAGATGGTGCTTTTCAGCCTGTGGGTTAGCATTGGTTGCTCGTAGGAGCAATTCCCCTTTTCTCCACTCTTCCCCATATGTTAACAAACATTTGAGACCCTGTATCCCACAAAACCTTTTTCTCCAGCAAATATCTTCTGTTTTGAATACGTTCTCCCTTTCAGGGCCTTGACAACACATGGAACTTGTAAGGAACAGCTGCTCACAAAGAATTCCAGATGTGGCCAGACCCTGAACCTTCTGTGTTAGGCCCATTTATGCTGACCTCTTCCAATCTCTTTTATTGCATTTTAAGCTCAGTATTGCCTCTCTGCTCACTGAAAATACAACTCCTAGATACTTTTAAATCACCAAAATTCACTCATAAATGCTGAAGCTACTTTTATTCCTCTGTCTTTTTCTCTGAGGTTGGCAAAGGGGAGGTGTTTTGCTGCTGCTCCCAACTGTCCCTCTGACAGCAGCTGGAGGATTTTTGGGGTCGGCAGAGCCCTTGGGTGTTAAAAGCAGTGAATGCTGGTCTTTGCTCTGCTCCCTAGGAATTTTGGGAGAGAATGGTAGCCTCCTGAGAACTAGTTACTCAGTTACATGCTCAGCTCAGAAATGCTGCTGCGATACGCCAAGGGAAAACCTGAACTTCTCCACTGCAAGACTTTGGGAAGATAAAGGTTTCCCTTCAAGGAATGTTGAATTCAGCTTCTTGATGATTTTCCTCAATTCCCATTTCGTTCCTGGGGAGGAAATGTTAGAGCAAAGATAATTAGAAATCATTTTCAGATGAGTCATGGTGCAGTCAGTTGAAGAGGAGAATGTGTATCTGACCGCCTTTACACAGCAAAGGATCAGGAAAAGCCACCAGAAAGAGTAGGGTTGGAATTGCTTGAACCTTCTTGGCTGCTCCTGGTGGAAGGCAGAGCACGGGTAGCCATGCCAGCTGGAACACAGCTGCTCCTCAAATCTGGCGCCTAATGTCAAGTCCTGTCAAAGTACATGATGTTGAAGAGTCCTGATCAGTTCGTTTGCAGACAGAAAAGCATCAGGGAAGTGAACTTCCAAGGGTGGAGGGAAGTCTCTGTGTGCAGGTCTTTCCAGCTTGCTACTTAGAAGATGAAATTTATGGATAGGGGTTGGAAAAACCGTGATGAGTTAATCCAGGACCAAAAAAAGACCAGAAGGAAGATATTCATGTAGACATGTAGTCATTCCACAGATGATGGGTGGCTCTGCTCCCGTTGAAGGCCATGCTCCATCACCAATCTGCAGCTCTCAAGGTGACTCTCAGCATCTGGAGCACGAGCCTCTCAGAGGTGTGGGTACCACTTAGGGATGTTGCTGTGTTCTTTTTCTCTGGGTTCAGTGGAGAGGGGTTCAGTGGCACATGTGGCCTTGCTGAAAAGTGCTATAGAGATGCAAATTTCAGTGTCATTGAGAAGAAGTGCATGATGCTCCTTCATGGAGCAGAAACCTCCTTCTAGGTCTTTGCAGTACTTCCAGTGCCTTTGGGCAGCAGTTACAAATACTGGATACGGTTGGGTGCTAACATCAAGTAGCTGCAATGTTAAATTTCTGAAAAACATTACTAAAAGCAAAAAAAAAGCTGATTTAGTAAGATGTTTTCCTGGATTTTATTTGATTCGTAGCAGAAATTAACAGCAGAAAAATTCTGTTTATTTTCAGTTAGGTGTTTCCTGTTGTTTTCAGTCCTTGGATCTACATAAGGCAGCATTAATACACTTATTCTCTTGGCAAATAACAACGAGGATCCATCACAGATTAAATGAGAAGGGGGAAAAAATATCTGTAATATCATGGGGTAAAGAATGATTTATTTTCTCATTTGTTTCTTTCACAACTACTTTCCTGGCAGATCTGACTCGCTTTTTATGAGCAAACGTTAGAGGAAGGGATGAGATGAAGTTGTATGAAGGAGAAGGCCTGTCTGAAGGAGCAGATGTAACTGAGAGGAGGTTTTATACCCAAGGGATGGGTTTTGCCATTCTTTGCTTCCTCATTGGAATCCCCTCCTCAATTAGGCTGCGTAAATGCACTCACACTCATTTTAAAGAAATGCCGATCTCCTGGAATGTCCTTTCATCTGTAGCATGGCTGACTCCTCAAGTTTTCAAAAAACAGCAGTCAAGTTTCTGAAAAATAACAAGATTAACTTTAAAAATGATGCCTTTTAAGGTGCACTTTGATTTCTGTTTTCTTTTAATTCGCCCTCCAGTTGGAGTTTTTAAGTGCAAGATGGGTCATGTTGTTCATCTTTCCTCTGCAAGATGATTTGATAATTATAGTGAAAGCTGAGGGTGTTTCTTCACTGTTTGACTCGGTGACTGGAGCTTTGAAAATATGGAATGCTGAGAGACTTGCAGTGGAATGACAAGAAATTCTAACACTGAATCTTGTGTGTTGTATTCTGATGTGCTTTTAATTCAAGGTCATGCCCAGCCCCAGCGGCGTTTATGCAGGTCATGTAAGTCCCAGAGGATGATCTGGCAATAAAAATATTTCTCAATTTTTCTTCAGCACAGAATCACAGGATGATACGGGGTTGGAATGGACCTCTGGAGATCAGCCAGTCCAACCCCCTGCCACAGCAGGTCCTCCCAGAGCAGGTTCNCCCAGGATGCCATTGGCCTTCTTGGCAAAAAGGGCCCATTGCTGGCTCCTGGGCATCCTGGTGTCCACCAGGACTCCCAGGTCTTTCTCCTGAGGGCTCCTCTCCAGCAGGTCACCCCCAACCTGTCCTGGTTCAGGGGATTCTTCCTCCCCAGGGGCAGGACCCTGAGCTTACCCTTGTTGAATATCAACTGGTTGCTCTCTGCCCAACTCTCTTTATATTCCCTTCTCGTTGGGTAACAGAGGGGATTTGGATGCTGGAGGAGACACTCAGGTAACACTCTCAGTCCTGTGGAATGATTGTCTCCTGCAAGGAGAAGACAGCAACGTGTGTATATATATATTTAGATTATTTTGATATACCATGTGAACTTTTCTCTTTGACTTCAGAGTGTGTAATGTGTTTCTCAAACTCCACAGCAAGGGGTGGAGGAGGGGTTGCTCTCACCGATGCCGTGGACTTTGCAAATGAGATCTTGGTGTCTGATTACAGCCAAGGATCCATGGACACAGGATATGGCATTGGTAACAAACACCTATTGAGATGTAGAAAAATGCTGCTGAGCACCAGGTGATGCCCACACAGGCTTTTTAATTAGTACCTGGCCTCTTTCTGAAGTTAAATTTGCCTCTGCATAGGGAAAATTTATTACAAACCCCCAGTGGCTCTTAGAAGAACAAAAGGTCATTTTGGGGGGGCTTTTCTCCTTGTGTTTTCTTCAAAAAAAGTATTTGCAGGGCGTCCAGATGCACAGAAATGGGAGTATCTGTAGGAGAGAGCTCCAGAATGCCACCGACTGGGAAAAAGAACTTGTACAATTCCAGGTAAAACGTATGAGGTGGCATTGCAGCGAGTTGTGAGGTCAGTACAGCTTTGGCAACTTAACCTGGTGTTACCTGCTGTAAAAAAAAACCCAGTTATTGTTTGACTGTTTGGCTTAAAAGACACAACAAACATTTCCTACTCAAGGATGCTGTTGTGTGGGCAAGCCCCTTTGAAAACACTGGGACCTGTATGAGGCCACAGACCCCGGCAGGCAGTAAAACTGCAGGATACAGAGTATTCCAGCCCACATTTTTTTCTAAAATGAGTCCAAAAGTTGCAGCAGACAACTGGTTACTAAATACCACTGACTCAGAGCTGCAGCCTAGTCAGGGGGCCCCAGGTTAATGCACCAGATGTGACTTTTTGGAGGAGAGATTTATTTAGAGGGGGTAAAAGGTCCAGGCAGGGTGAAAACTCTTGGATGCCAGGCGCTGCGTCCCTCCCGCAGCACAACTGCTCTCCTTCCTTGCTGAGCTCTTGGCTGATGTTCAGTCCCTTTGGCTACGGAGTCAGGCGTGGGGAGCTCCAGCCAGAGAGCTGAGGCTCCAAAACTGCCTGTGTTTGGGATTTTGAAGGTGTTTTATTATCACTCATCAGGGTATGGAAATGCTGCTCAGCAGGGAGTGCAGTCAGGTGTGCTGCACAGGGAGCAAACAGGAATTACTGGTTTTGGAAACAGCTTTCATCATCCCCAGGGCTGTTTAAAGAGGGGAAATAGTGAAATAGAAACAGCAAGTGCTTCTTAGTACTTGTTATATACCTGCTCTGGATAATGACTTTACCCTTTGCATGTGTATTTCGTTCATCAGGTTAAATATTTTCCCAAAGTTTATTAGGAATTTAGAGGAAGCCAAGGAGCTTAATTCATAGTGCATTAGGACGTGTGCAGATGTAACCTCTCACCAGGTGACCTACACTTGCTTTTGCTGATTCCATGAGTATGTTATCCATATGCCTGCTGCTACTGTGCCTCTCAAACATCCTTTCCCAATGTCCGGAGAAGCTGTGGCTGCCCCATCCCTGGAGGGGTTCAAGGCCAGGCTGGGTGGGGCTTGGAGCAACCCGGTGTGGTGGGAGGTGTCCCTGCCCATGGCAGGGGGGTTGGAATTGGATGGTCTTGAAGGTCCCTTCCAACCCAAACCAAACTGGAAGAGAATGCTAAGATAGTTTAGGGATCATTTAGATTTTGCTTGAGAGACTTCCACAGGTAACTGCAAGGATCTTGGGAAACTCATGGGATTAAGTGCCAAGAGTTTCCTTGCAAAACACATTGCAAAGTCTTACATTAAATGTAAAAATCTTTGGTTAATTACTTGAATTATGTGATGTATTCAGAGGTAAGAACAGAGCAGCTGATTGTTTCTTTGTGTTCTATTTGACATCAAGAACAACTTGGGTAGCTGTCACAAATATTTTGCCAAACAAGGGAAGAGTATTTAAAAAAAAACCACAATAATTTGCAAACAAAGTGTGCAGAACCATTTCAGGGAGGTCATTTGTCTCCGGGAAGGAAAAACCCAGAGAGGAGGGACGGAGCACTGGCTGGGCTGTCAGAGGGAATAGCAGCTCCCTCTGTGAGCTGCCCCCGAGCATCCAGCTGGGGATGAAACGGGAGCGGGGGTAGCTGGGGATAACCAAGGGATAACCCTGTGGGATGCCACCGGCCCGGGGTCGGTGGGTACCATGTCCCAGGAGGAGAAGGCGCCGCAGTGGGTAGTTCAGTGTTATTTTTCTTCCATTTTTTTTCCATTTCAGAGTCTTCATCTCTCCCCCTGTCCCTCCAGGTGTGTTTTTCCTCCCTGCTAAGGAGCTGTAGTGATGGTTACAGCCTCATTTTTGGTGCACTGGGGTTCTCCTGGCCTCAGGACAAGGTGAACTTTCATTTCTCAGGATGACAGTAGTGAGGAGGCGATGTGAGGGGCAAGGAGCTTCTTGGCTCTTTAAGCCCAATCTCCATGAGGAATCCTTTGGAAGTCCTGCTGTCAGGCTGCTCTGTTCCCTGGAAGCTGTGTTATATCTTACAGTTTTATTCCTTTGTTCGCTGTATTCTTAGCATTTGTATTTTTTAACCTGTTCTCTCACAGCCATCCCTTGTTGCTGAGTTATTCATTATGCAGCAAAAGGTCTCTCTTGCAGGTGTCAGTTCTAAAACCATCATGATTACTGAGAGGGGAGGCAAAAAAAAACAGAGAGCTGGAAGAGCACTGTTTACTGCCCTTTTTTCTGAGCCCTGAAATTAATGTGCATTGCTTTCAACAAGATCTCGTTTCTTTGGGAAGGCTCCTAACCCGGTCACTTCATTATCCTGCCTTTCTGCACAAGTACCAACCTAATAGAAATGCTTTCATTTTCCAGACTCCCCTTGGGTGCTCCAGACAAATGCTTTCAAAAGCCCATCCGTGCTTTCTTTGATTTTTTTTTCTTCCTGTCAAACCAAAAAAACCCCATAAATCTGTTCATCACCTCTCCTTTAGGGTGGCACATTGCACCTGCAATCCTTTTTAAACATCTTAAAAATACTGGGGTGGTGTGTGGGAGGCTGAAATCAGTTAAGGCTTTATTTGTCTATTTCTTTATTTTCCCAAGAGGGCATTTTATTACCGATGGCATGAGTCAGGACAATTAAAGGGTGAAATATTCCAGCTCCTGATGTGATGCAACTTCCCTTTGCCCAGCGAAGTTGTTGATGCCCCATCCCTGGAAGTGTTTAAGGCCAGGTTGGATGGGGCTTGGAGCAACCTGCTCTAGGGAGAGGTGTCCCTGCCCAGGGCAGGGGGGTTGGAACCTGATGATCTTTAAGGTCCCTTCCAACTCTGACCATTCTGTGATTCTATGATTCTATGATCTGCAGTGAAATGTTGCTTTACTTAGACTGGAAAAAAACACCATTAATTAAGATGCTCTGTGCTGTGTTACCAGTAAGACCCAGCCCTACCAGTTCCCTCTTCCCAGTAACATCTTCCCCCCAGTTCACATTGTCCAGTGAGGAGAAATGTTGTGGTTCTGTGTTGGTATCAGCACGGGGTTAAAAAAGTGCATTATCCATGGTCAGGTTTTAGGGAGAGAGGAGGCTGTTGGGAAGGGAAGGAGGCAGCCAGGACTCTGGGGTTTTATTCCAGGCGTCCCTGGCTCAGCCAGTGCTGGATCTTCTTGTGCATTATTTACACCATTTTTAAAGCAGGGGTAATAAAAATGGCTGTTTTGATGTAGTTGTGAAGAGCCATGTGGTTCAAGTAGAAAATTTACTTGAGGGCAAAACTTGATTTTATTCCTCTTGGTCTTTTGAAACAGGATTGAAAGGTGGATTTAGTGGCTGGCTCTGATTTTCAGCAGGATTGTCCTTGTTTATCAGCTTTCCCTCCCAGCCTCTGGAATCAGCAGAGTCCTGCCCCGGGCGCTGGGGAGCGGTGGATGTTGACACAGGTGCCAGGACCTCGCAGATGTTGTGATTCTCCTGGCTAGGGCTTCCTGTGGGTAACTCTGATTTATTTTGACAGTCCAGGGTCCATCCTGATCCCTTCAGCCATACAAATACGTGTATTTTCACGTGCTGGCCATAAAGTCTCAGCTTTTAGAGAATACCCTAAGTGCTATCTGCTCAGGTGCCCTCTTCAGATTCTTTCCTTTTCTCCCCTTCCCTCTGACTTTATGATCCCCCTCTTTGACCCACGTAGTTATTCAGATAAATTCTCTTGCATAGTGAAGGTGTTGGCATCCTCTCAGCTTTTCTTACCCTGATGCATAAGCAGAATGGTGGCAGAGCTGCGATTTATCCTGGTGGAAGCCAGCCAGGAGTGATTAGAAAGGCAGAGGAGAAGGAAGCGATAAGGCATGGCATTTTTCAAGTGATTTGGTTTGCAAGTGAAGAATGATGGAAAGGAATTAGGGTTACCTGATCTATTTTTTATTATTTTTCTAGCCCAGCCTTGCAGAGCATGTAAGGATCTCCTTAAATTTCACTGAACTTTGTGGTGGGGTCCTGAACCCGTGGGGTGGTCCTGGATCCACGGGGTGTCCTGGATCCCTGGTGTTTCCTGGACCCATGGGGTGGTCCTGGACCCATGGGGTGGTCCTGGACCCGTGGTGTTTCCTGGACCCATGGGGTGGTCCTGGACCCATGGGATGTCCTGGATCCGTGGTGTTTCCTGGACCCATGGGGTTTCTTGGACCCCCGGTGTTTCTTGGACCCCTGGGGTGGTCCTGGACCCCTGGGGTGGTCCTGGACCCATGGTGTTTCCTGGACCCCTGTGGTGGTCCTGGACCCATGGGGTGTCCTGGATTCAGCTCCACACTGAAGGACAGTGATGCTTCAGCTGTAATTGAGGAGGGTAGAAGATTAAATGTTCTTGAAAAGCCCTTTGCATAAAGGTTTGCAGAGAGAGAAGGAGCACGAGAATGTGTTCAAACTGAGCAGTGGAAGCTGCACAGCTTGACTTGCCTCATCCATCTGCTTGGGCTTCCTTATCTGTCTTGGACAGATTACGTTGAATCTTCCCATTTCAGGGAGAGCTCTTGGGCCTCAACAGACAGGGGAGAGCCGCCCTGTAAAGTTCTGTCAGTAAATTACAAGCTGAAATTTTGGTTTCTCAGGAGAATGGCAGAAATACCCTGGCATCTTTCTGTCCTGATGGTCCCTTGGCTCATCAGGGTGACACTCCTGCTTTACCACCCTCCTATTTTCGGAGTTTGTGCTGGATTCCCCAGGCCAGGTTTTCTTTCTGCTGGTTCATCTGACTTCTTGCCCTGCCTTGAGCTTCCCATCGTGTTGCTGGCCAAGGAGAGCACATTTTCAGCCTGCCTGGGCAGAGGTAGCAGCCACGCAGGGGTTAAGGCAGCTCAGGTTCCTGCTCCCCTGCGTGCTCAGGTGTGCTGCAGAGGGCAATAAAGAATGGCTGATGAGGACAAACAACTTTATGCCCAGAGCTTATGGCACCAGATGGAATTCCAGGCTGGGAACTCTACTGCTTTCTATTTATTTTACTTACTTTTTGATGGTCGCTGTCAGTTTTTGAGGGGAAAGACTTTCTTTCTTATCTGCTGCTGTAGTTTTTTCTTCTCCCCCCGCCCCCCCTTTTTTTTTCTCCTCTCCTGCTGAGTCATTGCACAACTCCACAGCTATTCGTGTGGTTTGCTTCCTGGAGTCTTGAATGGGTTTGTCACGTACCTTTCTTCTTTCCTCCTACATTTAATGGAACTGCCCTCCTTTCCAGCACTTCTGCCCAGCGGAGCCCCTTCCAGATGGTCCCAGGGGATCTCTCTCTGATCAGGGTGAGTGAGGTATGAATTTGTCCTGTGCTCAGTACCTTGTTAGTGCTGTGATAACGTTAACATTTTGGAATTATTCATTTTCCTTACGCAGAGGCAGCCGTGTTATCTCGTAGCTGAGGGGACAGAAAACCTTGTTTGCTTTTGCTTTTTCATCCATTCCTCTGCTGGCATCTGCTCAGGCAGAAACATCTCTCATATTTTCATCCTCCAGAATGCATTAGAAACGAGGTCCTCTTTGTGTTCTTATCTATGAATATGTAGTTCACTTTTCCCCCTTGTTCTTTCTCCACCCTTCCTTCTGCCTTTAAAAGGAGGTTGGTGTTTCAGGGACTTTCTCAGTTTGCCTGATGTGAAATGAAAGAGGTTCCCTAAAACCACAGACCTGAGAAGCAGTGCAATTAATAGGCTTCCTTTTAAAAGGGTGAAAAGTCCTGGTTGCTGGTTTTCCAATTTTAAAACGTCCTTGTTCTTAGTCACAGGTTGTTTCCATAATGCTTATGTTTTGTTGCTTGTAGTTTGCTTTGCAAATTAAAAAAAACCCAAAACCCAGAAGCTTCACACCCCCTGGCCTGCAAATATTTGTCTTTCAAATTCTTTCCCCCCTAGTTAGTGGGTTTGTTGGTTGTTGTTATTTCTAATTCTTTTTCCCGAGCTCTGGCATTCCCAAAGGATTTGGGTGATGTTAACATGATGCAGCATTGTGGTACCCTCAGCTCCTCAGCTTTGCAAATTTGGGATAAATGGCCAAATTATCTTTGCTCAGTTTGGGGAGACTCATGGACACGTCAGGGTGGGATCCACGAAAGCCCACGTGAGGCTTCCCAGGCCAGGAGGTGACCTGGATGAAAAGAAGGTCTCCGAGGAGTGCGTTAAGGTCTTGCTCATCCCATCTTTGTGAAACTACATCCCAGTGAAGAATGAAAATGATGTTGTGGCTGAAGGAGGCTTTCATCAGGCCAGGAGAAGTTCCTGCTGCCAATCCAGTGGGTAGCTACTCCTTTTAAAAGTCCTTTTCGAACCATATTTATCTTTTCTCCGGGGCAGAGTCTGTAGAGACGAGCAAGCACCTGTACTGGCACGGGAAGGTATGGCGGGGAGAGATGGGCAACTGCCCCTTTGGACGTGGCAGAGTCCTTGTGTGGCTGCTTGGGATGTTGCAGAAGCCCCAGTGCTGGATAAAAGCCGTGCTGTGTGTGCACTTCCATAGCACTGACCTCTGCAGCCCAGTTAGTCTGTGTTTAATGGTCCCAGTAAGTCTTTCTGTATACAGCCTTCAAGCCTCTCCTGAGCCTGAGCTGCTGGATTCTCTCAGAGAGTGCCCTGATATCTCTGGGGAGCCTGGGCTGGCTCTTGCTCTCTTCTACACTAGTCTAGAACATTTCATGGCAAGGACTGGATGAGTCTGTGATCCCCTGGTCTGTACGGAAGGATATTCTTCTCTCCCAGGCTTGATGTTTTGGTTTTTTTCCTCTGGACCCTGATAAGGTGTTTGGTGATAAAAGCTGTGCTGCTCTGAAGGGTCTTTGTGGTTCAGAGCTGTGAGACCAAAGCGATCTCCTCTTTCGGGCTCAGCCTTCCTCTGAAGAACTGGCCAAGTGACTTGACCTGTCGGATATTGTGGGTTTTTGGAAAATGGATGGAGGTCTTCTCTTTGCTCACCTCTTGTCTGCTTTGATGTCAAGAGTCCTTGCCTCGATGTTTTATAGTCTGGCATATCCGAGTACTGCATTTAACATCCTGGGGGTCACCAGGCACCAGACAATAAACAGTGATTATCAAGAGTCCTTCTAATACAGGGATTTCAGTCTCGTGTTCCTCTGAGTAGCCTTTAGAGTTAATGCTTTTGTTTTATGATGTACCATCTCTCAGTCTCTCCTCCAAAAAAAGAAAAAGAAATCTAAATTAGACCAAAGCCTTGGCTAATTGTTCTTTCTCTATTCATCTCCGTGGCAGCAGGAAGCCTGGCAGCAGGGTTTCCATTCACAGCAGACGTGTGTGCCAGCCCCGACGCTTTTGTACCCAAAATGCCTGTGTGGGTGTTGGAGGTAAAAAGGCTTGGACAGTAGTGGCTGCAGCTGTATCCTTGAGAACCCAAGGCAAGGGGCATCAATGATCTCATTTCACAACGGCAGTGTGCGCTGGCAGCCCAGAAACCAACCGTATCCTGGGCTGCAGCAAAAGAAGTGTGAGCAGCAGGGCCAGGGAGGGGATTCTCCCCCTCTGCTCTGTGCTCCTGAGACCCCACCTGGAGTCCTGTGTCCAGCTCTGGAGTCCTCAGCACAGAAGGGACATGGACCTGGTGGAACAGGTACAGCGCGGGGCCACCAAGATGATCAGAGGGATGGAGNTTTTTTTTATTACTCACTGTGAAAAAGATATTTAACCACCACAAATTACCCCAAAAGGGCAAAGTAAATGTTTTATTTTTGTTTGTTAAAGGCTACACCAGCACGGGGGCTGTTTGTGGTGTTGGTGCTGCAGGAGGTAGGGATGGAGATGGCCTTTGAGACATCCTGGCCCCTGCAGCACCTTCATCTTCTGGTCTGTGTCCAGCTCTTGGGTTCTGCTGCCACTTCTCACCCCTGTGTCCTCCGTGTTGTGCTGCTGCCAGTTCCACCTCCCCATCTCCCGCGTCAGAAGTGCCACTGGCACGTCTCTCCTGGTTGGTGCTTTGCTCTCCCAGTGTCCTGTTAGCCTGCAAATGACCTGTTTGTTTGTGATCCACGTCTCTCTGCTGCCCAGAAATAATTACAGTGTGGCTTTGCACATATTATACCCCCGTGACCCATATCAAGAGCAGTCCAGGAGGAGCAATAACAGTGGAATGTGTTAGTGGTGATTTCTAGACACAGAAAGGACTGAGCAGCCTCTTTTTTGCTGCTTATACCATTGACACGGGGTGACAGTAGCAGAGGGAGGAGGAGTGTTGGTGTGAATGTGATCCGAGGGCCACCAGGTCCTTAATATTTTCAAGTCAGAATAGCTGGAGCTCCTCTTTATTTATTTGCTTGTGCTTATCTTCTATTATTTGTTCAGCTAATCGGGTTCTGGTATCCCTGAGTTCATTTCCATTCTTTTCCTTGGGAGTAATTCCTTACCAAGTCTACTTTGGATAGTTTCTTATCCCCCTGGCTCCTTCTGTAGCCCCATAACCCCTCTGTGCCAGCAGCTCCTGCACAGCCCGGTTTGCGGGGTGCTGGATAGAGAGAAGGGGTCGCTCCAGGTAGGGACCTGACTCCGGATAAATAGAATCATAGAATGGTCAGAGTTGGAAGGGACCTGCAAGATCATCAAGTTCCAAC
>VXBW01000361.1:1096716-1136465 GCA_013400375.1 Thinocorus orbignyianus | reverse complement strand
TTGGTGACATCGGCAAATTTGCTGAGGGTGCACTCTATCCCACTGTCCATGTCTCCAACAAAGATGTTAAATAGTACTGGTCCCAGTACTGACCCTTGTGGGACACCAGTCGTCACTGGCCACCACGTGGACATTGACCCATTGACCACAACTCTTTGACTGCGGCCATCAAGCCAGTTCCTTATCCTCCAAGTGGTCCATTCATCCAACCCATGACTCTCCAATTTGGAGACTAGGATGATAAATAGATAAAGTTGAGTTAAAGAAAGGATTACTCTGCTAAGCAGCTGGCTGACAGGCCAAGTTTTAAATGCTGTTCCATGTTATGAACAGTTGTCACTTAACAGTGTGCGAGGCTAATTGTAACTGATTAGTTGATTGCGCTTGATCATCCCATATGCTGAAAGCATCGTTTTTCCAGTGTATGCTTCTGTGAGGAAAGATGAAATTCAGCGTGGCTCTGCGTTGGCACTGAACTGCAAACAAACGGGATCAGCCCAGCTGAACGTCCTCGCATCTGGGTTTAGGTCATGCTTTGCCATTTTTGGGGTATACTTTGATCTTGACTGCGTTTGGATTAGGTTTTGTTATTGCCTTGTGTTCCGGCAGTATTGGGAGACTCCAGCGAAGATTGGAGCTGCTTTTGCTGGGCAGCAGGGAAGAGAAGAGGTAGAGGGAGGAAAGAAGAGCATGATCTTAACAAACAAGAGAAACAAAAGCGGGAGATTGCAGGGGAATCAGGGCAGGGGAGAGGTTTTGACTGAGAGCTGGGTGAGGTGGGACCTGCCTTGCTGTCACATGGATGGGGACAGTGAGTGGCATCCAGCCCATCCTGGATGTGGCTCACACCACCCATGGGCAGTGGAAGGAGAGATTTTTTTGGTGGTGGTGCCCCAGTTTAGATTCCTCAGTGGAGCAGGAAGGGCAGGAGCAGCCGTCCTCTCCCGTCTCTCTTCTATGCTGAAACTTTGGAGCTGCTTTTAGCTGTTTATTAATTGTAAATGAGAGGTTAGAACTCTTTTTCCCTACGGGCGATTTTCTTTAATACTTTTATGTTTGTTCCTGAATCAAACAGAAGCAATCCAAGCCAGGGCTCAGTGGTTCTGATTGTTCAGTGATTTCCTAATTCCTTTTCTCATACTGGGCGAAAGTGATAAGAGAACCCCATTCCTGAGGATTTTTTTTTTTATTGACTGTCACTATGTTCTTCTGAAAGAAAATGCCAAGCACCTTCTAAAACAACGTCTTTTATGTCTTGCCAAATAAAAGAGCAGGTTTGTTCAGTAATGTATGTATGCAAAAGCGTGAGGATTCTGTGATTATTTTTATAAAGCTCTTTAATTACTAAGAACACGGCTCAGAGCTTGTAAAAGCTGAATATTCCAACAACTTATTCTTTTCATAAAGTCTTTAGAGAAATTCCAGTTATGCGAAACCTGAATGCAAATTTATACAGTTCAACAGAGTTCTTAGGTACGTGTTCCAGTCTCAGTGCTCGCTTTAGGTAGTTGGAGATGAATGTTACTGAGATGAGACATAAAACACAACTGGATGAGACAAGAATCATGGAATGGTTTGGATTGGAAGGGATCTTAAAGATCATCCCGCTCCAACCCCCCTGCCCTGGGCAGGGACACCTCCCACCAGCCCAGGTTGCTCCAAGCCCCATCAAACCTGGCCTTGAACCCTTCCAGCCTCCCGAAAGTGTGGCA
Source organism: Thinocorus orbignyianus (assembly GCA_013400375.1). Lineage (NCBI taxonomy): Eukaryota > Metazoa > Chordata > Aves > Ciconiiformes > Thinocoridae > Thinocorus > Thinocorus orbignyianus. The sequence continues at coordinate 1,134,753 of VXBW01000361.1, read as the reverse complement.
GAGGAGCAGAATCAAAAGAAGATGGGTCTGTTGATCCCTGGTTGCTATTTGTTTCTTTTAAATTTAGAGAAGATTTGCTGAAGGTGGTTTGGGGTTGATTTTACAACACGAGAGCCTATATGGTTACCTACAGAACCATATTTTAAGGAAAAGGAGCAATGCTGGTGTTTTATAGTATGGTGTTGGCTTCTCCTGTCCCAGCATCCCTCTTTACCCCTGCCTGGGTGTGGGTTAGCTCTTGGACACCTTGAAGGTCTCAGGGTCCTGGGAAGGACCGTGGGTGCCCCTGAGAGCCAGCTCTGGGGTGTCAGTGAGAACACAGCCAGCGCCCTCCAGCACTAGAATATTCACCCCCTCAGGGCTTTGCTTTTGCAACTGAGGATTAGAAGGGGTTGTGTGGTGTGTTGGGGACGTTGTGAGAAGTCACTAAGGGGATAAAAAAGGACAATTACTGAGACTATAAAGGCTGCTGAAGATATATCCTTGCTAAAACGGGAACCATCCTACCCATGCCCATTTGCCCACAGGTTTGAAATTCCAGGTGATCGGATCTGTTTTGTGCAACTTTTCTTTGGCAGCTCAGAAAATGCCGCTGAAATATTCTTGCAAATGAAGAAACAAGCTATCTTGAAGTCTGAAAACTCAGTTAAACCCTCGAGCAAAGACAGCTCAAGTGTCTGGCTGGATTAGAGCTTGTATTCAAGCATGTCCTGAGAGCTGGAACCAGGCAAGACACCAGGATGTTAATTAATCTCTGCAGCATTATTGGCCTTCTCTGCTTCCCTCTGCAGATGTATTTGAGCTGTGGTAGAGCTGACGTGTCCACTCTGGAAGTTTTAAAAATTAATCAGGTGATAGTGCTGATTTAAAAAAGGTCTTTATTTAGAACTGCCTGTCTTTCATTTCAAAAAGCTGTTTTTCTAATGTCCTATGGTCTTAAATGAAAGGTTGATTAGAAAAAAGGGTGTTTTTTTCTTCCTCAGAGAAGGAGATTTCTCTTCTGACAGGCAGCTCAGAATCTAATTTAACAGGTGGTGATGAGCAGCAGGTGGGAAAGGGATATTTTTCTTTAAAACAGTCTTTGCAGGAATAGAAACCCTAGAACTAAAACTATGCACAAAGTGGTTTCTTTTTCTGACCTTGGAAACTACCTTCTAAAGTTAAATAAAAATAATTAGTGTTAGGGATCACACGGTTCATTCAGATCTATCATAATGCATCACAGAATGATCTGGGGTGGGAAGGGAAACTCTGGAGATCACCCAGTCCAACCCCTTGCCAGAGCAGGTCCTCCCAGAGCAGGTCCCACAGGAATATGTCCAGGTGGGTTTGAATGTCTCCAGAGATGGAGACTCCACCACCTCTCTGGGCAGCCTCTGCCAGGGCTCTGCCACCCGCAAAGTGAAGAAGTTCCTCCTCATGTTTAGATGGAACTTCTTATGTTCAAATTTGTGCCCATCTTCTCTTGTCCTCGCTGAGCTCAGCTTGGCTTCCTTGGGTGTAGGTACGGTTTTAGCAAACTGAATTTAGAATTGGAAAATTGGAAAATACAGAAATTGTGATTCCAAAAGGCGCCTGTTTACTGAGCAGCTGCAGAGCAGTAATGAACTTTTTTTTTCTTTGCAACTTCTGCTCACTCCTGCTGGTAGTTCTCAAACCCTCACAGACCCGTAGACCACAAATTGAAATCCCTTGATCTAAACTTTTAAAACCAGGTAAAAAATGCATCTTTACCAGCACGGGGTAAAATTCAGTTTAGTTTCTGCATCCTGATTCTTAATTCCAATGATTTTTTAGGAAAATATTCTCTCATTGTAATATAATGTTACTCTATTAATTTTTCTTGTGCAGTGGCTTCCCAAATAATTTAATTTTGGCTCCTTGAGTATGTACTTCCATTAAAAGCAGCAATTACAGCTTTTGACGTTGTAGGATCAATCACAGTAAACCATGTAGTTATGCCAGGTTTTCATTTTGTGGTGGAGGATTAAATACAATCCATTTACGTTTGTTTATTTACGAGCTGTGCTCTGAGCTGACCTTCTTGGTCTTTTCTGTCTCTACTCTGTGTGATCCTGGAGACAAGACTTCAGAAATCTTGTTTTCTGTAATACAGGCGGACGTAATGTGATCAGGAAGGTGTTGACAAAGCTGATTTGAAACATGGGAAATGAAATCCTCTGTCAGGTCTGCACTGTCAGCCTTCAGTTCCCATCTCTTGTTTCATTTTTCCTGGGGCTCCCGAGCTATCTCTGCTTTCCATATTGCATTACTATTTTCTTCCTTTCCACTGTATTAGTTTTAATTTCATGGACACAGAGTTTACTTGGAAAATTGGGTTGGGGAGGGCATGTGCCTGCTGTTTTTTTCCCGTCTCTCTCATGACATTTCCTTTTTGTGTGTGTGTGGTGTAAGTTTGAGGTCAGAAATGAAGATATATCTGTGTTTCTCTCTTGATTCCAACTTCTTGCCCACAGTTTATAAGTTTGGTGCTGAATCTCAGTTCTCATTTCCTAGTTTTCCTCCCTTTCCTCATGGTGATAAGGGACAACACGTATGATGTGAAGAGTTGTTTTGATTCCACTGTCAGGAATGGTATGGTGACATCCACCAATCTTCCTGGATTTTTTGTAGCAGTGTGACTCCTCACCTCCATCAAGTTATTTTTAAAGCAAGAGGTTTTAAGGTATTTCCTTGTTGATTTGCTCTGACTTGCCTTTCCCTGCTGTGACTGAGAGCTCTGGGATGGAATCCTGGAAGCTCTCTACCTGATTCCATCGGGGGTGACAGGGATGCTGCGCCCAGGTTGTCATGCTCTGCCTCAGCAGGAATTTGTGGTTTCACCTGTAGTGAGATCCCAAAACCTCAAATCAACCAGCATCTCATTTGGCTATAAAATATATCTGCAAGCCATGCCAAGCTTTGTAGCTCCTTTCTAGTGCCAGAGCGAAGACTCTGCTATTTTGGCCTTTTGTGCAGATGATTCGAGCAGCATAAATATCAGTTTTTATCAGGCAGCCGTTGATGCTCATTGTTTTTCAGTCTAGATTTGTTTCAGCACAGGCCTTATTTAAATTTGGCTTTTGGGGGAGAATTTCTATCTCAGAAAACATCACTGTCCACAGAGCTCTAAATCCTCTTGAATCTTTATTTCTGTAGGGCAGAGCCCTGCTTTTGCATTGGCTGAGGAATCTCCAGGCACAACAACAGCGCTAAATAAATAATAAATAAGCTAATAAATCAGTTATCATCGGCTCTCACCTCTTAAATTGAGGTCGGGAAGGAAAGTCATTTGAGGGAGAAGCAGGAAGGAAAGCTGAATTGCCTGGTGGCCCCACGGGGGAGCACAACCTAAGGAGTGTGCTTGGCATTTAATTTAAAAAATATATAGCCAGTCCTAAATGAGTATCTGTCAGGCAGCCAATTAACTGTCTGATATGGGCAGTCTGACATTCAAAAGGCTTCACTCTTCCACGCCAGCACACGCCTTTCAAACCTCTGGAAGTAATTTGTCGCCCCCCAGGTGTCCTCCCGGAGGAGAGCCCTTAATCTGCATGTCATCAGCATGGAGATGACACCAAATCCGTGACAGTTAGAATCATAGAATCACAGAATGGTCAGAGTTGGAAGGGACCTTCAAGATCATCAAGTTCCAACCCCCCTGCCCTGGGCAGGGACACCTCTCCCTAGAGCAGGTTGCTCCAAGCCCCATCCAACCTGGCCTTGAACACTTCCAAGGATGGGGCATCAACAACTTCCCTGGGCAACCTGTTCCAGTGCCTCACCACCCTCACAGGAGAGAACTTCTTCCTAATATCTAATCTAAATCTCCCCTCTTCCAATTTAAAACCACTACCCCTTACATTACTCCTGCCACCGTGGTCGACAGCGGGACATGGGACGTGCCAAAGAACTTAATAAGGGGAGCAAAAGTTCTTGCAGGGATCCCACAGTACTTTAAAGTTTGTTTCTTTTCTCTTCCCCTCTTGACTTTAAGAAGTTCTTCCCACAAACCCACTCTTTATGATTCTTCTTGCCCAAACAGAAGGGTGGGAAGACTCGATATTTGTCGATGTGGGAGCCCCTCCAAACCCATACGGAAAGTTACGGGCTGGTGGAAGTAGTACTTGATATTTTCAGTATTAGAGCTGTGGAGTTATGGATGTGGAGCTGAATATTCATTTCCTGGTGCTATAAATCACCTGCTCCAGGTGCTTTCAGCCTTGGAGGACCTGAGGGCAGCCCTGCCAGGAGAACAGCACCGGAATGTTTTGATTCCTGATAAGCTGATATGGAAATACCATTGGGAAATTTGGATTTGGGAACATGGAAAAGGACACGAGCTGTTTTCCTGACACAGCTGTATCATGTGCAGATGTTCAAGCTCTGACTTGAAATTAATCGGCTTGACCTACCCGAGAACTTCAGGAATGGGTGTGAAGGTGGGCAGTGCCTTATGGGAAACGTCCTGTAAACATTTGTTCCAGTACATTTGATTCTCAATTTACAATGAAGAAGGATTCATCCATCTGAGGAGAGATTGCTTAATGGCCTCTGCCCAGCCAGAACTTTTATTAATATAATGGTGTCAGATTTTATTTGAAGGGCATTTGGATGTGCTGAGTGGTTGAAGAAGTGGCATTTTAAAGAAAACTGTATTTTTTGTCCTTCCTTTGTGAGGAAGTCTAGTGACAGGACGAGAGGGAATGGTTTTAGATTGGAAGAGGGGAGATTGAGATGAGATCTTAGGAAGAAGTTCTTTATTGTGAGGGTGGTGAGGCACTGGAACAGGTTGCCCAGGGAAGTTGTTGATGCCCCATCCCTGGAAGTGTTTAGGCCAGGCTGGATAGGGCTTGGAGCAACCTGCTCTAGGGAGAGGTGTTCCTGCCCAGGGCAGGGGGGTTGGAACTTGATGATCTCTAAGGTCCCTTCCAACTCTGACCATTCTAGGATTCTATGATTTCTATTCTGCTGGCTAGTATTAAATTTTGTGACGAATTTTCAATCATTCACATCTCCTATGAAATAGCCAGACGTAGGCTTTACAGAACAGAGCAGCTTCTTTAAGTTGTTTGGATTTAATGTTTGCAAAACGTGTGTGTCAGTGTTTTGTCTGAGTGCTGGTGGGACTCAAGGTATTTTCCCCTCCTGTGAAGAAGAATCCATGGCAGAAAGGAGATAATTAAGGCCTTGTTACAGCTTGACATGTGTGCTGAGGGAGACATATGGATCTTGTGCTATTAAAATAATAATGTCAAATATGCATAATGCACATGCATATAAAAAAGTGTGCACACAATTAAACCCACAATATTCCAAGCTTCCCCTGGGGTGCAGCCAGGAAAAATCACAGTGTCTGACTGCTGGGTGGCTCTGAGATTTTCCATGCCCTGAGGACCTTTCCTGTGCTGATCCTCCCAGGGACCGCAGCCAGCCTGGCTCTTTCCCGCTTACACTGTCATCAGTTTCTCATTTGGGGGCTTCAGATGGGGCTCCCAACAAAATACAGGGCTGCAGCTTTGAAAATGAATGGCTGGATTCCTGTAGGAAGTCCAGAAGAGGCAGGAAGAATGCTCAGAAGTGTTGTTGCAGGGTCCTGGGAGTCTTCTCAGGGACTCTGTGCTTCTGTTTCATTCTCTGTGTCCTCCTTGAGAACTCAGAGATCTTGAGTCTGGTGAAACAGTGTCTTGAGTAGCTGCTTTTCTTCCTCCTCTTCCTCCTTTCTGGTCCTGCTCCTGCCCATGTTTCGCTGCTGCTCATTCATGAAGGTTATTTTCCTTCATCCAGACCAGGGATAGTGAGGATAAAGCCTTGGTAGATAAGGGACTAATATCACCTGAAGCATCTTCAGCCTTCCTTGGACTCTTGTCTCAGATGGCATGGAATTAAATAGTTGCTATTAAAGATTAGTAAGGGTTCACAGATAGTTATTGAGTGTTAAAGAGAAAATCTTCAGTGTCGTTTCCAGTATTTTTGTGGTACTGTGATGGAGTATTTAATTTCTACCAGTAGTAGAATATTCCATGAAACAAATCTGGCAAATGCTCAAAGAGCAGGAGGAAGGGGCCAGTCTTTTTTCAGTGGACAAGATGGAACAGGACAAGATGGAACCAGCACAAACTTGAACATAACCAGTTCCATCTCAACATGAGGAGGAACTTCTTCACTTTGAGGGTGTCAGAGCCCTGGCAGAGGCTGCCCAGAGAGGTGGTGGAGTCTCCATCTCTGGAGACATTCAGACCCCACCTGGACACGTTCCTGTGGGACCTGCTCTGAGTGACCCTGCTGTGGCAGGGGGTTGGACTGGATGATCTCCAGAGGGTCCTTTCCAACCCCAGATCGTTCTGTGATTCTGTGTTCTATTAATAAAATAAAAGCCTGCCTCAACCTCATATTTAATGAAACCAGAATGGGTGATACCAGACTTTCAACAGACCTTTGATACTTCAGGTCTGCACCGTAATCTCTGCAAAGACACATTTATTCCCCCTGCGAGTGCAATATCTCCCGAGCTCTGGCTGTAGCAGCAGAGCTGTGCTGAGGACAGGCTGACAAGATTTCATGAATGCTTTTGAAATTTTGATTTTTGAGCCTCTGATCTCTCTGAAGCTTAAAAGATACTCCATAGGGTATTGGAAACTCGGTGCTGCATCTGAAGGAAACTTTACCTTGATAAAATGAGAGTGATTTGAGGCATCCCTGCAGGGCTGGGGCGCTGGGAGGGGCTCACCCTTCTGACAGGAGGGAGCTGATGGCTCAGACTTTGGAATGGGAATTCGGGCTGAGATATGGAAACTGCTACCTGTGTTTTAGGCAAAACACGTAGTGACAAGTGAGGAATCAAATGTGTGAATTTCTTACAGGGCTAATATTGTTTGCCTGGATAATTTATTTTTAAAATGGACTGCAAATTACTCCTCTGCATTTTTCTTAGTTTCAGGACTTGCAAATTGTTCAGTGATTAAACAAAATTTATCCATGGGATGGGTCAAGAAGTGCAGATGTCTCTCCGCCAGACTTATACTCTCATCCTGCTTGTATAATAAGAGAAATACAGATGTCTGTGAGACTTCTGGGTTTATAAAAGCATTTATATTACCAGCCACATAACTGAGTGCTGCAGCAGAACGTGTGGAGCATTACCCAGAAATTGTCACTGGACATCAAACCTCTCTGTTTTCCTTTCCAGAATGATGAAGTCCTCCCTCCACGCAGAAGAAGATGACTTTGTGCCAGAGCTGCAGAGAAGCATCCACCCCAGGGAACGGCCAGACTGGGAGGAGACTCTCAGCGCCATGGTAAAACCTCACGTTCTATATACTTTATTTTCAGTTCTGAACAATCCACTCTAAGATTCTAGTTACACTTTGATTTCTATTCCCCGAGTTTCACATTTTTGAAATGGATTGTGTAGTACTTTCAGCAAGACCAAAATACTTCCCTTCCTCTGGCAGTTTGTCAAGGAGAGGGCGAAGGAGCTCCCGTAGCGCTTCTGCCCTGTTAATGTGTGCCCCAGAGCAGGTCTGGGAACCAATTAAAAGATCCGTAATGTCACGACGATTTTCAGTCTGCATTAACCTCTTTTACAGCCAGACTTTTGAGCGTGAAGGGAGCTGCTTGTAAAAACATGCTCTTTGAAGCATGCAGCATTGTGGAGGAATAAGATTTTTAGCCAAATGCTGGCTAAGGCTGCAGAAATAAAACCTACCATCAGAGGGAATTGCAGAAAAGTGGCCACAGAGGTCACCAAAAGGTGCTGCTCTCATGCTTACAGAAGGCACTGCAAGCAGGCAGTGGGACACAGACAGCTGTGTCACCTTGATAGATTTCCTATGAGGACAGGCTGAGAGAGCTGGGGCTGTTCAGCCTGGAGAAGAGAAGGCTCCGGGGAGACCTGAGAGCAGCCTTCCAGGATCTGAAGGGAGCTCCAGGAGAGCTGGAGAGGAACTCTTGGTCAGGAAGTCTAGTGACAGGACGAGGGGCAATGGTTTTAAATTGGAAGAGGGGAGATTTAGATGAGATATTAGGAAGAAGTTCTTTGGTGTGAGGGTGGTGAGGCACTGGAACAGGTTGCCCAGGGAAGTTGTTGATGCCCCATCCCTGGAAGTGTTTAAGGCCAGGCTGGATGGGGCTTGGAGCAACCTGCTCTAGGGAGAGGTGTCCCTGCCCAGGGCAGGGGGGTTGGAACTTGATGATCTTGAAGGTCCCTTCCAACTCTGACCATTCTATGATTCTATGATTTGTTTTTTTAAATGAGTGAATAAAGTCCCTACAGTTGCACTTTCCCAACTCCCTCTAGCATCTCCTGAGCTGGGAAGGTGAGATGTTATTTTATTAGCAGCCAAATAGGGTTGTCTGATTAGGTGGGGTTGTGACGTTACCTCACAGAAGCTTGGCCTTCCATCCTTTCAGGATGGGGGTGTCTGGAAGTTGTACCTGACTTGTTATTTTCAGATCTTTTCTAAATTGCCTCATTACCATAGTAAGCTGAAGAGGAAACTTGACAGACCTCACGTAGGGGAAGGTCTGAACATTCTAGGAGAGCAGCAATGCTCTCACAGGGCACCAGTGACAAGTTTTTCCCTCTCCCGGGGTGGTGTGGCAGTGGCAGGGCCATACCTTCCCTCTTCCTGGACTGGATTCAGCTGTGCTGCAGGACACTCAGCTCCATCTGATGTATGAAGCTGAGGGTATTCTTCCCAGGGGGTTGTCTGAGGTTTAAAGCACCATTAATGTGAAATAGATTTTGGATTAGCTGTTCTTTATACAACCTTCAGAAAATGTGTAGGTAATAAACACCCCATGAGCCAGGTGTTTGTTTTCATTTTAACAGGAGCAAAGCTAAGTTCTGTGTGTTACTGTTTTAAAAGCATCATCAAACCCCATATAATACAGTGATGGTTTTTTATTCCAGACTTTATTTTCAGGTCATAAAACCAACCCAAATCTTAGGCACCACCAGCATTTTTGCCTGCTGGCATTTTCTGTGCTTGACTCCTTGCTTCCCCACTGTTAATTTGGCCTTTTTGCAATTATCACTGCCTGGATAATGGTTTTTCTCATACACTGGGTGACTTTTTCCATCTCTCCACCTTGGGCAGCAGCTCAGGCTGGTGCCGCCTGTTCAAGAGCTGTGTCTGTTGTCATCAGTGTCACTGCTCCCAGCCTGGGTACACGGAGCTGGGGTGACACCCCAGAGCCAGGATTCTCCATAAATCACTGCCTGACACCCTGCTGTCTGTATCCTCTAGGTGTGTCTCAGGAATGTGAGGCTATAATTCCACCCGTGACACAAGTCAGCTGGCACAGCTCGCTTGCTAGTGGGTTTTTTTCCCGTTGTTGATTTGGAATGAAGGGAAATTTCACCTCTTCTGCCTTGATGTTTGTTCTTATCAAGGCTGTTGGCGCTCAGGGACATTGTTCAGCTCTATTCTGCATCCTACACGTCTGCATAATGTTCCTCACACTGTGCTAACTAGTAATTAATTCACTTTTTAGAACATGCTCTCTTGCCAGCAACGCACAGACTCAAGAGTCCAGGTTCCTCTCAAAGAGATTTAGAGGACAAGAAAGAAACAAGAAAATTCCCATCTAAGGTTAGCTGCAGCATGATCTGGTGTGATGAAACACAGGGCTACGTGTAAAGCCACTGAACCTTAGGATGGCCTGGATTTGTGCTCACAGCTTTGCTTTGACCCCACGGGCCTCTGAATACGATGTAGACAGGCAGGAAAAACCTCACTTGCTCGTGTTTACTGTGTTGGGTGAATCAAATTTCCACTTTCAACCCCTGCCTTGTGTCCAAGTCAAAAGGTAATATTTACAAGGTGTAAATATTTACAGGCCAGTGTTCAACACTGTCACTCTCTATGCTCTGCTTAACCAGTGTATCTGATGTATTCTCTCTTTTTCCTGATCATTTTACACCTGAGCCTTTTTTGTTTCTCACTCTTTCTCTTCATTTTGCATTTTAGCAGCCTCTGGTTCAGCCTTTCCCCAGAGCACACCCCTGCCGTGGTGTGTGAGCGTCTCATCCTGCCATAATCACAGAATCCTAGAATGGTCAGAGTTGGAAGGGACCTTAAAGAGCAGGTTGCTCCAAGCCCCATCCAGCCTGGCCTTAAACACTTCCAGGGATGGGGCATCAACAGCTTCCCTGGGCAACCTGTTCCAGTGCCTCACCACCCTCACAGGAAAGAACTTCTTCCTAAGATCTCATCTAAATCTCCCCTCTTCCAATTTGAAACCATTCCCCCTCGTCCTGTCACTAGACTTCCTGACCAAGAGTCCCTCCCCAGCTCTCCTGGAGCTCCCTTCAGATCCTGGAAGGCTGCTCCAAGGTCTCCCCGGAGCCTTCTCTTCTCCAGGCTGAACAGCCCCAGCTCTCTCAGCCTGTCCTCCCAGCAGAGCTGCTCCAGCCCTCCCAGCATCTTGGTGGCCTCCGCTGGCCCCGTCCCACCAGGTCCATGTCCTTTCTATGTTGAGGACTCCAGAGCTGGACACAGGACTCCAGGTGGGGTCTCAGGAGCACAGAGCAGAGGGGCAGAATCACCTCCCGTGACCTACCGCTCACACTTCTTTTGATGCAACCCAGGATACAATCCGTTTAATTTTCAGTTAGTAGTTGTTTAAGTTGCAGAGTTCAGGTTTTGCTGTTGTTTGTGATCCCAGCCTCTAGGGGCTGAAGGCTTGCAGGGGCTTCTTGGAGGAGCTGGCCATAGCCATGGTGTCTTCTCCTCACCATCACTTCCCACCACAGTCAAGGAGCCACCTGGGTGGCAGGAGTTGTCAGGTTCAATGAGTTTCCCCTTCTGCCAGGGGAGCAAAAGCTGGGAGTAACCAGGCTGGGGAGGGCTTGGGAAGAAGTTCTGACACAGGCAGGTGATGCTTATTCATTTGGCTCTCGAACTTTGCCTCTGTACATGTTTTTGTACTTTGGGAGGGGGGTGGTTTCTGCAGTCACAGTTTGATGGGCGCGTACGAGCTGTCCCTGCTCTCCTCCCCCCTTTTATCTGCAGTATATTTCAAAGTGCTTATTATTAATTTATAGAAGTGCTTTGTTTCCAGAGCTATTTCTTAATAAAAACTAAACTCAAGGTCTTTCTAGATGTACGGAGGTTGAGTGTCCTCCTGTTCTGTAAATATAAGGTAGGGCAGAAACTGTGTTTTTAATATTTCTGTCATTGCAGTTTATTCTCAGCACCTGAGCAGCTTTAGTCCTTTGATACTACTTTTATCATCTTTTTTTTTACATCTATTATTTATACTTTCACCTCCTCTTTGAAACTGCTTGTTTCTTGTTTGGGGTTTAGCAGAAAGGCAGGTGGTTTTGCACTGGGGACCTGGTTTGGGTGGATACTTTCGGTGGTTCTTCAAACTCCCTGGTAGTTCTTGAGATCCTGGGCTGCAGATTTGAGACCCAGGCTGGATGGACAGACTCTGTGGCAGTTAGATAAGCTCCTGAGCAGTCCCTCAAGGGCTTCTATATTTTGTATTTCCTCCCCTCAACTCCTGGGCAGTATTTTTAGAATTTGCTCGTATTAGTTAGACCATTTTTCTCACTGTCTCAGCCTCCGGTTCCCCCAGGGTAACCCTCACACAGGCTGTTTTTTTCTGTCTCTGCTCCAGTTTGGGAGATGCAGTCGATGATATTGCCTCTCTTTGCAGAACACTTCTGAGTTCTAGGGATGAAAAGTCATATTTGAGCCAAGTAATATTGCAGTATATGGATTTTTCTAACATTTCTCTGAGATAGTGCTGTTATTTTAAAGGAAAGGAAAATGTTTTCCTTACGAGGTCCTGAAGAGTGCTCTATTTCTGTGGTACAAGACATGAAGTTGTGAAAGGGAGCTTTTATATAATATTTCTCATAGGAGCCTACAGCTCAGCCTGTCATTAACTTTAGCATAAATTGATATTTGTCCTTAATATCACATTTTCCTTCTGTTATTGACCATGGGACTCGTTATGAGCTCCGCAAGTGGCAGGGTTTTCAGAGCCATGTGCTAACAGAGCTGCTGTGCTCACGGACACGCACAGCTCCATCCCCCTTTCTTCTTGTTGTCTACATTTCGTGGGGAAGCAGGATTAAAGCAGCAAGATAGATAGAAAAATCTTTATTTATGCATCCTCTTGAAATTATACTGTCACAGAAAGATGCCACCTGCAGGTGCATTAACCTGAGATGAGGAGATATCTGCAGAGTGCTGGAGATAAGGTGAATATCCTCACTCCAAAGCTAGAAAGAGGATTTCTTTTGTGGCTGTTGCTGAGAAGGTCGGGTTTTCCGCAGTGACTGCCACTTCTTTCAGCTTTGGAAGCTTTTGAAATATGAATCCCTGAAGAGTTGGTAGGTTTATTTCCTGTGAGAGATTTTCACCCCGAGCACAGGAATGCAGGTGATCGTCCTGACACCCCGTCACATCCTCCAGCGAAGGTCTCCAGGCGTTTATTGTTGAGCACATCCCAGCTGGAGGTGGCCACGAGTTCTTCACCTTCAGGAAATCAGCCTTTCCCACCCCAGAACACCTCTGCTTTTGGCATCCAGAAGTCCAGTTGCCCATGATGAGATTATTGAGATATCCCAGTATCCCTGTTATTGGTTTATAACCATGCAGCCTAGAAAAGGTGGTGCAGGAACCTCTAAACTACTTGTAGGAAACCGTTACAGATCCTTGAGTTTGGCTGATGCATAAGGTGTTGGCAGTTGGTACACATCATCCTTTTTGGCTTATGCTGGTGGAATTTTCTTAGGAAAAATACAGTCCTATAAATGTAGAAAGGTGGAAGGATTAGAGCCCATCCTGTAAAGTCCCCGAGATAATCTCAGTTCTCCTTTCAGGTCAGCTGGGTTGTGGGATCTGTAGTATTTTCAGCGTTTGGTACTGGGTGAGGTGAGGTGCCGAGGCTTGTGAAGGTAATGAAGGCTTTTTTAATGAGACCTCAATATATCACTCTGGTAAATCTGGGACGTGAGCGAGGAGAGAACTATTTTTAAACACAATTTAGAGAAGTGTGTAGAGATTAGTGAATCATAAAGGTTTAAAGAAAAGATTTCACTCTCCTTCACACAGGGTTTGTCTGGTTCTCTGTCCAGCAGTTACCCACTGCTGCCCCAGATCAGGATCGTGGCTTCTGCAGGAGTGGATACAAGCACTAGGAGTGTGTAGGGTTTCTTCTTAAATTATTTTTGTTTGCTGAGTTGGTTTTTATTCAAGAAACATCACACATGAGTGTTTCAGTCCAACCCAAGCTAACGTGAATCCTTCCAGGGATGGTGGCAAGATCTGCAGAACAAGGGAGTGTGGAAAATCCACTTGCTTGGCCCCATCAAGGATGGTGATTTCCAAAAAGGTGGTTTAATGAAATGATCTCCTTGCAACAACAGAGATAGATGCATATAATACCCTTTAACGTGTAAAAATTGGCACTTTGGGGTTTTATTCCATGGCCTACCTGCAGGTTTTTTTAATTTAAAAGTCCAAAGTTTTAAGCTCTCAAGTGCAAGGCAGAGTTTTAGTAGATGGGAAGCTGAAATCCTGGTTTTTTTTTTCTGTTATTTTGAATGACTTAGAGAATTCAGTGGAATGGACTTAAGGTATTACAGTTGGTTTCTGATTCCAAGTCTTAAGAGTCATTGCTTTTCTTAAATGTGATGGAAAATGTTACCTTAAAGCTTGGGCTGATGAAGGCTCTCAGGCTTTTGACTCACCTGGGTTAGTACATCTTCTCTTTATCATAGAATGGTTAGGGTTGGAAGGGACCTTAAAGATCATCAAGTTCCAACCCCCCTGCCATGATCAGGGACACCTCTCCCTAGAGCAGGTTGCTCCAAGCCCCATCCAGCCTGGCCTTAAACACTTCCAGGGATGGGGCAGCAACAACTTCCCTGGGTAACCTGTTCCAGTGCCTCACCACCCTCACAGCAAAGAACTTCTTCCTAAGATCTCATCTAAATCTCCCCTCTTCCAATTTAAAACCATTCCCCCTCGTCCTGTCACTAGACTTCCTGACCAAGAGTCCCTCCCCAGCTCTCCTGGAGCTCCCTTCAGATCCTGGAAGGCTGCTCTCAGGTCTCCCTGGAGCCTTCTCTTCTCCAGGCTGAACAGCCCCAGCTCTCTCAGCCTGTCCTCACAGCAGAGCTGCTCCATCCCTCTGAGCATCTTGGTGGCCCTGCGCTGGACCAGTTCCACCAGGTCCATGTCCTTTCTGTGTTGAGGACTCCAGAGCTGGACACAGGACTCCAGGTGGGGTCTCAGGAGCACAGAGCAGAGGGGGAGAATCCCCTCCCTGGCCCTGCTGCTCACGCTGCTTTTGCTGCAACCCAGGATACGGTTGGCTTTCTGGGCTGCCAGCGCGCACTGTCTTCCAGAACTTGTGGTGTCTTCTCCATCCATCCATCCATCCATCACGCCATCATCAGGCTGCAATAATATTTTGGTCAAAACAGTTCTGGCCTGGCATTGCACCAGTAACCTGTATTTTCAATTCACATAACTTGTTTTCCTCGTTGTTGCTACACAAATCCAGTATTTTCTCCCCTCGTTCAGCTTTTGGCAAGGTGTTAGATCGCTGTGTATGGTTCTTTCTCTCCCTCTTGGTTAGAGAGTCATTTTTGTTTCAAAGGCAAACTCCCGGCATGAAGCTTGTCCCTGAGAATCTTTGAAAATTGGGACAATCACTTAATTGGCACATTGGCTTCCATTTGGGTTTGCCAATTAAATGAGTTCAATTAAACTGGAATGGATACCGTATTTTTGGCAGGAAGTATTAATTTAGAGCAATCATTTAATTTTCATTGGCCATGCTCTAGAAGGAATTGCTTCTGGTTACATTTACTTTCTCTACAGTGTGTGCAGCCTTACATTTTCTAAATTTCTTTATCAGAAATCCTAGAATGGTCAGAGTTGGAAGGGACCTTAAAGATCATCAAGTTCCAACCCCCCTGCCCTGGGCAGGGACACCTCTCCCTAGAGCAGGTTGCTCCAAGCCCCATCCAGCCTGGCCTTAAACACTTCCAGGGATGGGGCCTCAACAACTTCCCTGGGCAACCTGTTCCAGTGCCTCACCACCCTCACAGCAAAGAACTTCTTCCTAATATCTCATCTAAATCTCCCCTCTTCCAATTTAAAACCNGACTCCAGGATGGAACAAAGAAGGAAGAATTTAGGATTTGCCAGCTTGTTGCTCACTGTGATCACCAGTTTGAATGCATTTTGTGTTTTGAGGTGCATCCGATGCTCATCTTGGGGTCGTGGATTTCCACACCACCACTAGTGTTTCTTCTTCTATGGTCCTAGGGGATAATGACAATTAAAAAGGTGGCTCTGGAGTGTAATGGCTAATTTTTTGAATCCTTCCAGCAGCCCTCTGCCAAATTCAGATGTGTGGGTAGGCAATTAATGTATGTTGTGTTTAGGAGGGGAAGGGAGCCCGTGTGCCCCTGTTTGTCACACTGGGCTCCGTAGCCACAGTGTGGGAATCGCTGGTTTGTGAGTGACCAGTTGGAATTTCTTGGGTTTTAGCTTCTAGAATTCCAGGTTCAATTGCAGATAGTTTCCTACCCCAGTGTCTCAGACAAGTTGATGATGGTTGGTGGTGATGATGCTGTTGTAATTAGCCTGGATTACTCACTGTTTTAATTTTGAGAGGCAGGATGTGATGAGCTCTGAAGACAGGATTGCATTGTCATGACCCTCCTAATCTTTTCCTCCCACCCTATTCCAGAGATGATCTCTTTTTACACATTTTGTTGTCATAATAGAGGAAATGCCACATTTGTTGCAAATGTACTTATTTGGGAGATAAAACTTTGCTTTTATGTTTCAGTCTCTGTTATCTTTTCCTTATATATTGACCTTTAGGATGGGAAGAACCCCTTGATTTTAGCTAATAGTTGTATGAATGCAAGGAAACATCCTCAAAGGGTGAAGACTCTCCCCATCAGTTTCTGCAGGGTTCATGTCTTGATGATGTGACGAGAGGGTCATCATTCACCTTCCCAGTTCTGCTGTCCCTGGAACCTGGACCTTATATCAGGGATCCTGTTCTGACCTCACCCAAGTGATGTTGGGCCATTTCTGGAGAGCAGCGTCACCTCAGGTTGGCCAACATGGGCTAGAAGTGGCTCTTTGAGGCCAAGCAGGGTTTTTGAAGGCACCTTATGGACCAGATCATTCCCAGTTTGTTACCAGCAGCTGGAGGCTCCCCAGTTGCTCAGCTGTGGTCACGAGCCAGGCTTTCCCAGGAAACCCTTCAGCAGAGTTAATGAGCTGCCCCTATTGTTCTGTTGTTGGGAAGTTTATGGAGAAATTTATACCATAAAATTGCATGTTACAAGTAGACACGTTCTTCACATTACTGTGTTATTAGAAGGTTTGGAAAATGAGTGTATCATGTACCAGTGCTGTATTTTGTGCCGTTGGAAACAGCTCTTTTTTTTATAAACTAAGAATCTGAGTCCAGGTTGGCTTTACATGCATAAACATAAATTCCTGTTAACTCCACTGCCTCAGATATTTGGGTTAAATGTCAGGCTGCTGGTTTTTCCACTTTCCCAAATCTTTCTTCTACTGCATTGGGAAAATTCTTCAGTTTCTAAGCCGATTTATACCTATAATATAACATAACACTGTTATTTGCATAATCACTGGCTGTGGCCAGGGGACTTACTGGGGTGGTGTTTGCTGGTTTCAGGCTGAATTCATCTCTGTGGTGTTTTGTGTGATGAGAAATCCAGGATCTGAAAGGAGCCTACAGGAGAGCTGGGGAGGGACTCTTGGTCAGGAAGTCTAGTGACAGGACGAGGGGGAATGGTTTTAAATTGGAAGAGGGGAGATTTAGATGAGATCTTAGGAAGAAGTTCTTTGCTGTGAGGGTGGTGAGGCACTGGAACAGGTTGCCCAGGGAAGTTGTTGATGTTTCATCCCTGGAAGTGTTCAAGGCCAGGCTGGATGGGGCTTGGAGCAACCTGCTCTAGGGAGAGGTGTCCCTGCCCATGGCAGGGGGGTTGGAACTTGATGATCTTTAAGGTCCCTTCCAACTCTGACCATCCTATGATTCTATGAAATTGCTGTCTCCACAACAGCCCAAAGCTCCACTTGTCCCTTTATAACTGAGCCACCATCCCTCCTCCCTCTGTCAAACCCACAGACTGTGCATAGAACAGGGCTTGGAATTCTTGGGATCTTTTTTATTATTTCCTTTTAGCCAACAAGAAACTGGAATCGAAGTATCGTGCTTCTTGCATGTTTGGATGTTCTCTCTTCTGTGGCTTTTTTCCTAAAATTTGTTTTGTAGGCTGTACAGAAGGAGGACTCTAACCCTGGCTGCCTTTCCCACGCATGTTGTATGAGGGATTTTTGTTCTTAGAGAAAGTACATTCCTCCAGCAGTGTGCTGTTGTGTGGGGCTGTGTACTGTATTATTTTGTATTTTGTTTTTTTTTAATGACATTAAGGGGATCCCCAGCAATGTCCCATCCAAAGGGAAGCTCTCAGATGCTTCTCATGCTTATCTCAGTCACCTACTATTCATTTTTGCTCCATGCACCCCTTTTTGTCTCTCAGCTGTGAAAGCAAACGCAAGTGTGGGACTGTTTGGTTGGGAAGAACCAGAACCACCATCCTTGGTGGGGGTTTGGTTCATGGCAGAGCATCAGCACGAGTCCACGAGTCTCTTAAACCCTTGGCATGAGGCAGGTGAACCCTGGTCATGGTGACAATGGCACTGCCAGAGGAGGTTCCTGCTCCTGCCAAGCTGCTTGCTCCACATCTTGATTTCCATTTACCAAATTACTCCTTTTCCATTTGAGATGGGGATGGTTTTACCCCCGTGTCTGCGAGGGAGCCGGAGAACTTGATTTGAAAACACAGGAGGTGAATGGTTAAGAGTTTGTTCTTTGTTCATTCCAGGCTGATCCTTTAAACTCTGCTAAATGGATGCCCTGGACTAACTCCTCTATAATGCTAAGTCTCAGGAATGAGAGGTTTCCCTTAATTTGCCAGCTCATGGCAGTGCTTAAAAGTTTTTTTTGTTGTTTTTTTCTTATTTTTTCCCCACTTTGGAGGGGAAAAGCTGAGAGGAGAAAAAACACATCCTGTGTGGTCTTTTCAAAGAGAAGAATTCACTGCTAACCATGCCATGCACTAAGTGCTGGCTGGAACAATTCAGCATTGATAGGGAACGTGGAAAATGGAATTTCAAGTCCTAAACTCCAAAAATGATACACATTCAAGTATATTCTTTATTGGATGCAGATTTCATAGACGTGGGATTAAGACTCTGCGTAGCCAGGATTCAGAGTTTCCCTACTGGAAGCACTTGTCATTTTTTCACTGGCTTTCCTCTCTCCCATTTCTCATTTACTAGGGGATTTTAAAGGCTGAGGAGGTGTTTCCCTCACATTCCCCAGTCCCTGAACTGAGAGGTCAATTAAAAAGTCGGTGCTATCTCTAATGACTCCAGCTCTTCTGGCCTGGAGCTGTGCCTGCACCCTCCTTTGGCACCTTGGAAAGGAAGGTGCTTTTGTCTGTGCAGCAGGGATCAGGGTATTTGCAGTAGGTGAGGAGCTAAGTGCTGACTTCAATTTAAAGAAAACACCCAAACTTTTCGGAAATTTAAAAGCTTCAGCTGCTTCTCATTCTGAAAACCCATCTTCCTACTTTTCTGTTGGATCTCACAGCTCTTCCTTTGCACACCACGGCCGGGATCGCTGTATCCAGAGGATGTCAGAAGGTAAAATTTCCCTGCTGCTGTGCTCCTTCCTGAGCACAGGGAGATTTAGATTGGATCTTAGGAAGAAGTTCTTTGCTGTGAGGGCGGTGAGACCCTGGAACAGGTTGCCCAGAGAAGCTGTGGCTGCCCCATCCCTGGAAGTGTTTAAGGCCAGGCTGGATGGGGCTTGGAGCAACCTGCTCTAGGGAGAGGTGTCCCTGCTCAGGGCAGGGGGGTTGGAACTTGATGATCTTGAAGGTCCCTTCCAACTCTGACCATTCTAGGATTCTATGATTCTATGACCCAGCCAAATTCTGCACACACCCACGGGTGCCCAGGCCTCTTGGGTGCCAGACAGGGAGCTTGTCCTTGCTTTGCAGTTTTGGGTGCCCTCTGGGTGGTTATTGGATGTGGCAGTGCTGCGCTCTGCTGCCCGGAGCCTGAATAGCATGGATATGGATTCCTTTAGTGGTAATTTGGGAAACACAGATTTGGAGCAGGGATATTTATTTTTCATTTTTTGCTTCCTTCAGTAAAGCTGCTGTCTCATAACAAGCAGATATTTTTGGTTGAGGTGTGAGATTGTCGGACCTGGGTGCATAAACCAGATGCAATTGCTTCTTGGATTTTAACTGTGTGCAAACATCTCAAGCAGCTCTGAAAAACTGTGATAAAGTGACACAAACATCCTGTATGCAAATACTTGGGGAAACTCATTTCCACCCACTGCATGAATCAGTGGGAAGCTGTACTACGGAGAGCTTGGCATTCCCATCGTGTTCCCGCTGCACCCCGACACTGCTGGAGGAGCGCTGGGTCCTCATCCATTTCCATTTCCAGTCCAAAAAAAGCGACCCAGTTGCAGCTTTCCTGTGCTAAAGTGCATTTCAATCCTTGTAGGGATAGCACTCGGGTGGATAAACACTGCAGAATTGGGACCTTTGGTTTAGAATTATTTGTAGGAGAACATTTTGTTTTTGTTTTCATAGAATCCTAGAATGGTCAGAGTTGGAAGGGACTTTAAAGATCATCAAGTTCCATCCCCCTGACATGGGCAGGGACACCTCTCCCTAGAGCAGGTTGCTCCAAGCCCCATCCAGCCTGGCCTTAAACACTTCCAGGGATGGGGCATCAACAACTTCCCTGGGCAGCCTGTTCCAGTGCCTCACCACCCTCACAGCAGAGAACTTCTTCCTAAGATCTCATCTAAATCTCCCCTCTTCCCATTTAAAACCATTCCCCCTCGTCCTGTCACTAGACTTCCTGACCAAGAGTCCCTCCCCAGCTCTCCTGGAGCTCCCTTCAGATCCTGGATGGCTGCTCCAAGGTCTCCCTGCAGCCTTCTCTTCTCCAGGCTGAACAGTCCCAGCTCTCTCACCCTGTCCTCCCAGCAGAGCTGCTCCAGCCCTCTGAGCATCTTGGTGGCCCTGCGCTGGACCTGTTCCCCCAGGTCCATGTCCTTTCTATGTTGAGGACTCCAGAGCTGGACACAGGACTCCAGGTGGGGTCTCAGGAGCGCAGAGCAGAGGGGGTTTTGTTGATTTATTTATTATGGAGAAGCAGGAGAGTTGCTAGAATCCATGAAGTGAGGGCTCAGAGAGCTCTCTTTCCCTGGAGTACGTTCCTGGCTGTGCAGGACGAAGCTGAGATGAGCTCTGTTTATTCTTCCACTGTGCTTCTGTGCTTCAGTAATTGGTAAAACCAGGGCAGTGCTAATGAGCTCTCAGCTTCCACCTCTGGTGCCCAGGGCATGTTTGTAGAATGGCTGTAAGATGGCAAGGGGAGCTCTGCCAAGAAGTTGACGCCGCGCCAGCTTTGTGTCAGGAGCTGATACCCAAGGTTTGGAATAGCTGTCAGTGCTCCTGTATATAAACACCCAAACTGGGTATCCTGGTCACTTCAGGCCATCCTCTTGCTCACGTTAAGTAGACTGTTAAAAAAGACAGTCTTTTTTTTTTTTCATTTACCCTCTCTCTCCAAGAAAATTGAGGGGAAATGAAGATGATGTGAAGAAAAGGCTGTCGTGGGAACCAAGTAGCATTTTTCATCAACTCTGCCACTTCTAGTAGAAAGAATCCAGAGCAAACTGGTCCCTCCAAACTGGTTTTGGTGAGAGATAGGTGGTAGGAGGCTGCATAAACGTTACTGCCCATCTAATAGTTCTTCTTGCTTTGTGTTAACCTTGGGGAAGAGCAAATTCCTGCCTTCAGAAATCCCACTGGACTTGAGTAGCCTGGGCATGTCCTGATCCATCAAGTCTTGTGTTGTCACCTTTCCTGTATGTGGTACCTCCTCAGAGCTTTCACAGCACTATTGTGGAAAACCAGTTTACTCCATTACTGGAGCTTGATGGGATTCCATGGTTTCTTCTCTTCTCGTGAGTCCCAGGGTAGGTGTGTGGCAGTGGGAGGACTGTGGGGTTTGCGTTGGTTCAGTGTTCTCTATTGAAAACATCAAGGTAGAAACTTTATCACATCATGTTCACTGGGCTGCTGGCTTCAATTTTACGTGGATTTTCAGATTGTGTTACGTTTCTGGATGCCAGGGAGACAGGTTGACATGTTTTCTGATAAATGCAACGAGACTTTTTAGGAGAAAATCCTTTCATATTATGCAGTGAGGTTGTTAGATATAAATTATTTATGACTAAGGGTTTGTGTGGTAGAGAGCTCAAAGCTGAAGTTTCCCAAGTCGTGTCCATAGAGATAGAGACTAAAAGTTTCAAACTTGGCTGCTTAGAGGTAGACACTCTGATATGGGAGAGCTTTTGGGTTCCAACACTTGAGAATTGCAGGAGTGATGGAAGGGATGAAGGTCCTTCAGGAGCCTCTCAATACCCCCCACAGTGAATGGTGGAGGGTGGATTTTAGCATGGAATGACCATCTCTCGAGGAGTGGGACCTGCTGTCTCCCAAAATTGCTGAGAGCAAACATTTTGGTGGGATCTGCCTACCTCACAGTCAGTGTGAGTGTCTCTTATACTGAAGTTCTCAGGTGGTCTCCCAACTGCTGCTAATGGGGGAGACTGGTAGTGGTCTCCAAAACCAGTAGTGGAAGAGGACCGAGGATCCCGATAAAGCCCATAGATTGGATTCTCAATCCTAATTTGTTTACCAGGTTTTGGGCCGAAGCAGATTGATGCAGCAGTGCCATTAAGCTGTGAAAATTGGGCTGAATAATTTGCATAAAGAGATTTGCTGGGCAATTAGTGGGTTTCCACAGGATGGCGATGCGTGGAGAAGAGGGAGGTGAGAGGCAAGCGCTGGTGCTCGCTGGCTGGTTTTCAGCTGTGAATAATTCAGCTGTTTCAAAATGATTTTTAAAACTAAATTACTGTGGCACAAAGCACAAAAGGTGACAAATCTCATTTGGAGTGTTTTGTTTGTGGCTGGGGAGGAGGGTAAGCCGGGGTGACAATCTGCATGCCAGGTTTTGGATCAAAACAGGTACAAATGGGTGGTGAATAAAGCATCCTTGTATGTAGCCACTTATCTCTGGTTTAGATGGAAAAGAGCTGCAGTGATTGAAGTTTTCCTGCTTCCAAAATTGCAATAAGTTTCTTTTTTACTTATTTATCTATTCACCACAGGTTTTTTTCTAGTGTTAGTACCAAATACTAGCACAAATACAGAGTTTTGCCCTTTTTCCTCAACTCTGAGGCGTCAGAGAGGTTGTTGCTCTGCAGCCGAGCCCAACGAGCTCAGATCTAATTGGGAAAGCAAGCAAAGTTAATTACTGGAGCCCCCTTAAATGGATCCATGCTGCTGCGAATGGGAGAGGCCACTATCTCCTTCCAGCACGATTTGGACGTAACTCAGCTGGGAAGAAGAGGATAATACAACTTTTTCCAAGAGAGCTGCTGGCATTTAAGCCTCCTGGAGGTGTGAGTTTTGCCTCCGCTGCTTTGAGTCAGCTCCAGGGGAGTCTCTGCCCACTGCTGCAAACTGGCTCGAAGCCCACGGTTTTCTGTCAGATTTGTTTATCCATTTTTATATCCCACCAGCTTCTACTGCTGAGAGAGAGGAAAAATGATTTTGCTTCCTACAGAAATTCTGTTCCTCTAGAAAATTAAGGCAAGCTCATCCAGCTTATGGGAATGGCAGGTTTATTACTGTAATTAGTTATTTTCTTCTGTAAAAGACCCGTAAGGTTTATTAAGTTGATGATCCTCTTAATGTTAAAATGCACGATGAGACTCTCAAGTCTCCTGTTAGATACTGAAGTAATTGGGTGCTTAGCAAGAGGTAGTTGGCCAAGGACAGGTTTATTTTGGGGTATAAATATTGTTCTTCTTGTCTTCAGTGAGTGAGGGTGTGCTCTGTCCAGCTGTGGGACAGCAGAGGTGAAGCATTGCTTGTGTCCATGGCTTCAGATCTATTCAGTGATGCTCCCAGAGCCATAAATTGCGTTGAGTTGGAAGGGACCTTCAAGATCATCCAGTTCCACCCCCCCTGCCCTGGGTAGGGACACCTCCCACCACACCAGGTTGCTCCAAGCCCCATCCAGCCTGGCCTTGAACCCCTCCAGGGATGGGGCAGCCACAGCTTCTCTGGGCAACCTGTTCCAGGATTTCACCACCCTCACACCAAAGAATTTCTTCCTAAGATCTCGCTTTAATCTCCTCTCTTTCAGTGTCAAACTTTTCCCCCTCATCCTATGGCTCCCCTCCCTGATCCAGAGTCCCTCCCCATCTCTCCTGGAGCCCCTTGGGGGACTGGAAGGGGCTGGGAGATCTACCTGGAGCCTTCTCCAGGCTGAACCTCCCCAATTCTCTTAGCCTATCCTCCCAGCAGAGGGCCTCCAGCCTCTCAATATCTTTGTTCAGGACCTTGCACTTGACTTTGACTTATTTTCTGCAACTCTTTATGATGTGGTGGAGCACATCTAACATTGACCTATGTCAAGCTGAAATGAGAGCTTCAGGGAGGGGATAAGAACCGTTCACCTGTTGTTCATCCTGTAGGTGGGCTGTTGGCTTGAACTGAAATTGTCTGACTCTAAGGATTTGGGGGTGAGGAAGTTTTGGCTGTATTTTACACCACAGCACACAGTTGTGTTGGGTTATGGATAACAGCTTTTGGGGTGATCATCTCTCTTAGAGACCTTTGGGTGGACCAGCTTAGAAGGCCTGGTGCTTTTGGAACTCAATCTTTAAGGTCCCTTCCAACTCCAGCCATTCTATGATGTGGATCAGGGAAGTCATCTGTTGACTCCTGTTATTAAAAAATGGATTTGATGTAATGTTTTTTTGTTCCAGACCTGCAGAAGGCAGCACACTGAAGTGTCTTCCTTCCTCTTGCTTAAATATTCTCTATTTTGGAGAAGCCTCTCCTAAAACCTCTCGTTCCTCCGGAGCTTGGGGACAGCACGACAAGAGAATCGTGTTTGAGATCCCCTGGGAGGGGGGACGCTGCCCCAGCCGAGCTCAGGGCTGATGGAGGAGCAGCTGGAGGAAAGAGGGGATGGGAAAACACAACAGAACACACAAAAGAGGAAATTTGGAGTTCTGGCCTCACTAAAGTCGATGAATTTTAGCGATTAAGGAATTTTAACACGCTCCTGCGTTTACACCAGTAGCTTCAGACATCTTCTTTAAAAGCTCACCTCCCACACACAGACAGCTCTGTCATTAACTTGATTTCCCACTGTAAGAACAATCCAGCTCCCTCCGGTGCCTCTGCCTGCACCAGAGAGCGCGGATGTCTGGAAAACCAGGTATTAGTGAGGAGCCCAAGTGTGGGGCTTAGAGATGTATTTTAGTCTCCTACCTCTGAAAATCTCTTTAGAAACCAAAAACAAGAATGAATAAATTCCTAGATATGTAAAAATATGGGATTCTGCTTAGCAGGAGCTAGTCTGTAGCAGGCAGTCACATTTTTAAAGTTTCCTTTCTTTTTCTTCTTTGTTTTTGCAGGCCAGAGGCGCCGATCTCCCTGACCTTGCGGGGGAGCTGGCGCTCCGCACCTGCGGCAGCACCGCCAGCATGAAGGTGAAGAACGTGAAAAAGTAAGAGCAGTGTTCTTTGATTTCTTTGATTTCCCTCTTCCCTGGGCTTCCAGGTTTGATACCCTGGATTTTAGCTCCTGTGCTGCCACACAGCCAGGGTGTTCGGCAGCAGTTTTTGATAGTTTCCTCATCGGAGCAACCGAAATCCACGTGAAACAAAGGAAATCATAGCGAAGTGTGGTCTAAAAGTGGGGATTCTAAGAGGTTTTATGGGCTCTCTGACCTGTTTCTGGCCACAGAAGTGAAGCTTGTTGGAGTTCTGAACTTCACTGTTACTGTACTTTTCAATTTTTGTGATTTTGTTCTGAAAGTGTTTTATTTGAAAACCCCACATATATGTATATATATAAAGTGAGAGAAACCCAGGCAGTGTTTAACTGAGATCATTTTCCCTTTCTCCCTCTGCTCTGGGAAGCTAAACCGGGACGAGTGGGTGGCCTAGATGTATTTTTTTATTTGATTTTTTTTCTCTTTTCCCCCTTTTTTATTTTATTTTTTTCCCATTCTGTCCTGTACCTCTCCATTTCCATGGGTTTTGCACCTTTTCTTTTCTAGAGGTATTTCTTTTTGAGGAGTGTTTCTTTTTCAGGGATATTTCTTTTTTAGGGGTATTTTTTCCCTCTCTGCTACCCCAGCTTTTTCCCTCTCCGGGCTTCCACCCTCTCTCTCTCTCCATCTCATTCTCTCCTAGAGAATGTAAACCAAGTTTTTCCACCCCCAGCTGAGGTTTCAAACCTCTCCCCCTCCAAGGGGATCGATGTTTCTTGCCTTGTCATCACTGACCTGAGGACAGGGGGATGATCCCGTGTCACCTCCCGTGCTGTCAGGGCTCTTTGTTCTAAGCACCGAGCAGCCAGATGCTGCATCTCCCTTCCCACTTCCATTCCCGTGGGAAGGGAGCACTAGATAATGCCAATCTCATTGGCTCACCCCCAGAAATATCTCTAGGAGTCTCTGATAGCTTCAGCAGAAGCCAGAGTGTTGCAGAGCCAGAGGATCTCCCCGTCAGCCACCCTTATTGTTAACTGGGAGACACTTGGGAATGATTCTGCCTCACTTTTGACTTTTGAAAAGGCAAAGGATAAATAGCATTTGTTCTGCACCCTCAGATACATCAACCCGGGACTGATGGGCTGTGATGCCTTTCACAGGTAAAGTTCTCCTTTCCTCTATGTCTCGTCTCAGGCTGTTTATTTGCACTGCAGAGATGTGTTTGTGGAGGTTGAGCGGCTTTTCCCTGCACCTTTTCTTCGAGATGTGGGCTTTGGTGTTGAAGGATGCAATTTTTCTTTGCCCTGTTTTCACTCGGTTCCTTTCCCCACTCTTTTGGTGCATCACATCAGCAAACCCCTCTGTTCCCTTGGCTTTAGGATGAGAAAGTCATTACTTTGTGTCGGTGGCTGCATTTGGTGACAGCGCTTGCTGCTTGGCTTTGGTGATTTGCATCTGTCTGAGGATGTGTTTTTGGTGTGTGCTCCAGGTTATCCTTCACCAAGGGCCACTTCCCGAAGATGGCCGAATGTGCGCATTTCCATTACGAAAACGTGGACTTTGGCAACATCCAGGTGAGTTCCAGGTTTCTTTTTCCTGCTGTGTTTGGCTGCCAGAGAACCTGCCGGGGGGCGGCAGCAGAGGGACCTCCAGGGAGGTCTCTTTAATTTGTTGCAAAATGATTAGTGATAAGAAGTTAAAGCAAATGGGTTTCCATTTGGAATTCCATCTGTGTTCTGACAGAATCTGTCCTCAACCACGTGGGTCGAGGTTAGAGATGCAGCAGAAGCCTCATAGAATGTGGGTTTTTTTGTGTTTATTTTTTTAATTTCCACTGGATTTGATTGATGTCACTGTTTTAAACCTGCATCAAACACTCAGCATTGAGTCAACCCTTGTAACTGCGGGCGTGTTTGTAGCTGGTGTGTGTGTATCTTTAGACAGCTGCGTANTTGGTGGCCCTGCACTGGCCTTGTTCCAACAGTTCCGTGTCCTTTCTGTGTTGAGGACTCCAGAGCTGGACACAGGACTCCAGGTGGGGTCTCAGGAGCACAGAGCAGAGGGGGAGAATCCCCTCCCTGGCCCTGCTGCTCACGCTGCTTTTGCTGCAGCCCAGGCTGGGGCTGGTTTCTGGGCTGCCAGCGCGCTCTGCCGAATGGTGTATGGTATAAATCTAAATAATTCACTTCCAGCCCTTTCCCTGGCATTCCCTTAGCTCCACGTTGTGCATTGCAGTAGCTGTGTCATCAGGAAATTGCTAGTCAGCCTCAGCTGGGTTTCTGGATGCTCCTTTGTCACCATCCCTTGGGAAGACAGGCAGAACCTCTTCTCCTTCAGCAGCACCGGGGAGGGCTGAGAACCAGGAGTCGCTGCTGCTTTCTCATGAACAGGGCATATCTTGTTCTGAGCCGGGAGAACAGGAATGCCTCCAGCCAAAAGGAGGTTACAACCTTTTCATTTGTAAAACATTTCCTGTAATACAGAGCGAATTATTTACAGCCTTTCATCTTCCCCTGCTTGACAGTTTTGCGAGCGGAGTGATGCATCCCTTTTTTCTGTCTCTAAAATTCCAACTGAGAAGGAATTTGGGTCCTGGGCAGGGCTGGTGTCTGCTTGTTGTTCACATTTCGTGGCTCTTGGTGGGTTCATTCTGCTCAGAGGGGGTGTTTGTGCACTCACACTCACTCACACTCACTCACACTCACTGAGGTAGAGCCAATTAAGACAAAATACTGGGTTTCAGAGGTGTCCTGAAAGACAAAGAACCAGGTTTTTAACGAGGTCTCTGGGTGATGCCCTGCTGACACAAACAGGAGCCGTCCTCAGTCTTTGGAAGCCAACCCATATTTATTTCTTTTCACTTTCTGTGTGTAGGAATGGTGTGACTGAGCTTTGTCCCTCTTTTCAGTCTCCTGGTAACATTCTGATTTGACAGCACTCATTTTTCAGCTCTTTTGGAGAGAAGTTTTACGTTGGAGCAGGTGTTGAGCAGGTTTCTGATTTCCCTGGTTTTCACATCGTGTGGTCCTCTGAGTTTTCCTTTCCATCAACTCAGGACAACCTGCAGGCCAGGGAGAGAGTACAGCCTTTGCATGGCACTGTTGTTTAGACCATTTTAAAGACAAATAGTTGATTTTTTTTGTGGATTTAAGCATTTCTTGGGATGTTTTAGGGATGACAGGGTGTACCCTGTGGTTGGTATGCTGAAATTTTTGTGCTTGTGAGATGGAGAAGTAAAATCAGATAAGATGGAGAAGAACTTTTCATAAGGGCATGTGGTGATAGGATGAGGGGAAAGGGTTTGAGACTGAAAGAGAGGAGATTGAGATGAGATCTGGGGAACTTTGTTGCTGTGAGGGTGGTGAGACCCTGGAACAGGTTGCCCAGAGAAGCTGTGGCTGCCCCATCCCTGGAGGGGTTCAAGGCCAGGCTGGATGGGGCTTGGAGCAACCTGGTGTGGTGGGAGGTGCTCAGGGCAGGGCGTTGGAACTGGATGATCTTGAAGGTCCCTTCCTACTCTAACCATTCTGTGATTCTCTTCTTGTTGTTCTGCCAACAATACTGAAGCTGTTTTGGTGGGAGATGTCCACAAGCAGGAGCTGGTACTAACTCTCAGTCCTGCTTCCACCACTGTGACCTCTGAAAAAACATACATGCTGAACTATTTGGGTACCTGAAGCAAAACGTGCTTAAATGAGGCAAATCAGCCCCAAATTACCAGCTCTGTGCCTCGTATCCCTTCCTTTTCCTAAGCAAGTATTTCCATAGATCCCCACGGTGCAATGACTTTTCTCTCTGCTTAAAAATCTGTTAAGACCAGAGCTTTGCTCCCGAAATGTAAAAGCTTGGGGCAATACAGCATCACCTTTGTAGAAGAGCGGTATTAACAGTAAAATAAATGAAAGCTATTAATACAACAGCAGCATTAGTTTACAGACTTAAAAATAGGTTCATACATTTTAATCAGGTGGTTTTCACTCCTTTGTGATACCAAGGTAGAGCAGAGAATAACAGTGGGCTGAAGTGACGTGGAAATGACAGCTTGGCACCTAATAGCGAGTTACCAACTTGCATTTGAGGGCTGGTGGGTGTAAACTCCTTCCAAAAAGCTCTTCACTCTTAAAAATTTGCATAGTGCAACAGCAGTATTAGCTGCCTGTGTCAGGAATTGTGTAATGCTGTCTATTAACAGCCTGGCCAAATTTCAGATTGTTTTGTAACGTTGATGTCACTTAGGATACGGTCTCATGCTGCAATTAGTGTTAATATCTTGGCATTTCACCTCATGAGGTCGTTTTAAATTAACTTTTGGAGGTATGTGAAACAGGACTTGGTCTCTTCTTACCCCAACACTACCCTAACAGGACCTGCTGCCTTCAGGGATGCTTTTTCTCTTCAGAAATGCTCTGCTGCTTTCAACAGCAATGTATTTTAACCTTATCTGCCTCTGGCCAGCACGACACAGGTTGCAGCAGCAGGAAATTGCATTTTTAGCAGGCAAAGGGAGGTGCTGTCAAAGCTGTAGCTACAGGATGGGCTTCACAGGATGTGTCAGTGCCAGAAATTCCCTGGTGTTTTGCTCAAATACCGTACATTTATTACTGCAGCTGTTTTTTTCAAGGCTACATCTTTGATTTTTAATTTCCCCATGAAAAGGCACCTGTATAACAGATTTATTGCAGTCCAGCATCGGATCAATGTTTAGGAGCCTTGTTATCAGGAGCAGAGCTGTGCTCCACGTCTCACAAACGAGGTGTTATTTGTCTGTGGATGGATTGTGGTTACTCAGCATCTGCTAGGTTGGGTCTATGCCATAGTTTGTGTTGGAAGACACCTTTAAAGGTCGTCTAGTCCAACCTTCCTTCTCTCCTAAGCTAGGTTCCTTTCCACAGTTCTTGGCCAACGTCTGCTTGTGCTGTCTGTCCTCTCTCTAGAATGTCAAAACTCATTTTGTTCAAAGCAAAAATTGCTCACACCCACAGTTCTGCACGGGGCATCTCGGTGTTTGGTGAAGCATGAGTTGAAGCCCTCAGCATCAACTCAACACGGAGTTGGAAGCCCTCAGCACCAGGTCTCACATTAAGGCAGAAGGGCTCACCATGCATCTAACTTCAGAACTAAACTACCAGAGTCACCAGAGTTGAAGTTTGCTCCAGGAGCTGGTGCTCAGCCCTGGCTAACGTGGTTGTGTGTCCTTGGGTTTGTGTTCCAGCTGTAGAGATCTTCACCTCTAATGGGAGTCACACAGTCTTTCAGGGAGCTTTAGGGTTTGTTAGCACCTAGGAATTGAACTATTTCATTGAATCTTAGAATGGTTAGACTTGGAAGGGACCTTAAAGATCATCCAGGTCCAACCCCCCTGCCCTGGGCAGGGCCACCTTCCACCACACCAGGTTGCTCCAAGCCCCATCCAGCCTGGCCTTGAACCCCTCCAGGGATGGGGCAGCCACAGCTTCTCTGGGCAACCTGTTCCAGTGCCTCACCACCCTCACACCAAAGAAGTTCTTCCTGAGATCTAATCTAAATCTCCCCTTTTCCCATTTAAAACCATTATCCCTTGTCTTCTGGCTCCCCTCCCTGACCCAGAGTCCCTCCCCAGCCCTGGTGTTGCTGAGTTATACAAAGCAGAATAATTCCCCCTCCCCACACGGTGCAGATGTGATTTTACTCAGTGCTTTGTGCTCTTCATATAAAGAGGAGAAACAGTGATGAGGTATTCCCTAAACCTCTTTACTTCCTTCCAGAAATAAAGACTTTGTTCTTCACTTGAAAGAATTAAGAAATTCTCTTTAGCTGAGTAGGGTTGGGTAATGAAAAATGGGGTGCTGCTCAGCTCTGCGCTTCCCAGATAACATTCTTTGCTCCCTGAAAACCGCATTCCTCAGGGAGAGAACACGTTCCCATCCCTTCAGCAATCCTTTGTCTGCCAGGGCTTTCCCCATCAGGCAGCAGGGTCTCTGTCTCTCCCGGTTTGCGTTGATGTAGCTGCCTTCTAAAAATAACCCCTGGGAGCAGGGCTGGATTCCGCTGCATGGAAGATCCTCTCCTTATCTGCTGAGCCGTGGCGTTGGGAGCGGTGGGAGCCTGTTATCAGCAGTGAGGGAAGTATTTGAACCAGAATCATTTCCTCCCGTGGAGGCACCGGCTGCCAGGAATTCCTGTTAGGAATGTATTGTGTGCTGCCCCAGAGCCTTTGGCAGCCCCAGGCTTCCACTCGAGCTGATGGGCTGCCTGCCTTCACTGGGGGCTCTGCTTTGTGCCTGGAATTGTGTTTTCCTCTTGTGTTTCAAGAGGTAGAAGTGTTGCAAAGAGCAGTTCTTCTGCCTTTGCTCAGCAGAGCCTGCTGAGAAGATGTTTTTCAGGGCCACCTTCTTTTGCTTTGCCTTTTTTAATTTTGATTTAATGACTCTCCAGGGAAGGGAGGGGAAGGGGACGTGTGCTTCTGAAGGTGTCTGTGTTAATCATACGGTAAAATGCTTTCCAGGGATGAGTGGCAATGGGAAAAAAATGGGAAAACCTGCCCAGGATGAGTTAACTGGGGTAGTTGAAGATGTTTCTGCCCCAGCTAGATTCAGCTCCTGCATAGGTTGGCTGGAAACTGCTGTCTTCTTCTGCCTAGAAGAAAAGGACTTTGGGGTAGTGGTGGCCAANAGGGAGGTGGTGGAGTCACCATCCCTGGAGGTATTGAAGAAACGTGCAGATGTGGCACTTCAGGGCATGCTCCAGCCCCAAATGGTCCTTTTTGTCTGATCTCTGTACTGTTTTCTTCTGAAGTGTTAGGGGGAGATGCTGCAAGGGCTGTTTTAAGGACGTGGGTATCTAAAAACAACTATGTTCATAGTGTAGGTGGAAGCTGCTTCTATTAACTTAATAATTCCAGCCACAACTCCCTGAAAATTGGCAGAGTCTCCTGCCAAGATCAACAGATTTTCAGAATTTGGAATCTCTAGGCCAAGCTTCTCAATGCCAAAAAAGTAAGGAAAATATTCGAGTGAGTTCACCTCGGTTTTTGGATTCTTCTGTTTCCTGGTTTTGTGTCCAACTCGCCACTGACTCCTCAAAAAAACATTCCTCCCTGGAACAAGATCACACCTGTGAAATTCCAGCTTCCTTGGGTTCCTTCCAGTGGAATGGGGAGAACTCCAGCAAGGGCTTTGTAGTGGAAGGAGAACTTCAGGTATGGAGAGTATCTCTCCATGAACTTTTTCTCGTAAAGCTTCTGCTTGTTTCACAGTTGGGGCTCGCAGTCTGGAAAGCAGACAGCGCTAGTGGGCAGAATTGATGTAAAATGCCTAGCAGTTATTAAAACCTAATCAAAAATGGGGCAGGATATTCATTCCAAGGCTGAACGTGTCCTTCTGCTGACCCCAGGGCCATCACTTTGCTGAAGGGGTTTGCCATCCTGTGGAGGAAGAGGGGGAATTGATGTTCCCCGGGGCTAAATCCTTCTTAGAGCGTATTATGGGCTTTGTTCTCTCCTTCCTCCCCTTGACTGACAGTTAGTGCAATCAGTGGTTTATAAAGCTGTTTATTTATTTAAGTAAAAGGTAATTTGTCTGCAATTTCTCAACCAGCTGCTTGTTGAATAGTCTGTCAAAGAGGAAAGTTCTTTTATCTGTTAGTGTTGATGTAGATTATCTCTCCGATTCCGTGTATGGCTTTATTTTGAGCTGATCATCTGGGTGGATAAATGGGAGGGTAGACTAGAACCCCCAAATAATTGTTAATAGTGAATGAGATTTTACCTGTAGATTCATTGAACAGATCTTTCTGCTTTTTTTCCCTTCTCCTTTTGCCTTCGGATGTTCTTCTGGGTTTATTCAGGACAGTCCATTCCTCCCCTCGATGCGTGTCCCGGGACAGCAGAGCCCAGCGTGGGGTTTCTATCTGGGACAAATGCTCTGTCTCTGGAAGGGTTTTGGGTATTCCCTGCCACTTGCTGTGTTTCTTCTCTGCTTTATTAGTAGGAGAAGGATCACTGTGAAATTCAGATGTGCATCTTCTCAACCTTTCACCATCCCAACCAGGGTATTTTCTTTCATGGACCACAATGCTTTCAGGGGAATGGGTGTCTGCTCGGCTCTTCTTTACCACTGGGACTTGAGGATTTGAAAACACTGCAGGAATCCAGCTTATTTTTGAATTCCCCTGCATTTAACACTGAAAAATACAGCGAACTTGTGGATTTTTCAACTTTATTGGTGCGTGGTGGTTATTTGATGGAGTGAGGAGATCTTAAAAGTGACTGTAAGAAGCCCAGCTGTTCCCTTTGGCGTTGGCCCCCTGCAGTTTGCCACCACCATAAATCATCTTCAGCAGCAAGTCACAAAAACCTGTAAAAATTGCTTTAATTAGTAACTGCAAAAGAGTTGTGTTGGAAAATTTTTCTTCCCTGAGCTTTAACAACCTGAAAAAAAACAGAAAAGATGTATTATAAGTGTAATTAAAATATATTAAAACATTGGAAATGTATCCGTGGGCTCCAGAAAGTAATCCCTATTTCAGCAGTGTTTCATAGTTTGAAAGAGGATTAAAACCCTTATGGTTTTGGGTACAGTAAGCCATCCTGTTAGCAGGAATGGTGTTAAAATGCAGCATAATATTGTAGCTGTAGATCTCAAACGTGCCAGGCTGGTGTGATTTTAATAACTACCAAACTCCCTGAGATTTACAGAAGCAGGAGTGTGTGTTTTCATTCTCCAGCGGAGGTTTGTCGTGCCCGGGGATGGATTAGCTGTTAAAGCAAACAGCCCTGGGAACATTTACATTTTGTGTTTACTGTACCTCCTTACTAAAAGGACAGTTTGTTTATTTTTGGGGGCTGATGTGCCAGAATTTGGAGGTTTGATGACAGAGTTGGCAGCTCAGGGGTAGGAAGTCAGGCTGCAGGTTCTTTAAGCCGGTCATTCATCAGCTGAGCTTTCCAGCCCTGTGTGTGTACCTTTGTCCAGTGGTTATAAATGTTTTCATTCATGTCCTGCTGAAGAAGCCTGGCTGGGGTATCACCTGATCTCCCAAAACTTGTGCTCCTGACTCTCTTGGCTTTGAGGTCTCTGGCTGGTTAAGGCGTGTGGGTTTGAGCAGACCAGATAAGCTTCATCTGTCTTGCCCAGTGTCCTCTGCATACTGGAGCTCGGCAGAAACCAGTTCATTGTGATCTGTTTTCCCAGGTAGTTTCCAGTCTTTATAAATCAACACTGCTGCCCTATCTGCTTCATTCACTAATATAATCTTGCTCAAGGGCATGTGGTGTGGTCAGCTTGAGGTCCTCCTCCCTCTATAAAATCAGGGAAGAGTTGTCTCTGAGTGCTCAGGAAGAAACTTGTTGCTGCACTGGTACTTGATAAAATCATGGAATGCTTAGAATTGGAAGGGACCTTGAGGATCATCTCATTCCACCCCCCTGCCCTGGGCAGGGACACCTCCCACCAGCCCAGACTGCTCCAAGCCCCATCCAGCCTGGCCTTGAACCCCTCCAGGGATGGGGCAGCCACAGCTTCTCTGGGCAACCTGGGCCAGTGTCCCACCACCCTCACACCAAAGAAGTTCTTCCCCAGATCTCATCTCCATCTCCCCTCTTTCAGTCTCAAACCCTTCCCCCTCATCCTGTGGCTCCCCTCCCTCATCCAGAGTCCCTCCCCAGCTTTCTTGGAGCCCCCTGAAGGACTGAAAGGGGTTCTAAGGTCTCCCTGGAACCTTTTCTTCTCTAGGCTGAACCCCCAACTCTCTCAGCCTGATATCTATCATATACTGTGATAATCTGTCCTACAAGGCAAGAAACAGGAGGGGAAAGCACTTGAACTCAGTGATATTCAGATCCTAGATGTGAAAATGTTGGCATGTGCAGCCTGTGAGTGTCACAGAGGATGTTTCCAGATCTGCAGAGCCAAAGCCCAGGTTCTGCTGTTTGTTTTACTTGCAGCAGAGAGGTTTGTGCGGAAGATTTCCTCCGAATCCAAACTTTCCCAAGGGTCTGAGTTCAGACAGATTTTTAGTTTAGAAGTGGAGGCGGGCACAGAGGCACATGCTCTCCCCCCCACACTCTGGGAACGCCCAGGAGGCATCTGAGCACGTTTGGAGACTTTGATGGGTTTGTTATTTCAGCCTGTGCTGTGATGTGTGAGCAGAAGATGGAGAGATCTGCCACGTCCCACAGGCAGAGCTCCCACCTTGGGGATGACCCCACCAGCAGGCTCTTTGATCTCCACTGAGGATTCCGAAGAGATCGGTTGGTTATTTCCTCTTTCTGGTCATTTTGGCCACGGAACCTGTAAATTCAAGTTGTTGTTTTCCTGGTGGAGCCATTTGAAATGGAATGTTTCCATTATATGGGGTGTTTGCATATGGTTGTGGGTTTTTAAAATAAAATATTTACATGAAGAAGCAGGTGATGCTCTCACTGCCTCTTCGAGACACCTTCTCCTAAAGTATAAAATCTTTTATCTCTCTTGAAACTGAATGAACTTTGAGTCTACTCAGCAGTTCTTTCCATTCCTCTACTGTATAAATGAAACACTAATAAAAACTCAATTACTTGCCATAGAACATATTTTCAAGGTGCAAGACCTCTCCCACCACCATCCTAAACCTCTTTCTATCAAATATTTTATTATTAAGGATGAGAAGCTCATTTAGATCTGCATTCATCAGTTTAAAGCCCCATCAAATGTTTTTTCAGACACTGAGGGGTTGGTTTGGGAGCCACAGTCAGAGGTGACAGCTCCAGGAACACAGAGCTTCTGGCACCATCACACTCTGAATTCTGTCAGGAATAATTTAATATATATGGTGCCATGTATTTTATGTGTGTTCAGGATCCCTGAACCTGCCTTGAAATTAATTCTGTTCTCTTGGAAGACTGTGGCAGCCTATAAATAGGGTTATAAAATAATTGACTGCTAGAAAATCTCACTTTCAGGGTAGGTGGCATTATCTAATCCTGCCGATTACTGTTTAGATAGTAACAAAAGTTCTTATAAATTACCTTGAAATTCAGTCCAGCTCTATTATTTATTGCAAGTGTGACATGTCATAACATTCAGGCTTTGAAAGAACTGGTTTTGGACCAAGTTCCCATTTCCCAGCTTGAGGTAGTTCACAAAACCCAAACGACTTCTTTTCTTTCTACAGCACGAGTCCAGGAATTTCCTTTGAAGTGCTGGTAAATAATTTAATAGTTCCTTATCTGCCAAGTCCTGCAAGAATTATAGGTTGGGCAGTCCCGGGATGGGCACCGAACCCACCGGGAGGAGCAGGCAGGAGCCTTGGGGTAGGAAGGATTATCATGGAAGAAAGGGAATGTCATCCCGGGACAAGGGTTCTGGGTACGAGACTCAGGATTGTTGAGGCCTCGTGATGGTGTGAGGCCTCAGGAGTCCCCTTCTCTTCTGAGGCTTGATTTAATGTCAGGCTTGGCCGTTTGTTTTAAAGCTAAATAAAAGCTGGATGGAGTTTGGAAACTCTTTTTGGAGAAGTGAGCTTTTAGGGCAGTGCAGGCGTTTTGAATTATGAATGCATTTTAGCAGTAACACCAGAGCTGTGACGTGCACTGGTGGCCCAGAAACCAACCCCAGCCTGGGATGCATCACAAGAAGCGTGGCCAGCAGGTTCTGGGAGGTGATTCTCCCCCTCTGCTCTGCGCTCCTGGGACCCCACCTGGAGTACTGTGTCCAGCTCTGGAGTCCTCAGCACAGAAAGGACACGGACCTGGTGGAACGGGGCCAGCAAAGGCCACCAAGATGCTGGGAGGGCTGGAGCAGCTCTGCTGTGAGGACAGGCTGAGAGAGCTGGGGCTGTTCAGCCTGGAGAAGAGAAGGCTGTGGGGAGACCTTGGAGCAGCCTTTTAGGATCTGAAAGGGAGCTCCAGGAGAGCTGGAGAGGGACTCTTGGTCAGGGAGTGGAGGGACAGGACAAGGGGGATCAGTTTTAAATTGGAAGAGGAAAGATTTAGATCAGATATTGGGAAGAACTTCTTTGGTGTGAGGGTGGTGAGACCCTGGAACAGGTTGCCCAGAGAAGCTGTGGCTGCCCCATCCCTGGAGGGGTTCAAAGCCAGGCTGGATGGGGCTTGGAGCAACCTGGTGTGGTGGGAGGTGTCCCTGCCCAGGGCAGGGGGGTTGGAACTGGGTGACCTTGAATGTCCCTTCCAACTCTGACCATTCTATGATTCTATGTGCGCTTCAAATCCACCCCAGACAAGCCATAGTGGGTTTTTATTTCCCCTGATAGATGGTCCCTGCATTTCTTCAAACTCTTTTAAGCCTCCCTTTATCCCTGGCTTTTACTTTAAACTTCGTGGAGTTCACAGGGAGCGGAAGATCTTTTTGGAGCTGGTTGGGCTTGATGCTGAATCGGGGGGGACCAGGGAAGCTCCAGTCTTTATAAGCACTTGATGACGTGGTTTAGTGATGGTTTTTATCAGAGTTAGGTGGATGGTTGGACTGTGTGATCTCAAAGGTCCCCTTTTCCAATCTAGAGAGTTCTCTGATGCTGTGTAGATTCTGTGTGGGAGGGAGGGCTTTTATGGTGCCTTGTCCTACCTGATTTATGCTGCTTCTGCAATGAGTATAAATGTTTCTCTTGAATTTGGGCAATATTTACTTTCCAGAGGAGGTGAGCACCTGCAGTGTTGAGTCGATTTTTCTTTGGGTATGGAGAAAATATTTAGGCTCTCGACCTGCTCCGACTGTTTAATTACTTGCCAGCTGTATTTTGAATTCTCTATGCTAGTGTGAGCTGTGCCTTGCCTAAAACCTGCAGATCCTTTGGGCCACCAACTTTCTTCCCAGGAAAAAAGTGACCCCCAGGTTGGTCACTGGAGAATCCCAAGGTGGGAAGATTCTGGCAGGAGCTGTAAGGGAAGGGGATGGGCGTGTGAGAGAAGAACCACGTGTTTGTGCACGTGGAAAGCAGGAGAAATGCCCTAAATGCAAACATTGTGATGCCCCCTTGGAGTTCTGTGTTAAAACCAGGTGTTTTCAGTCTGGCTGAAGTTTGGATAATGTGTGGATAACGGGGGAAATCTTTGTAGAAAACTTTTCTTTTTAGAAAATATATACTATATACCTCTGTCGTGGTTTCAGCCAAATTTACCAAAACCAGACCCTTCACCCCCTCAAAAAGAGAGAAGAGATAAGGAGATTGACGAGTTTAGAATGAATTAAACTAATGAAGTTTTAATATTAAAATAATAATGATAAAAAGGAGAAAATAATGAAGTAGATATAATCTATACAAAACCATATTGAGTTCCCAAAATGACAGTCACATCTATAAGCATGGCACTGGGGGCTATAGATGTGGCACTGGGGGCTATAGATGTGGCACT
>VXBW01000361.1:1080500-1091162 GCA_013400375.1 Thinocorus orbignyianus | reverse complement strand
GGCAGGGGGGTTGGAACTGGATGATCTTTGAGGTCTCTTCCAACTCTGAGCATTTATGATTCCATTTTAACCTGTGAGTTCAGAAACAGATGCAAGAAGGGGGAGCTTAATTGTCGTTCCTCCCTTCAATGGGGAAATAAACGCCAGGTGGGGGCAGAGCAGCTGTAATTAGAACAACTTTCACGGCCAGTAATTTGCAGAATTCCCCTTTCTGAAAAGAAATCACGGGACCTTGATATTGTGGAGCAGCAGAATGCTGTGAAATTGCAGTAGCAGCATTGAACACCGTGGTGTTCCTTAGAACTAGTAGTTGTCTGAATGGTTAAATTAACTCAAATGCTTCCAACTGAGCCCAAAATGATGGGCTGAGCTCCTCCTCGGTGGCTGTCGGTCCTCAGGTGCTGAGTGACACAAATCTTGCCACCACCAGTGAATGATGATGTGCAGAAGCTGGTTTTGCTGGTCCCTGTGGATCTGTCACCCTTTGCTCGGAGCACGGATCCCTCCCAGCGACTCAGCGAACGCGTTTTAGGCCGTTAACTGGACAGGGAAGATTCTGACAGCAAACTTTTCCTCATTTAAATCCTTGTTTTCTCTAGGGAATACGTGCAGTGAACAGAGCCCCCTTGTACCCGGGCGTGGGGGCACTCATCCTGCCTTCCCTTGGGGTTTGCACAGCACTGGGGCGCGGGGGGGAATTGCATGGAGCTTTAGATCCGAGCAGTTGGATAGCTGGGAAAGAAAAGAGGGATGAGGAATCTGCTTGCCTTAAACCCTGCTGGCTTTCAGGCGTGTGGTGGCAGTTTGCTGCCATGGTTTGGGTGTTGATTTTTGTATTTTTCTTTAATTTTATTTATTATTATTTTATTTTTCCCCTCCCCTTTTGAGCTGGAGCAGCCGGGTTCTGCGCCGCGCTTGAGCACAATCCCTGCATGCATTCCCTCCCTCCTTCCCTGTTTCTCTTGGCTCTCGTTAAACTCCACGGCTTGTCTTGTGGGACCTTTCCAATGAGAGAGCGCGCGGGAGAGAGAGGAACACCAGGGATTGCTCTGCAGAGCAAATTGAGCATGAAATGGGCAGCGTGGAAGCGGCGAGCGGGTCTACGGAGGCAGATCCCAGATGCTGTTCCTAGGAACAGTTATCCCAAGAAGCAGCAGGAAGAGGGGAGAGCGAGCTGAGCGACCATGGGGAGTCTAATTTGATTTTTGCCAGCCTGGAATTCTCTCCTTTCAGAGCTGATGCCTGGGAAGGTTTTTTCAATTAGCTGCTGGGAAGCTCCGGGGGGATCTGGAAGCGTTAGGCCTTGGCTAGGGATCCATTCCATGGATTGAATAGATCATTGTGGCAGGGGTAAGTAATGCACAGCCTTCCAGGGATCCTCGGTGCGTGGGATGGGATCCTTTTTGTTTACTGGCACGATATAATAACGAGACTAAAATCAAAGCAGCTGGAGGAATGTTTTAAGGATGGCACCAAGTGCTGAGGTGCCACTGGAGAATGAATCAGATCCCAGTTTTCCAGCCAGGTTTAAAGGGGGAGTTTATTGCATTTCTGGGCAGACTGTCTTAGGTTACAGATTTTACAGCTGAGGATGATGCAGAGTGTGCTCTCCCTCCGGAGATTAACCCGGGAGAGATCTTTTGTTTTATGCACTGGGGAGGTCAGTCTGAAAGGGACATTGATGGGGCACAAGGGATTAACTGGGAATGGGGCTGGGGAACATCCCAGGGGTGGTTTCCTACCTCAGGAGAAGGGGATGGCTGCTCAGATATATGTTTATAAACTCCAATAATCAGAGAAATCAGGAAAAAAAAGGGAGTGTATTGCATTTTGTGGTGCTAGATTTGTTCCAAACTGTTGCTAATAATGCCTAGAACAACTCCTTGGTTATCAGGGTATGTTTAGCAGTGGTTTCTTTTGAAATTGGAATTAGATTGGATCTTAGGAAGGACTTCTTTGGTGTGAGGGTGGTGAGACTCTGGAACAGGTTGCCCAGAGAAGCTGTGGCTGCCCCATCCCTGGAGGGGTTCAAGGCCAGGCTGGATGGGGCTTGGAGCAACCTGGTGTGGTGGGAGGTGTCCCTGCCCATGGCAGGGGGGGGGAACTGGATGATCTTGAAGGTCCCTTCCAACTCTGACCATTCCATGATTCTATGATTCTATTTCCTTTAATCAATCATGCATCCTTTAAAAATAATCTTTGGAATATAAATTAGTATCTGCCTCTAAAGAGAATGCACATTGGCTCTGCACTTTCATCTGGATAATTCCCTAAACCTTTATTACTTGTCTCTTTTTGGTGCAGACACGTGTGTGTGTGTGAAACACAGATTTGGATGAATCTTTAATCAGGTGCAGGGACATGTAACACTCATCCTAGAGGCTTCACTGACAGGAACCAGGGAAAAATATACAGTAGGCATAAATTTTACAGGATTACATGTATTTTTTCATTCATAGCTGGTGAATTATTAACTGGACAAAATCAGCATCTGGGGCTTTCTAGGAATGACTTTGCCCACCTGAAATTCCTGCTGTGGGTAGCTTAGTCCTATTCCAAGCTCTTGGTAAGCGGGATAAATCAGTGTGGATCATTTCTGAGCCCCCTGGGAAAGAAGGATGGGAATTACCATCCCTCCTTTGGGAGCCTGAGTCACTGTGAGCTTGTGGGACGTGTGGTGAGGTCTGCCCCTGGTGCTGGCTCAGCTCTCCTCATCTTTTGTGGAGGGGAGTTGGGCTTAAACCGCTTCCTGTTTCCTGCCCATCTTTGCTCCTCGCTTTCCATGTGGCCCACTGAGCCTTTTATCCCTCGCACCCAGATTTGCATACGGGAATAACAGGAATCTCTTTACATAGAGTTGGTTTTTTCCCCCCTCTGTTAGTTGTCAGGAGGAGTGGCACCTTTCAGGAGGAGTGGCTGGAGCTGCTGGACCTGGGGGTGTTGGTGGGCCCAGGTGGCCAAAAAAGCCATCAGCATCCTGGCTTGTATCAGGAACAGCGTGGCCGGCAGGATTAGGCGTGATGGTGCCTCTGGACTGGGCACTGGTGAGGCCTCCCCTCGAGTGCTGTGTTCTTCATGTCCTACAAGAAGGACATTGAGGGTCTGGAGCGTGTCCAGAGGAGCCACCAAGCTGGTGAGGGGGCTGGAGAACAAGTCCTGTCAGGAGAGGCTGAGGGAGCTGGGCATGTTTAGTTGGGAGAAGAAGAGACTGAGGGGAGGCCTCCTTACCCTCTACAACTACCTGAAAAGAGGTTGTGGAGAAGTGGGTGGTGGCCTCTTCTCCCAAGGGAATGATGACAGGACCAGAGGAAATGGTCTGAAGTTGCAGCAGGGGAGTTTCAGATGAGATCTTAGGAAGAATGACTTGACTGAAAGAATGGTCAGGCACTGGAAGGGCCTGCCCAGGGAGGTGGTGGAGTCACCATCCCTGGAGGTATTTAAGAAATGTGTAGATGTGGCACTTCAGGGCATGCTCTAGTGGCCAAGATTGTTGTGGTTT
Source organism: Thinocorus orbignyianus (assembly GCA_013400375.1). Classification (NCBI taxonomy): domain Eukaryota; kingdom Metazoa; phylum Chordata; class Aves; order Ciconiiformes; family Thinocoridae; genus Thinocorus; species Thinocorus orbignyianus. The sequence continues at coordinate 1,087,663 of VXBW01000361.1, read as the reverse complement.
TTTTGTGTGTGTGTGTGGTTGGACTTGGTGATCTCAGAGGTCCTTTCCAACCACGGTGATTCTGTGAGTAGATGGAAGCAGTAAAAGATTCTGTTCCTTTATCTTCCAGTTCTTAATCCCTGAAGCACGTGTCCGTGCAGTGTTGTCCGTACTTGTTTACTGCTGTGGCCTTGTTAGTTGGGTACGGCCTCATTAACTCTCTTAAAGATGAATCTAGAGAAGGAACACGATTGCCTGCACCCATCCACGCCCTCAGACAGGCTCTGGCAGTGATTCCCCAGCTGTGGTCAGTTACTCAACGCAGGGACTTTCCATGTCACCATGTGTAACTTATTACCCTGTTTCACATCTGGCAGAAGTACAACCACCACGTGTCCAAGGCAGATGTTGTTTTGAGAGCCACAGCTTAGCATTGTGTTCCATTGGTGTCTTCTGAAACTCCAGCCCCTGGAAGTAGTTTCCCCCATGGGAAAAGGAGAAGAAAACCAGGCCATCATGGAAATCTGTGAAGCAATTCTGGTAGTAGTCATGCATTTCTTCCGTGTTCTTCCCAAATGAGAGAGAATCTGCTGGACAATCCAGGTTTCACCCAACTAAGGTGAAAAGCAGTTTTCAACCTAGTGGTTTTCACATAAAAACTTCTCTCTCTAAGAACATCTTAGGTCTACTTTCTCTGATGGCCATTACTTCTGTAGCCTGGAATGTGTGGAGTGAGGAGGTGTCTTAACAGTCAACTCAGACAGAGCTTTAAAGGCAAAAGGCAAACTAAATTCCACCAAATTCCACCCAGAAACCCTGCAGGTGGCAAATTGAGCTTATGGAGCCTTGTGGGATGTCACATCCTCTGCCCGTCGTGGAGTGCCCGAGGCACAGCTCTGCACCCAGCCTCACGCAGGGGGTTCCTTAGTTTGTTTTTAATAACATCAGATATTTGAACTTCATCAAAACATTCTGTTTTCAGACCCCGAGAAGTTGTTTTTGCCCAATGGAGTCCCGAATGGCAGCATCTAAGAAGGTTTTATGAATATTTCATTGCTTATGAAGATTGACCTTCTTACACGTTTAGAGGAAATAAAGGGGCGAGACCACATGAGAAAACATTTGCAACTTGATGTGGGGAAAACTAGGAGAAGTCTCTGAGATTTGGTGTCTCAACAAACTTAGGAATCAAATATATTTGGCTTAAGAAAGAAAACATATACATAAGCATGTACATAAGCTGGAAAAGGGGATGCTTCTGGACTTGTGGATACACAAGAACCATGTGTTGGAGCCCAAAGGAGTATTCACCACCCAGAAAACAAAAGCCATGTTCTGGTCAGTGTGGGTGCCCAGCAGACTCTTCTCCCTCTTTAAAGTTGTCCTCTACAACAGTTTTGGTTTGCAAAGGAGCTTGAGGAGCATCAGAGCTGCTCTAACCTCTCTCAGAAGTACTGAGACCTCATTGGAAGCTTGGGTTCAAACCAGAATAACAAGATAACCCAGAGGAGCCCTGATCTCGTGCCTGTGAGGCACATATGGAACTATTACTGCATCCAGTAGGATTAAAACACCTCGAGGATCCTGCTGTGGAGCCAGGATCTGCCCTTTCCTCAGGCTGTGCACGTTTAGAAATGACAGTAGGGTTTATTAGTCTTGAAGGTGAAGCTCCGTAGAAGGGATGCTGACTGCTGAATAATCATACTTCCAGAGGAAAAAATGGCCTCATGTGATGTGCAAGCTTAAAATAGGTCTGAAAGGCACCACGGGCAAAATACACATCCCACAACCTTTACAATTTACTCAGTGCTTGCATAAAATTAGGCCTTCTGGCTACACCTGCGATTTGGTGGGAACTTGTGTCCGCTGGGAGGAGCGTTTAAGCCAGTGTTTAATTTCACTGGATCACTATTATCCTCCTTACATGTTCCTGGGATGTTTTCTGCTGTCCTCTGTTCGTTCCGTGGGGAAAAACCAGGATATCTTTGTGGGAGCATTTAGCTTTTTCACTGCAGAGCTGCATTTGAGTTTAATTTCAACATAACAGGGTCGAGAATCCGTGGATGAATCCGTGCGATGCTTCTCCACAGCTGGATTGTACCTTCTCTGTGAAACTTCCAGGAAAATCCTGCCACCCTGGAGAGAAACCTCACGAAGTTCAACAAGGGCAAGTGTAGGGTCCTGCCCCTGGGGAGGAATAACCCCCTTGCATCAAGACATGTTGGGGGTGACCTGCTGGAGAACAGCTCTGAGGAGAAAGATCTGGGAATCCTGATGGACACCAGGATGGCCATGAGCCAGCAATGGGCCCTTGTGGCCAAGAAGGCCAGTTGCATCCTGGGGGGCATCAAGAAGAGTGTGGTCAGCAGGTGGAGGGAGGTCATCCTGCCCCTCTGCTCTGCCCTGGGGAGGCCCCATCTGGAGCACTGGGACCAGCTCTGGGCTCCCTGGTTCCAGGACAGGGAACTGCTGGAGAGGGGACAGCAGAGGACCACAAAGATGATGAGGGGCCTGGAGCATCTCTCTGATGAGGAAAGGCTGAGGGACTTGGGGCTTTTTAGTCTGGAGAAGAGAAGGCTGAGGGGGGATCTGATCAACACCTAGAAATACTTAAGGGTGGGTGTCAGGAGGATGGGGCCAGGCTTTTTCCAGTGGTGCCCAGGGACAGGACAAGAGGAAACTGGCACAAACTTAAACATAAGAAGCTGCACCTAAACATGAGGAGGAACTTCTTGACTTTGAGGTTGGCAGAGTCTCTGGAGACATTCAGACCTCACCTGGACACGTTCCTGTGGGACCTCTGGGAGGACTTGGTTTGGCAATGAGTTGGACTGGATGATCTCCAGAGGTCCTTTCCCACCCCTACAGTTCTGTGATTCATTCTGGGAGAGTGGTGCTGGGATGCCTCTCACCCTGGCACTGATTCCAGTGGCCGGTTGGGTTCATGGATTGGGGATAATGCACAATATTCCACGCTCCATGTGGCCAGTGATTTTGTCCCCATCTCTGCTGTGATACAGAAGATGCATTTCCTTTTTTTCTTGTGTTGAGCTGATTTACTTTTCTTTTTTGCTGCCCTCGGACACCACTTTTGAGATTTCAAAGGGATGGTTCCAAATGAAGTGAAGAAATGGGAGCACAAATACTCTTTAACCACGTCCTTCTTGTCTTTCTTTTCCTCGTTACTTCAGGATGTTTGTGCTTGGGTAAAGAAGCAACTCTGTCAGAAATCTTCTTTTCCTGCTCTGAAGCCCCAGTTCAGTATGAAAAGGCAAAAGCAGGAGAAAAATGGGGAGCTGTGTGGGAGTATAATTAGTACATTTAGCAAGATAAATAGGGAGAGAGGAAAAAAAGGCCAGATAAATACATTTGTGCTGTCAGAGTGATTACTTGGAAGATGTTCCCCTGTGTAAAACAGATTTACCAACCTGAAATTTCAAATGCAATAAAATAATAGCTGCAGATTTATCAAAAAGCAGGTCTTGAAGGTGCTCCTTTACAAGGCAAAGTGGACTCAGGTAGAATGGAGATGAAGTGGGCTTTGAATCACCAAGGTATTTTGGGAGATAGGGAAAGTATTGTCTGTTGTGAGAGAAGTAATAAAAGCTTTTTCTTACCATGAGTCTGCATCTCTGAGTTTCATAGAATCATAGAATCCTAGAATGGTCAGAGTTGGAAGGGACCTTAGAGATCATCAAGTTCCATCCCCCCTGCCATGGGCAGGGACACCTCCCACCAGCCCATGGTGGTTGCTCCAAGCCCCATCCAGCCTGGCCTTAAACACTTCCAGGGATGGGGCGTCAACAACTTCCCTGGGCAGCCTGTTCCAGTGCCTCACCACCCTCACACCAAAGAACTTCTTCCTAAGATCTCATCTAAATCTCCCCTCTTCCGATTTAAAACCATTCCCCCTCGTCCTGTCACTAGACTCCCTGACAAACAGTCCCTCCCCAGCTCTCCTGGAGCTCCCTTCAGATCCTGGAAGGCTGCTCTCAGGTCTCCCCGGAGCCTTCTCTTCTCCAGGCTGAACAGCCCCAGCTCTCTCAGCCTGTCCTCCCAGCAGAGCTGCTCCAGCCCTCTGAGCATCTTGGTGGCCTCCGCTGGCCCCGTTCCCCCAGGTCCATGTCCTTTCTGTGTTGAGGACTCCAGAGCTGGACACTGTTTCCGCAGTGCTAAGGCTTTTAATTTCTCCAGGATTTATCCCAAGGATATTTGGGCCCTAGATTATTTTTTTAATATATAAATAAAACACAGCAATATTTCACAGGAAAATTAGCCTCATATTTCTTGCTCTTGGCCATCAGACATACTTTTCACCCCATCCATGCATTCCAAAGCGATGTATGAAGGTGGTGTTTGTCCTGTGGTTTTTCCCCGCGTCTGATTTGTTAAATTGCACAAATTAAGGAGAAGACAGACATGAAGGAGACGTGAGAAGCGGTGGTTTAGAAAGAGAAAGAAGGAAAATAAAAAAGTCTGTTCCTAATACCATCAGAAAACAAAAATTATCAGATTTAATAGTGGTTTGGAAAGCTAATGAGCTTCTGCTGTGGCAGCAATGTCAGTGGTGTGCGTCTGGCTGCGGTCACCAGGGAGTTAACCTCACATTCCATCTCGGAAAAACGTGCAAAGATCCCCAGGTTTCCTTGGAACAATGACACATCCCCTGCCAGGAAAAGCATCAGCCTTTCCACTGACTTCAAACTCCTGGCAAAAGACACCTCTTGGGCGTTCTTGCCCTCTCTTCTCTGCTCGGGGTGTCTCCAGATGTTTGAGGTGAAACCTCCTGAGGCTCCTCCTTGCCCAGGAGGCTGGTCCATGGCCACCTGCCCCAGCGCATCCTTCTGTGCTTGGGGAGCTCCAGTTGCCCATGACCTTCTCCTCCTGCCTGGACCACTCTGCTGCCAGCCTCTGGTGGGCTGGACAGGTGGTGGCATGAAGGTCTGCTGAAGAGGTCTACCTTGCTTATTCTTTCTAGCAAACTTGTAAAAGTTATCATAGAGTCATGGAATGGGTTGGGTTGGAAGGGATCTCAAAGATCACCCAATTCCACCCTCCCTGCCCTGGGCAGGGACACCTCCCACCACACCAGGTGGCTCCAAGCCCCATCCAGCCTGGCCTTGAACCCCTCCAGGGATGGGGCAGCCACAGCTTTTTGGGGAAACCTCTTCCAGTGCCTCACCACCCTCAGGGGGAATTATTTCCTCCCAAGATCTCACCTAAATCTCCTCTTTTTCAGCTTAAAACCCTTCCCTCTGGTCCTGTCACTCCCCTCCCTGACAAAGAGTCCCTTCCCATTTCTCCTGGAACCCCTTCTTCCTTTAGGAAGAAATTCTTTCACTGGTGAAAACCAGCACATCCTGCTGTTGTATTTAATGGCTCTGGATGTGATGGGTGCTGCCATAATGCTCTCTGTTGTGGTAAATTGCTTGACAACACTGGAATGAGAAGCTAAGTTTTATTATCTGATGTCTACCTGAATATATAAAATAAAAAGTTAATTCAATGACGGGGTGGGGGTGGGGAGGGAATCGCTGTTGTCTGATACATGAATATTTATAGAGATATTTTCAATCAACAATTAATTTTGCAGACTTCCAAGCTAGAGCTTTAATCCCTGGCTTGAACAATTTGCCTTCCTGCCACAGCTTTATTTTTGAAGCAGGTTTTTATTTTTAAACTGTCAGGTGAGGTGCCAAAACCCAGCAGCATCCGAGGGTCTGTGCGAGCCAGGGGATGCCGAGTATCCTCCATCCGGGAAGCCGATTCCCAGATACCCAGCACGTCTTGGATGTTGTGTTTCATGCATTATTACATGCCTGGTTTATTCCTGCTCACTGACCTGCTCTTTCTTCTCTTCCCTCCTCTCCCCTCCCCTTCCCCTCGGTGTAGCTTTCGCTCCCGGAGGAACAGAATGAAGTAACAAGGAACGGCTGCGAATCCAAGGAACTGGTCTACCTTGTCCAGATCTCCTGTCAGGTAAATGCAATGTTTTCTCCCCTCTACCTCATTTTCCAGCCTCTATTTTGTTATATATATATCACAACCTCATGATACTTTGATACCACACTTGCTCTGCGGCCTGTGGGATTGTTTTTCCACGTCTTCACTGTCTCAGTCCTCCAGAGGATGCTCTCCGTGGCACTGTGTTTTTAAGAAAAGGAGCATCGAGGGGAGAAAAGGGAGTCTGCAGAGCAAATAATCCTTGGTCTGGTGTGTAACTGTGTCTGGCAGCATTGGAGGAGCACACACGGACACAGGGACACGCCAGACACACGGACAAGGCAGGTTTGGGAGGGAGAAGCCAGGCTGGGAGGTGGAGATTCCTCATCTCTGACGTCTGGAACTGAATTCTCTCGCCACCTCTGCTACCGTGGCATCAAAATGCTTTGTGGCAGAGATTCCCTCTCTTCTAACACGGGGGTAGAGGCTTTGGAAGATGCTACGTGATGAGTTGCTGTATTTTAATATGCAGAATGAAATTGTTGTTTGGGGGTGACAGGCTGCACTGACAAGTTCAGCCCGTGGACGTTTTTCTTCTCTCAGCACAGCACTTCTTTCCTTGATCCCTCTCACCACTTCGTGAGCATCCATCTTTCCAGTTTGAGCTGAGCTTTGATGGGCCTGTCCCTCTTGTTAAAGCTGTTTATGTGATTCTGCTGACATTTCCCAGAGGCTTGAACCATGCCCAGCTGCTGAGAACTTCTATTACCTTCTTTTTCAGTATTACTAGAATCGTGGAATCATAGAATTGTCTAGGTTGGAAGGGACCTTTAAGATCATGTGGTCCAACCATCAACCCAACACTGACAAAAATCATCACTGAAGCGTGTCTCTAATACCTGCTTTCAAATCCCTCCAGGGATGATGCCTCAACCCCTTCCCTGGGCAGCCCATTCCAAAGCTTAATAACCCTTTCAGTATAAAAAATGTTCCTCATCTCCAATCTGAACTTCCACTGGTGCAACTTGAGGCCATTTCCTCTTGTCCCATCGGCTGTTCCTTGGGAGGAGAGACTGATCCTCCCTCTTGTCCTCATAACTTTAAAGGATGGGTGTAGAACCACTCACCTTTTTCTTTTATTCTATTTTTTTCCTTCCTTCCTTCCTTCCTTCCTTCCTGCCTTCCTTCCTTCCTTCCTTCCTTCCTTCCTGCCTTCCTGCCTTCATGCCTTCCTTTCTGCC
>VXBW01000361.1:1037565-1075526 GCA_013400375.1 Thinocorus orbignyianus | reverse complement strand
CTCTAAGGTCCCTTCCAACTCTGACCATTCTAGGATTCTATGAAACCTCTTTCTGCTGCGACTTAGGTAGAATTCCAAGGCTGTTTTCAAAGAATGTTTTTTTCTCCCTTTTCCTCCTTGTTTTTGCAGACCCCGTGGCTTTATCATGCAGGGACACCCAGTGCTTTGCCCCGTTGCTGTTTTTAGGTGGAAGCAGCCCTCCCTGTCTGTGCCTCCTTCCTTTTGATTGATAGAATAAGGTCTTGGATGAACTCGATGAAGGCATTTATGCAGATCTGTGCCTCTTGTGTCTCCCAGCTCTGCCTTGCTGGGTATCTTCAAGTATCTGCAAAACTCCCAAGGCAGCCCCATCCACTGTTCCGACGGCTGGAAGCCTGGTTGCAGTAATAACCACTTCCAGGGCAGTGGTGGGGATGCCAGGAAAAAACGGGATCCAAGTGGGAAGAGCAGGCAGGACTCCCCCATCCCGGGTGGTTTGCGGGGAGGGGAGAGCAGGATATATTCTCACAGAAGCCAGTGTCTTACTCAGACTTAGAAAAGCTGGGGTTTGGTTCTGTCTGCTGTGCTAGTCCATCCTAAAGCCACAAATTGCTTGCAGTAGGATGTTGAGTCAAACGTTCAGAAACCTTTTGTAGGGTTGTTTGATGTCTTCAAGGCTTGTTCTTTAATATATTAACAATTTCATCTTGTGACTGAAGCTCAGACACCTAGAGAACAGCTATTGAGCAAGTATTCCTCCTCTGAAAAGCTACAGTTCTTTAAGGAGATGACTTTAAAGGCCAAATTCATACACACTGCTGTGTATACACATATATATTCTGGTGTGTAGTTTATATACATAGAAAAAAACAGAGGAAAGCTGCTCTTGTCTTTGTTAATGGGATATATCTATGTAAAGAGCCCAAGCTGGATCCTACCCAAAGCAAACTCTCTTTTCAGAGTGTGTGTAGACCTGCTGCTCCTTCCCTAACATGGAATTTTCTGCTGTAGGGGTGCTCTGATTCCACAGTGTTTTCGTGCTTTCTACAAACCACGTACAGGGACCCTCAGCGTGTTTCTGTGCTCAGGAAGGTCACTGTGGTTTAAATCACATTAAAATACTGGTCACCGTCATGGCCTTTCCCCCATTGCCTGTTTTCTCTTCTTCTTCTCTGACACTTGGTATCACTTTCCCAAAAATGACTGGAACAAAACTCCTGGAGACGTGGAACTCCCACCCCAGGTTTGCCTGTGAGAGTCAAATATCTCCCACCACACACTGGAAAGTGCCTGAAAACCCCTCTCCTGATACCAAAGAGTTATTTGTAAGTCCCCAAAAACTTCTTAAAACCTGACCTTTATGGACTGAATATTTTCAGCCTGTCTTTCCAGATGTTCCCAGATGTTGAAACCTCTCTCCTAAGCATTTCTGGGGCGAGGAGAGCTGCTGAACATTAGAGAAAGCACCAAAATCCTTGTTTCCACAAAGGCTAATCCATCACTCCATGTTCTCTGCTGGAGCAGTTGATCTCAGGTCATGGACTACATGCCTCCTGCTCTCAGCAGAGATAAATAAAAATGAAGTGACACCAGTAACGTGGATTGGTAAAGAATGTATGAAGCTGGCAGGCAGCCTGAGGAGTGCTGTTGGGCTGTGTTCAGAGCTCAGTCCTGCCAAGGTGTAGTGTCTTTGGGAAACTTGGGCCCCTTCCAGGCTCTTTGAAAGGAAACTGGCATCTGCAGGGAGGAGAGAGGAGGGATTGAGTTGCATTTGAAGCCTTTAAGAACCACGTAATTAACATCTCTTGCTCTTTAGTTGGGATGATAATGCCAAAGGATAAATTCATTCATTAATTGGGTTCAGGACAAGGGTGTGACTGACTATTTCTGGAGTTTTGCCGCGGAACACTGGCTTGGGTAGGGCAGCACTCACATCCAACAGGGTTAACACCATGGTGTGTCCTTTGCCTGTTTTAAAAGCCTGTTGAACCCTGCCCTGTGTTCATCGTGGTGTTCGAGTGCAGCTCTGTGATGGGTGACTCACACGTGGGACAAGGGAAAGAGCAGTTTTGGGGTGAAGAGGGTTTTTGTCCCCGTGTCTTTGCCACCCCTGTATCCTGGAGCGGGCATTTGAGTGGACATCTGCTCTGGGATCTAGGAGAAAGGCTTCCAAGGGTTGTGCCATTGCTCGCTTTGGCCATTTCTGGTGTATTGGTGCTCCTTGGGGCTGTGGGGTGGAAAAGCAGTTCGGTGTCTCTTCTGTGTTGGACGGGAGGGTGTAATGAATCCAGGAGCAGCATCACGCTGATCCACAGCGGCACCCAGGGCTCGGGGTTCCCTTCCCCAGCTGATGGGACTCATCCTTCACCCCCTTCCCACCCAGAGCAGCTTCAGTCCTCTTCTGTGTAACTGGGAACATGAGATCAACAGTGATTAGGCATTTAATTTCTCCATCCATGGCTCTCTTTGGCTTTTTTCTCTACTTAAATATGTATTGTGAAGGAGAAGGGGTCAGCCTGGTTCTTTCTTCTCATCTCTGGATGCTTGAGATGCAGTAACAGGGTTCTGGATGTGCACGGGTTTGGAAGCCCTGGTCTAGGAAGGGCTGATGAGCAAGAGGGAAAATCATTCCTCAGAATGAAATGCAGGATCTCATGAATGTGCCACCACTAAAGCTTTTTTTAAGCAACAGAAGCTCTTCCAATTACATGGTCGTTTGTTAATGTCGTGTCCTTTGGGCACTTTGCTCAGAATTAGAGAGGTCAATCTTCTTGTACCCAAATTGTATCCTCCTTAACTCAGACAGAAAAGTGGAAATCACTGTGGAGATCTGAGAGGACAAGACAACCATTATGGTTTCTTTCTGTAAGGGATGCATTTTGGCAGGGCTTCTGGTTGTCATGTGGGGCTTCTAGACAAGGCTGGGCCTGGCCACAAATTGAAGGGGACGGTTGGCTTTGTCCTGCAGAGATGTTGGGTAACTGAGCAAGTGTCAGTGCCCTGCAGAGGAGCACTTTGTGTGAGATTTTACTTGTTTTACAACTTCTCCAAGAGCTGGGCTTGGTTCAAATCCAAAGAAAGAGGTGGTGGATGTTCCTGTTTTTCTCTTCTGTTAACCCTAACCCTCACCAACNTGTGAGGGTGGTGAGGCACTGGAATAGGTTGCCCAGGGATGGCTGCCCCATCCCTGGAGGGGTTCAAGGCCAGTCTGGATGGGGCTTGGAGCAACCTGGTGTGGTGGGAGGTGTCCCTGCCCAGGGCAGGGGGGTGGAACTGGATGATCTTTGTGGTCCCTTCCAACTCTGACCATTCTATGATTCTTAGCTGCCTTGATATTTATTCCTTCTAGAGGAGTTTAACGCGTGTGTGGTTTTACTAGCAATATTGCCTGTTTATTTCCAAAAATTGACAGCCCTTTGGGATAAGTAGTCCGTAACAGTTTCATCCAGCCTCATCCTCCACAGGCTGCAAAGTGATTTTTGATGTCAGGTGGCCAAGCAAGTGTCAGGAGACAGACAAGGTGCTCAGTTGTGATGCCTCAAACCTGGATGATTTGTGTGTAGATAAAGCTTGTAGCCCTTGGGAGAGCGTCTCTTCTTCTGAACATCAGATTTGTTGGATATCAAATGTGGGACAAGCAGGTTAGTAAAGGAAAGGCACTCTCAAGGGGCAGAAACTGCATCATAGTAAATAGCAGGTGTGTAAAATGCTTCAGCAGCAAATCAGAAATGTGCCATTTTCCTTGTTTGGAGCAAATATCTCCTGTCACTGAGTGAAATGGCAAAGTTCTCCGTTTGGGAAGTTGTCAGAAGTTGTGTCCTACCAGTCACACCGGGCACATGTTTAGTTAAACTCTGATGTTCTAAAGCAAAAATGGGATTGGGTTGCTTTGGTGCCAAAACCACTGATGTCTTAAATACCATCATCTTCCTCCATAACCAGGGATGCTTTGCCCACGGGATTTATCACTGGCTGTACATTAAATTAAAAGCAAATATTGTCTTGGAGGAATCAGTGACAGAATTCTCAGAGGGAATGCAAATTGAGCATTTTCCCTAAATCTTTGTATTCACCAGGGCTTTCCTTGAGGTTTGGGAATTCCTGAGATCTCTGCTTCCTCACAGGGAAAGACCGACAGGCTCCAGACTGGAAAAATCTGGGGATGTGGGATGAGACCTGGAGCACCATCGCACACGGGGGGTGTTCAGAGACTGCAGAGCATGTTTGTGATCCGGGGCTCAGGCTTTGACAGATGAGAAGGAACTGGTCAAAGATACATGTTAAAGATGGCCTGTCCTGGATGTTTCATCTCCTGGGTCTTGGCATCACTTTTCAGTGTTTCTTCTTAAAACTGCCAGAAAAGCAGCTATTTTCCACTTTGGCTCCAGCTCTGTCAAAAAATTCCTCCAAGGCTGCTTCTGTTCCTTGTGCTTTCAAAATCACGTTTCACCCCTCTACCCTCTTTCCTTGAATTTTGGTCAGCTACATCTGTAACGTCCCTGCTTGCTTGTCTTTTTCCTTGAAATGTTGTATTTCTGATCTGATTTTTGAGGCAGGGATGTTTCCTCCAGCATCCTCTGGTACCTGGGGGGGGGTGGATGGCAGGAGGGGCCAAGCTGACACGTGCCCTCGGGAAGGAGCATCATCAGGTGCCACTTCTGGAGGCTCTGCAGGGCACTGCTGGCATCTTAGTGGTATCTTCAGCATGGAGAAGTCTCTGGGGAGACCTTCCAGCCCCTTCCAGTCCCTCAAGGGGCTCCAGGAAAGCTGGGGATGGACTCTTGATGAGGGAGGGGAGCCATAGGATGAGGGAGAAGGATATGACCCTGAAAGAGGGGAGATGGAGATGAGATCTGGGGAAGAACTTCTTTGGTGTGAGGGTGGTGAGACCCTGGAATAGAAGCTGTGGCTTCCCCATCCCTGGAGGGGTTCAAGGCCAGGCTGGATGGGGCTTGGAGCAACCTGGTGTGGTGGGAGGTGTCCCTGCCCAGGGCAGGGGATGGTTTTAAAGCCCCTTCTAGCCCAAATCATTCTGTGATTCTATGATATTTTCCAATTGCTGTTCAATTTTTTTGCTTCATTCTGGACTGCCAAGATAAATGGGTTTGTAGGGGCAGCAGTGGCAGCTCCACCGTGGTTTTAATCATTTCCATGCCTCTCAGTTTCTGTAATTTCATAAATGAGGTGGTGGATGTGTGTTCTGTCACGTGGGAACCAGAGCTGGAGTTGGGGATGTTTTTTCCTTTTTTTTCAAACACAATTTCTTGGGGGTTTTGACCTACAGAATCTTTTCTTCCTGGCAGCAAAAGCATGTTTCTGGGCTTTGGTCACTTTAAAAAAAAATAAAAAGAAAATGGAATAAATTAGTTTCAGTGCTGTGCCCAAGCAATGAGACTTAAGAAATTAGAGATCTGTATCTGGCTGAGCTTCAGCTAACCTCAGGCGAGTCATTTCAAACGTTTATCTTTTGTTTCACTAACCCCAGGCAAGTCATTTCCAAAGGTTTTGCTTTTATCTGGGTTTTATTTTCTTGGTGGTTGATTTTTTTCTTTTGAAAGCTGGTGGTGCTTCCTTGCTTTGGGGAAACCTTGTCTTTTCTCGGGGTTGGATGCTGAGTTTGGGGCAGGGTGTTGTATTTGAAGACCTACCATGTCCATAAAATCCTTTGTAAATACATACTCCTTCACCTTGCTGCCTGCAGGATGGGAGAGTTTTGGTTCCCGTTACTCAGCAGTTGGTCTTGGTGGCTTGGAAGAATTTCCTTTGTGGCTCTGAGCTCATGTTGGGTTATTACTTGAATTTTCTGAAGTGGAGAAGAGCAGTTCTCCCCCACAACCCCGTCTTGCCATGGTCACCCTCCCCTTCACCCGTGTCCCTCTGTGACCTGCTGCTCTTAGAGTGTAATTTTCCTAAAGAGGTGATTGATTGATTGATTGATTCTTTAAATTATAACGTATCAGGAGAGCGGGAGGTTTCATTCACACATTGGGAGTTGTAAATCCTGCTTCAAGTTCATTAGGTCTCTGCCAGAAATAGGTTGCCATTCAGAAATTGGCTTTTTTTGTGTGTGTGTGGCAGGAAAAATGGTTGTCACCTTGGGTCCTCTTATTTCTCTGTCCCCGAGCAAAACCCGTGGCCACCAACCCCTCGGGCTGTGGGTGCTTCTGGCAAAGCCTCTCTCCTTGAGTGATGGAGAAACAACTGGAAGGTCACGGAGACCTGCCCACACCTGACCATGTGGAGTCTCCAAAGTCCGTCAGAACCAGCAGGTCATCCAGGTTTTGTGTGCCCACCTGTGTGTTTTTAGCATTCCTGTTTGTAATCGGAATCAGGGAGCAAAAGGAAGTGTAATTTTTTGAGGGGAAAAGCTGGAGTACTTTCCATTAAAATCTCCTTTTCTTCCTGCTGATTGCAATTAATTCATAATAAGCTGATAATTAATGCTGAAAGTGATTAATTCCTTCTTTGGAATAAGGCTATTAAGGAATCACCACGTGTAAATATGTGAAACTTTCTCCTCTGCCTTGTGATCAGTCTCTACAGATGTTCACTTCATCTTCTCTCCTGTCTCCATGTCCTGTGATCCCAGGTGGAGCTCGGAAGTTTTGCTGTTTCCATCCCTCTCCCCTTCTTTAAAGCTCCTTCCTCCCTGCATTTCATTTTCTTCTAAACACACGTGCAGCTGCCTGAGAGCAGAACAGGTATCAGGCTGTTGGTGTTCTCAGACAGGTCAGCTCCAGTAGGGAAGAGACATTTCCAGGGTGTAGCTGTGGCTGTGCCCAGCTCTTCCCAGTTCCACCAGCCCAAAGGGGCACGGGAGCAAGTGGTCATGTTTGTTCAGGAAAATTTATGCATTTATCAGTGGGGTTAAGTTGATGCAAATCAANTCCCTCCCCAGCTTTCCTGAAGCCTCTTGAAGGTCTGGAAGGGGCTGGCAGGTCGCCCCAGAGCCTTCCACCAGGAAGATGATCTTTAAGGTCCCTTCCAATGCAAACCATTCCATGACTCCATGATCCTTTTGCCCAAGATCCTGAGACCCTCTGCTGTGGTTGCGGTGTTGGGCTGTTGTCCCCAGGAGTGGTGGCAGTGGTTGTGCCCTGGGTTTGTGCACCACCCTGCTGATGGAGACAGCCTCTGCTCCGCAGGGATCGCTCGGGGATGGCTCTGCTGGTTGCTTAGCAGCTACAGTCGTGCTGCAGTTGGAAGGTAGGGGAGCGCTGGTTCTGGGTTCCCTCTCCCCACCACACTCAGGCTCTGCTGCCTCCAGGAGTTGTCACACAGCACGGGAAGGACCTCCCAGAGAAATGGTGGGGCAAGAAACACCACTGCTGCCGTGGGGTAAGCTTAATCCATGCTAGCAATTAGTAGCCTCATCACCATGATGGTGTAGAGTGGGTGTTTTCATCAGACCCACGGAAAATGCGGTCCGTGGGGTCCCTCCCACAGCTGACCCTGCATGTGGGCCAGGATTCTGCTGACCCCAGCTCTTCCTGCCTTGTAGATTTAACACTTAGTGTCTGAATTCATGATTAAAAAGAGAAAAAAAAGGCTGTGAATCTGCAGTCCAGCATTTGAAGTGCAAATATCATGGAATTCATGAGAGAATTGCACTCATTTGGCAGCGAGGTGTGTTGTTTGCGTAGGCGAGACGAGATGGTGTGGAAGGAGAAGGGAGTAAAGGGTTGCAGGGATTTCTCCGGCTGCTTTTCCTTACGCTGGTGACTAAACCTTGCTCAGCTGAAGGTCAGGCTGGCAACTCCTCCAGGGAGAAATGGGAAAGGCTGTCATTTTTTTGAAGATCATTAGACCTGCCCTCCTATTTCTGGGCTTCTGCTTTAGACAAGGAATAAAATAACTTCACGTGGGGAAATCACAAAGCGTTTCTGTCCTGTGTGGGTTCCCTCTTGGTAGGTTTGGGGAATAGGGGTGGTTTCTTGTGGTGTGGAAGCAGTTTATGGGCACAGTGCATGCTCTGGAGTTGCCTTCAATGAATTTGACAGCAAAATAGATTATAGGCTTTGGGTATTAATAGGAAAGGGATGCTTATCATGTTCCTGATAAATATATAGTGGGAATGGGATTGGGAAGCTGACGTAGGCCACAGTATTCTAACCCAGGTGAAGAGGGTGTCAGGGTCAGACTCCTCCTCCCCAGACAGAGCTCTGCACATCTGGAATCACACCTCACAGCTGCTTTCCCCACAGAAAACTGACACGATGCCATGTCCCCTCTTCCGTGTTGCTGGACATCCCTTGGCCATGCCTTTGGGTGTCATCCCATCCCTTCCTCCAGCATCTCCTCCCCAGTCCATCACTTGGACTTTCCCAGCAGAACCACATCTCTTGCATCCTTTCTGTTATCCTCATCCTTTCCCTGCATGGGGAATGTGAAGCAGAGTCTGTTGTGCCAACAGAGAGATTTCTTTTCTTTTAAAATATGGCCATCCTGTTGACTTTAGGATTTTAAGACTGAAAAAGATTAGGATTAGGACTTTAAGACTGCTTTGCTCTTGGAGTAGAAGGTGGGGATGAGAGGTTTGTGGAGGTCCATGGTCATGGAGTCAATGTCCACATCTGTAAAATGGGAATAATCTCATTTTAGAGGAGTGTTGAGAGGATTCGTGACTGATTGTAAAGTGCTTTGACCTGAAAACTACTGCATTATTCCAACATTTCTGTTATTGATGGTCACAGGCCAGGGAGCATTTAGAAGTTGTTAGATATTCAAAGCTCCAGCCAGCAAACGGTGCTGCGCTGCCACTGTCCCTTCCTTGTCCCCTGGAGCAGGATGGATCTTGTCAATATTTTAATTGGGCACATGGTACGCACTCAGGAGCAAATCTTCAGCTCGTGTCCTTCATCAGAGACTTTATTTTAGTTTTTAATTCAACCAAAGATTTGCCTGGGGCACCTGATGGAAACTTCAGAAGCTTCAGCCCTACCTTCAGATCCCTGCTTGTATGTTCTTCCATATACAGAGAATCTCATTTCACGCTCCTTATACATCCCTTTTGTCATTTACATTTGTGCAAAGACACCTTGTGTATGAAAATGCTGCAAACCCCTTCTGAGACAGGTGGAAGTTAAAACCTCTGAGTAGGTCTCATCGTGCTGGGCCACATCCAACCCCCCCGTTAAATAATTAAAAGAGGAATGTTTAACATCTGGATTGAACCGATTAAAACATGAAATTATTACTAAGGCAGTTTGATCACTTTCAAATAGATGGTCTGGTATTTCTGCATGTATTTTCCTTCTCCTCCTCTCACCCTAACTGGCCAGGAGCTGGTAAAGTGTGATTTCTCTCTTGTGTTGGTGCAGGGGAGGAGCTGGATCGTGAAGCGGAGCTATGAGGATTTCCGGGTGCTGGACAAACACCTTCACCTCTGCATCTACGACCGGCGCTTCTCCCAGCTGGCAGAGCTGCCCCGCTCCGATGCCCTGAAGGACAGTCCAGAGGTAAATGGTCAGCTCTGCAAATATCTAAAGCATAAACACCAGCAAAGGGGTTGGAACACAGTTCCAAATATGTACCAACTTCTTTGCTGTGAGGGTGGTGAGACCCTGGAACAGGTTTCCCAGAGAAATGTTGGTTGCCCCATCCCTGGAGGGGTTCAAGGCCAGGCTGGATGGGGCTTGGAGCAACCTGCTCTAGGGAGAGGTGTCCCTGCCCAGGACAGGAGGGTTGGAACTTGATGATCTTTAAGGTCCCTTCCAACTCTGACCATTCTATGATTCTGTGATCTAGAAACTGGGATCTAGAAACCAGAATCTGTGTCTTTCAGTCCCGATCGAGCAAGGATTGATTGCTTTAGATCTCACTCAGTGGCAGAAAGCAGGACACTCCTGAAATCTTCTGCTTTCACTGTGGAATATAAGCAGCTGGTAACGCGACCCCGTTCCTCATCAGAGAATCTGATTTATTAGTCGCCTTGGTTTAATGCAGGCTATTTCTGAAGAGAATCTAAAGTTCTCAGAAGCAGCAAAATTCAGGATAATGAATGCCTGCAGTCCCTTTTTAAAAATTCTGGTTTTAGGCATTCCTATCTCTTCCATCTTTATTTGCACAACATTTAATCCGTTCTTTACGGCACGAAGCTGAAAATCTGCTGTATCTGTAGGCAGGGAAGATGCAGAGATGTCAAACAGCTCTTCTGCCCTGTGGAATGTCATTCTGCAACCCTCTCCTACTGTATTTTTGATTTCTAATTGTCCACATTTGAGGAGAGCAATGTTTTAAACAGTCCTGCAAACTCTGGGTGTATAGATCCAGCACTGGGAAGCTTTGGGAGGATCTCACCAAGCTTCTTTTTAATAAAAGCAAGTCTACTCTTATAGAAGGGATACTCTAAGTGTATTTTTAAAGCTGTCTTGTACTGATTGAAGCATTTACTCTTTCAAGGAGTAAGAACGTGGCAGAATTGCCATGTTCTTAAGGGTTTGCAAGCAGGTGGAAGTGGCAGCCAGTGTTTTCTCTCACTAAATGGTTCTCAGATGTGTTTGATGGCCACAACACAAATGATTTGTCCGTGTGTGGAATTCACCACGAGAGGAAGGCTCCAGATTTAAGGTGTCCTAACAAGGGAAATTACAAAAGCCTGTATATCTTAAAAAAACAACATTATTATTAATGCTGGTTCTTTACACATTTTTTTGTGTAATCCCTATAACACCCTGTGTAATTTGCTGTCCTGTGTGATTTGCTGTCCTCCTCCAAATGACAGATTTCCTTGCAGAAGGGAATGTGTTCCTTTAACGCTTGCCTGTGCCCGTGGGTAATTTCTGGTCTCTCCAAACTGTTGGTGTATCAGGAGAAAAACTGGAGCTCTGTTTTCTTCTGTTCCAGCTTGTCACCCAGATGCTGATGGCTTACCTGTCCCGGCTCTCAGCCATCGCAGGCAACAAGATAAACTGTGGCCCTGCTCTCACATGGATGGAGGTACGGTGTGAAGCTCAGATGATTCTTTATCTCCTTCCCTCAGCAGCAGAACAAGCCACAGATGTGCTCTCTTGCCCTTCCACAAAGAGGTATAATCCTTCCAGACCTTCTGGTGTCCCTGAAATGCTGTCCTGAAAACTTTATTCCCCTGTTGCCAGCAACAGGGGAATGTGCCCTGGTGCCTTTTGTGCCCTGGTGGCCACAAAAGTTCTAGAACAAAGAGAGTCAGACCCAGATATATCCAGAATCTCTATATCATTCAGGATATAGAATATGGAAGCTTTTTTCCCCTCTTGCTTTGGTTTGTCACCCAAAGTTGTGTCATTTTGCTGCCATTCACAAACCAAAGGAGGTGACAGTGTGGGGTCAGTGGACAACCTGGGATAGTCCAGTTTGTGGTTGAAACCTCTGCAGAAAGCACCCAGTTCTGACCGGCTCTTGCATTCCTACACTTCTTTTTGGCAAGGCAAAACTGTGAGTGGGAGAAGATTCCAAAGCTGTTGTAGCTGACAGTGTTGGTGTTTGCCTGCCCTCTTTTTTTTCTTCTATTTCTTTATTTTTCCTTGTGATGGCTGCAGAAACAATAAATATTATCAGCTGGCCATTGATTAAACCTCTCAACAGAGGCTGCAGTGTTTGCCTGTCCTGAACTGCAGCTGCAGCTTTGGTTTCTCTCTTCATGCTCTTCTACCAGCCTCAACAATGGACTTTTTGGGCAACCAGCTCAGGAAAGAACAGGGCTGAGAGACCAAGGGGCAGAGACGTGTGTGTCTTCCCCCCTCCTGATGGTATTGCTGCTCACCAGGAATAGAAACGACTATTATTAGGCTCTTGCAATTCATCTTGAAATGGTTGTGATAAGGAGAGAGTGTGTTTTCCTGCGGTTCTCCCTGCCGCTATCCTCCTCACCCTGAAATCCTTTGGGAGGAGAAAAATATCTTGGAAGCTGCCTCGGCACCAAGGGTGGAAGGAAATTGTATAGAGAAAAATTAAACTGTAGAGTTTACAGCAACACAGTGGACTTAGAGACACCAGCAAACCTTCTACATGTGCAGAATAACCTCTCCCATTGACTAAGAATCTTACAAAAATTTACATGATCCCAAAACCGAGGGAGATTTGAAAGAAGGCTGATGGTTGCAGCAAGGGATGGGAGCCACCATGGGAAAAAAAAAAGGAAATAAAAAGGTGGGAGAAAATTGAAGGTGACCCCTCGATGCTTTTCCACTTCCCACCCTCCCAACGGGGCAAATAAGGGAATTCCCTGTCCTTGGTTGTTCCAGCAATAAGGATAAGCCAGGACCTCTCTGCACCATCCCTATCATCAGGTCTTATTGCTGGGAGAGTGAACAGTTTCGGAACAAAACTCTGTTAATTTCAGAGTTCAGTGAGTTAGAAGAGTTGTAAAACAGAAAATTGGTTTGTTTTACCTCAAACCAGGACATCTTCACTTCCCCTCAGCTGCCTCACGGTCTCCTCTGCTCTTCATTTCAGATTGACAACAAGGGGAACCACCTCCTAGTCCATGAGGAATCGTCCATTAATGTCCCTGCCATTGCTGCTGCCCATGTGATTAAGAGATATATTGCTCAAGCAGCAGATGAGCTGTCCTTTGAGGTAATTACAGCTGTATTTTGGGGGTTTGTTTGTGGGTTTTGTTGGTTTTTTCCCCCCCTAACCTTGACACATAGTGTTAGTGGGAAGGTGAATACACACAGTGATGTTGTACACAACTCCCCTGCTGTACACAGTTTGTGGCTGGCAGGAGGGAAAGGCTGTGCATTTCCCTCTCTTGCCCATTAGCCCTGCAATTCATAGAATCATGGAATGGTCAGAGTTGGAAGGGACCTTNCAGAGCAGAAGGGGAGAAATACCTGGCTTTCCTTAATGCTTAATGGAAATCGTCTTTGCTGTTGGTTTGCTGTTCCCCTGAGGGAACAGATATCTGTGTCTCAGATATCCCTGTCTGGAAGAAGGCGATGTCTTATCTTCTTTGTAAAGCGCTTTGTGGTCCGTCAGTATGAAAGATGGTAGAAGCTGGGTGTTACTGGGAATGATTTTTGCCATGCCTAACTCAGGTTTTATTTAGGTTCTGGCCTATCTTATTTTCTTTGATAGAGGCCAAGAGATCTTGATTCCCACCAAGCCAAATTTAGTATCGATTTCCTTTTGAATTATTGCAACATTACACTTTTTCATGGAAATGAGTGAAGCTACAGTAAACTGATTTGGTCTCCTTGATGTTTTCCCTCCCTGCTGCTTTAACACCAAACACCACCCCTCCTCCTCCTTCATTTTCTCATTCAGAAAAGCCAAGTCTTGGTCAGTCTTGGTGAACTGCAAAGGGAGCTCTTAACTTTTTTTGCTGTGAAATGAAACAAGGTGATGTACATGGATGTACATGGCATATATAGGGCTTGTAGCAAAAATTAGTTCAGCTTCTTGAGAATATTTTCCAAAGCCTTTCTTGCTGTCACTACGTGCTGATGTCTGCAGTCTCCTCAGAAGGGTTCTTGTACCCTTTGGCAGAGAGCCTGCTGCTCGGAGGCTGGTTTCCTTAGGAACAGCTGTATCTTGTGTGTTAGATAATGCAGGGACTCTCCCACCTCTCAGTTTGCTTTCCCAGGGAAGTTGTTGATGCCCCATCCCTGGAAGTGTTTAAGGCCAGGCTGGATGGGGCTTGGAGCAACCTGCTCTAGGGAGAGGTGTCCCTGCCCATGGCAGGGGGGTTGGAACTTGATGATCTTGAAGGTCCCTTCAAACTCTGACCATTCTATGATTCTGTGTCTCAGGGTTGGTGTTGATGTGGTTCCTCACAAGTTTTGTGGGGTTTTTTACAGTGCTGAACAACATGGTTATTTGGATTGTGCTTTTCCTCCTGGCCACGGTGCAGGCAGTGATTGATGTTGCCCATCTTTTGCAGGTGGGGGACATAGTGTCTGTCATTGACATGCCACCAAAGGAGCTGACCACCTGGTGGAGAGGCAAGCATGGATTTCAGGTAGGCACAACCATCGGGCATGAGAGTGTGACCTGAATCAAGGCAGGAGACTCTGCACCGTGTTGGTAGAACTCCTGAATAGAAGCAGTGGTGTCAGGGGACTTCTCCTTTCTCATGTGGCCTTCAAAGGAAGGTATCTCCTACCCCACCGTGTGCTTTAGGGGTAACCATGACCTTTTGGTGGAGAGCTGGCCTGATGTTAGTGGAATCTTCTGTTACCCCCCTCTCTGAGGCAGCTGACACCATAAATCAAATCATCCCATTCCTTCCACCGTCCAAAACTGGATCAGGCACAACTCAGAGGATCTGGAGAAAGCCCGTTGATAAGACACTGTCACTGACTGGGACAAGGCACCCAATGGACCTGTGCTTTTGTTGTATGTGGTGTTAATGCTGTACTGGTGTTTACTGGTCTGTGCATGTCAGCAGAGAGATTTAGGCTGAATTTTCCAAAGATCTTAAACATACCTGGGAATTGGGTACCAAAACTTCTACCTCAAAACGGCACTTTCCTTCCAAAAGAGTTGTTACTCCCAAGCTTGGAGTTTCTCCTTAGGCAAGTTCATTTTGAAAATGTCTCTCTTTACAAAACAAAGCCCAAAAGCTGCTGAAGGTTGGGGGTAACTGGCCTTCTGCCTTCTCACTCTGCAGTGGCTCACGTTTCAGCTCCTTTCAAGCAGGAGGGATCTTCATCGTGCAGTTGCTGCCTGTGAGGAGGTGGAATTACCAGTTTGCTCTGGAGAGGGTCAGGGTTGACCCCGGCCTGGAAAGTCTTTTCCAAGTTCTTCATCTTTTCCTTGACTTTTCTGTCTGTGCCAGACACAGCTCGTGGTGCTGCTGTCATTAATCACAGGGCTGTGGGCGATTGGATCCCCAAACTCTGCAAATCCCCTCTGAACAGGGTTAGTTTTACAGTTACATTTCTCTCTGGTCGACCAGAGCCCGTGAGATACAGCTTTCCTTGGCTTTATAGCAGATGTGGGAATTCAGGTAGTAAAATCAAGGCAGTGTGGACTTAAGATACATGATTGGAAGTTCAATTCATTTCTAGAGTTAAGACATCGATGTTTCTGGAACAAATTTGACTGTTCTTCTGATTTTGAAACATGCAGGATGTTTGTTCTGATCCTAGAAGCCCTAAAGCCATGTTTGCCCTAGGATCAGGAATTAGTACTCCTTGGAATGATCAGGCTGCACCATGTTCAGCTTCCAAGGGAATCAATGAAGCAAAGCAAAGCAGCTTTGTGGTGTTTGGAGTCTGACACTTGGCACGAAGCTGGTGTGTGGCATCCCCACGTGGGACATAGATTCCTTTATTCAGCTCGATGAGGTCCCTGGCTGGAATCCTGGCTGGATGCGAAGGGAATCCTGGCTGGATGTGAAGAGCATCCTGCTTTAGCAGGGGCGTTGGGCTAGGTAATCTCTGGATCTTCCTTCCAGCTCTGGCAATTCCCTGATTCCCTGCTGGTGATGAAAGACTCAAGGAGCCAGGGAGCTCTTGTGCAGTTTGTCCCTGCCTCCTGCCTCTCAAATCCAAAGGATCTTATTATGCTTTCCCAGCACAGAGCTGTGTTGATGAGCAAACTGCTTGTGAAGGGGTTTGTCTCTCCAGGCTCAGTCTCCTGACACAACAGATCGGAGCAGCTGCAGGAACAGAGCACCAGGACGAAATAGCGGAATAATCTTGTGTCTTAGACTATAAGCCAGAGCCTTTCACAGTTGGAATCAGATCGGGGCCGCTGTTGGAAACACACCCACCAGAATTCCTGTTTGGGTCACCCTGGGGCTGGGTTTGCACGAGGGCAGAAGGTGAGGTTGGTGGGATCCAAGGAGCCCCTGCCCATCAGCTGCCACCGGGTGAGGGACCATCTGGGTGCGTTCTGCTCCTGCTCCGAGGTGGTTCTCAGCAGCTGTGATTCCATAACCTGTGCTACCTCAGTGATTTCTGCCCCAGCACATCCCTTCCACCCCCACGGGGCTGATTTGCAGAGTTGGGGAGGGTGTTTTTCATGTGGATTGATGGGTTTTGTCATTTGTCAGTATTTGAAATACACTTATCAGAGCTTTTGGTTGCCATGGGATGCCATCACCTACCAAGAGATGCAAATTCCAAGGCTGTAAAAAGAGGGAGAGAGTTTTTTAACACATATTTCAAGTTTAAGGCCTGTGAGCACACATAAAAAGTATGTTCCCTGATGGTTTTTTGACCATTCTAACTGCTGCGGTGAGAAGAGAATTTAGGGAAGGGAAATTCATCCCTGACCTGGAGATGCGCTGCAGTTCAGTACATGATAAATACTTGAAAAGAGTTTAGAGGTGAAAAATGTTGTCCTAGTGATATGTAGAACATAGTCATGTGGGCAGCCTTTAAAGCTTTTATTAGAGGCAACCAATTCTGTTCCAATTTAGGAACAATAACCATTGTAAACGTGATAGCAATCTGTGGATCCAGTCATTTTAATTAATTCATCTGGCTTTGCCAAATAGCCGTGATTCTGAGCGCAGATAAAAGCAGGAGTTTCAAAGACCAAATGTTTGGGGCATTTTTTTTCATGTTATTACTCAGGTTTTTGCTTTGTGTGAGGAAAGGAGCAAGGTTTTATCAAAAGGAGCCCAGCTGATGTTGTACATCGTGTCTTAGTAAGAGGAAAGCAAGGTTTCACCAAAAAAATGACTTCTTGACTTAAAAGAACTTACCTGGTTTTGTACATTTAAGCCAGGTTTTGTATATTTAAGCCAGGTTTTGTACATTTAAAGCACGTTCTGTACATTGAAACCAGGTTTTGTACATTTAAACCCAGTTCTGTACATTTAAGCCAGGTTTTGTACATTTAAAGCAGTTTCTGTACATTTAAACCAGGTTTTGTACATTTAAG
Organism: Thinocorus orbignyianus; assembly: GCA_013400375.1. NCBI lineage: Eukaryota > Metazoa > Chordata > Aves > Ciconiiformes > Thinocoridae > Thinocorus > Thinocorus orbignyianus. The sequence goes on along the minus strand of VXBW01000361.1, from coordinate 1,058,732 downwards.
CCAGGTTTTGTACATTGAAACCAGGTTTTGTCCATTTAAACCAGCTGTGACTCGTGTGTGCCTGGGCAGAAGCGCATCCCTTTCAGCCTGTCCCTCATCTCTTAGAATAAATAAAAGGTTTCTCTAAGTTATGCAGATGAGGCAGGTCTGCAGACGTCAAGAGGAAGGCAAATCCGAGAGGGTGCCAGCGTGTTCCGTTGAAGCTGCAGCTCCCATTCCTCAGGGAAGTCAGTTTATCCTTTGCCTGAGCCGTCCCTCAGCGATGAATCACTGTTTTTCTTCTCCTTCAGGTTCCTCCCCTGGAGCTGGGGGTGGCTTTCTCTCAATACCTGATCTAATGGTGCCTTGCTTAATCCTCTGCAGAACAAAACAACCCACTGGGGCTTCTTATCATTTTCTCTGCTTAAAGTGAAATGAATTTCAAGATATTTTTCCTCAAGCCCTTTTGTTTTCAAATGTCCTTAGTGAGTCACTGCTTGCTTTGGGAGTTCGGTACCTAAATTGCAACCACCTCCACGTTACCAGCCTTCCAGCCCTGTTTGTTCTTCTTCTTCATGCTTTGTCTTTTCAATCAGTGCCTGTCCTTCAGACAGGTGAATCACCGGGGACAGGCCATGCACAACTGCCTTCGGATCTTCTGAAGAATTCTGTCTTTCATTAGTTGCACTCTTGCAGGACAGGGAGCTGCACAGTTGCTGGAGGTGACACAGTGCACGAGAGCTGGGGTGGGATGGACTTTTTTGGCATCAGCCTGTGCTTACATGAGCTTGGACTGGTTGTGAAACTGCAGGGCATCACTTCAAGCCATAGAATCAGAGAGTTGTCAAATTAGAAGAGACCTTTGAGATCATCTAGTCCAACCATCAACCTAATTCTTAAAACCATCACTGAACCATGTCACTGAGCACTATGTCAACCCAGCTTTTAAATCCCTCCAGGGATGGTGCCTCAACCACATCCCTAGGCAGCCCATTCCAAGGCTCAATAACCCTTTCCATGTCCAAATTGTTCCTAATACCCAAACTGAACCTCCTCTGGCACAACTTGAGGCCATTTCCTCTTGTCCCATCACCTGTGACTTGGGAGGAGAGACCAACCCCCACATTCCACACTGATCCCAAACATGAGCTTTAAGATTGAATGGATTTCCCTAAAAGGGCCATTTCTCTCTTGGACTGGTCAGGAGTAAAACTGGCTTAGTTAAAACCTTCTAGATTTCTAGATTTCTTAGTTAAAACCTTCTAGAAATCTCAGATTGGGCAAAATTCTGTCTGAACTCACTTGCCACTGAGTTCCCTGCTCCGCATGCATCCCCTGGGCCCTTTTTCTGGGAAAAAAGTGACTAGAAGCTTGCCTTGGCACAGGAATGCGGGATCTCCCTGCAGCCTTAGGAGTGAAGGCACCTCTGGAGTGAGGAGCAGAGGTTTCTGGAGTGAGGAGCAGAGATTTCTCGAGTGAGCAGCAGAGATTTCTCCCACCTCACTTTAGGAGCATAACGTGGGTGGGAATGTTGGAAGAGCCATTGAGCAGCCTCACCTTGTACCAGTCAGGGATGGGTAATTAACACAGAATCATATAATTATAGAATGGTTAGAGTTGGAAGGGACCTTCAAGATCAGCTGCCCTCCTACACAGGCATCCTTTTTTGGGGTGAATAAAAGAAATGAGGAGAGTTTTGTGGCTCAAATTTTGTAGTTACTTGGTGAACACCATACTGAAAATTGTGCTTGCAGAAGCCAAGCAAGCAATGAAAGTGTCAGGATCTAAAACTAAAAGTGAAAAAAAATTTGAATTAAATGTCTCCCATGCTTTAGCCCATGTCAGAACCAAAAAATAAGCAAAATGTCTCAAATGGTGTTTCATCTGCCATTTGTGTTGCTGCTACTTTCTCATGTTTGAATTCCCTCCTCATTCTCTGAAAATGATTACTGGTAGTTTGACTTTTCCCCTCAAAGCCTCCTGTATCTCCAAGTTTTAGCCAACTCTGGCAGAAAAGTGAAAATAAAAAGCTCTAGTAGCTGTTGCAGAAGTGTTTGCACACAATAGCCTGTGCTTTCCCCCTTGGGTTAAGGTGTACAGTGATTTTTTTAACCTTTAGCTGACCTTGTATTCATCTAAATATATGTTATCCTTGCTATTAATTTTCATACGTTGCCAAATCCTTTAATCCTGGCTCAGGCTCTAACAGACCCTTGCTGCATCTGTTGAGATTAACTCTTGGACTCAACTCATTTATTTACACAAAAGCGTGGAAACCTTTCCATGGGAGGAACAGCAGCGGCTTTTAAGTGGGTGGGAATGAGGCAGAAGTTACAGGCTTTGACCCTGAAGATGATCCCTTGGGGATCTTACAAGAAAAGTCAGAATGAGTAAGTCAGAAAAGGCAAATCATCAGCACTGTTGCCAGGAAGTCACCATCAGAGAGCTTGTCAGCACCAGCACCAGTGAAAATCCTCTTTCCTTTAGAAGCTCGTTACAATTCTTGGTTGTGAACCTGGCAACAAGGATACCTGGAGGACAGGTACAGTGTTTTACTTGGGAAAGCTTCCCAGATATCTAGAATCATAGAATCAGGGAATTGTCAGAGTTGGAGGGGACCTCTAGAGATGATCTAAAGCAGGATGGCCCAGAGCACATCCCTCAGGGCTGCATCCAGGCGGGGCTTGAAGGTCTCCAGAGAAGGGGATGCTCTCCTGCATCAGGGAATGTTCAATAGAGACTCGTAGCTATAGGAAAGTGTTTGCTAAACATATTATGTGTGTTGTTTAAATACCAGAGCTTTTTATTTGTGTTTCTTGATGTCCCCTACCAGCATTGCCAAGCTCTGAGCTGCCTGATGAAGGGTCCCTCCGTGTGATGCTGGGATTTGTGCTCATTTTCTGGTGCTAATTGGCTTGTTTCTGTCTTTAAACTGCACAAAAGTCACCGCTTCGTTATAGAACTCTGGGATATCATCTCTTTGCTAAATTGGCACGCCCAGCTGAGCCAGTGCTTGGGTGAAACCATCCATTATGTTGGGTTTTGGATGGGTTCTGCAGCTCTGTGAGTCACTTGAGCTCAGGCCAGTCTCAATTACAGGGAGCAGTAGATGAGAGAAGCGAGATCTACCCAGCCATGGGGCTGCTGTTACTGCTCCTGTGTGCTGGAGTCTTAACAAAAAGCACATTCCCGGTCCCAGGATGATGGATTATAGTTTGTCCTCAACAAAAAGTTGCCTTGCTGGATTTTGGGGGTGTGGGATTACAATGGCTATTGCTTCCCTTAGGGAATTTGGAAAAGTTTCAAAGCCCGGAGCATTTACTTGGACACATGGTGCACGACGCTGCTGTTAAGTTGCCTGGAAGTTTAAGGGTGGAAAAACAACTTGGAGTAGGAGAGAGTTTTGATGCTGGGTGTTATTTTTTCCCCTCTTGGAGACAAAAGAGGGTTGTGCAAGAGGAATAAATAGAGAAGGGGCTGTTTGCCAGGCTGGCAGCTCTGCCTGCCTTGTGGCTCCAGTGTGTTTCAGCGATGTGCTGACATCACTGGCAATGGTCCTGGCCCAATTCTGCTGGTGGGATGAGCTCAGGACCTATCCCCTGGCTCTTTGCCACCCGTTGGGGCAGCAGTTGACCAAACTGTCACTGTCTGAAGTGACTTGATGCCTTCAGCTGTCCGAATGGCATGCCTGCCACGGGACAGGAAATCCTGCTTCTGGAAGTGCTCCGTTGGGTGGTGGGGCTTGGATTACATCTGGCAGCACGGGAGCTGTGTTGGGTGAGGAGGGGGAAAAAGGTCTGGAGATCCAGACTAAGGATAGAATTGCTCAAGGCTCTGGTCTGGATTGATGTTCCGCTGGGACAAGAGTGAGAAGGATGATGCTGCAAACTGGGGAGAAGGTTGGGATGCTGGGAATGTTAAAACTCTTTTCTGGTCCCATCTTAAATCCTTAAATAGTGAAAGGGAAATCGTTTCACTTCTCCCCGGATACAGAGGCCTTTGGGTGGCCTGTGAATTCCTGCAGGCACTTCTGATATAAACAAAACATGAAGATCCTCCCCATCCTCTAGTCTTTAACCCTTACGGTGGTTTAGACAGTCCCTCCAGCATCTGGGTTGGAAGGGACCTTCAAGATCATCCTGTCCCACCTCCTGCCCTGGGCAGGGACACCTCCCACCACACCAGGTTGCTCCAAGCCCCATCCAGCCTGGCCTTGAGCCCCTCCAGGGATGGGGCAGCCACAGCTTCTCTGGGAAACCTGTTCCAGGGTCTCATCACCCTCACACCAAGGAAGTTCTTCCCCAGATCTCAGGTCTCAGTAGCAGGTGTGTGGCACTGCTTTTCCCCATCTTTTGCTGTCAGGGAAACTGAGGCACAGCGGTGGCAATGGCTTCTCCATGCTCAGAGCAGATCCAAGAGTACCCACCAGGCATTCTGTCTCTTGCTAAAGGTTTTGTGCTCCATCATGCTGTTTCTTGTAAAAATACTTAAGTTTCATCAAATTACCGAGTTCTTACTTCCCAATGTAGGACTCGTTTTCCTCTATGTATATTTTATTAAATGTGATCTCAGTTCTAAGACTGACTTTAATTTAAATTAACTAAAACCACGTTGAACTTTCTTAACGAGCTCTTTAAACACACTTCATTTGAATCCTTCAGGAGCATCCCTTATTACCCACGCTCAGCAGATGAAGAGCACACAGTAAGGCTGAGACACGAGAGAGAAATTTGTGAATTCAAAGTGTCTTCTCCCATGGGAAAATATGCATTTTTCCAGGGGACTATACGGACATGGGAATGTGAACCTGCCTTTCATTTCAGTTTTCTAAAGGAATAAAGTATGAGTATTTTGCGAGTGAAAAGAAGAGGTTTGAGCACAGCTGATGGAGATGCTAAGAGTTCTCTTCATGAAACTTCATGTTTTGCACCCGTAGCCAGGCACAGGGAACCCAGCTGAGGTTCTTCTCTCCCTCATTCCACTGGAGCAGCACACTCATCCTCCCCCACCTCTGTTGAATATCTCTGTCCCATGGACCAAACTTAGAAAATGAAGCTCTCACCATGTTTAACAGAACTGATTATTGGTTTGTAGAATTTTTGGCTGCACCATTTTCTTGCTCTCCCATCAGTTGTTTCGTGCTGGGTGATGCTCTGGAGCATCAGGCAAGCAGAGCTGGGGGGAAAATGTTGAACAGTTGAGATCTTACCCCCTGCCTTCAACGCTCTGCCTCTCTCTGTTTTTCCTGCAGGTTGGATTTTTCCCTAGTGAGTGTGTTGAATTAATTAACGACAAAGTTCCTCAGTCCGTGACCAATTCTGTGCCAAAACCAGGTGAGTGAGTTACCTTTTATGACTCAGTGGAACCAAATGGAGTTACCTTTTTGCTGTTCCATGTTTAGTTTCTCCTTTATACGTATCACCTCACCCTTTGTACGTACCATGTCATCCGTGTCCGCGTTGATCCTCCACACTTTACCTCTGAGTAGTTGCTGGAGTTGAATGTCTTTCATCTGTGATGTTTCTGTAAACTCGTATCAAGGTCCATCTCAGAGATTTTAAGCTTTGAAAAGTTAAGATTCTCCCTCTAACAAGTGATTCCAAGCAACATCTCCGTTCTTGGTGTCCAGAGAGCCATTGCATGTTAGGGTTGGTTTTTTTCATACAGAACATACAGGCCACCCAAAAGTGTTCATGCTGATTTAGGTGGAATAAATCACTCAGGTACTGGAAGCTTCTCTGTTTGGGGATTGATGGAGAAAGTCAGATGCAACAGAGTTTGGAATCCTCATTGCTTCTGCTCTGGGTGTGTGACTGTCTCCTTCCTGCTGCCTTCTGGGCAGTTTTGTACTGTATGAAATGCAGGCACGTTAATACCAAGCTTTGCTGATGAAAGGGAAAAGAAATAGAAAATGAGATCTTGGATCTGCTGTCATCCCAGTACACTCTGGAAGTGATGCCAGTTGTGCTGGTGTAAGAGATCTCTTCAGGATTTACTGGTGGTGAAGCTTACGGATCATTCTTCCAATGTTTTAAAGAATATCTATATATTCATGCAGAGAAAGATATGCCTGTATATCTTTTGTATCGAGAGAAAGCAGGTAGAAGTTGCTGATTAAAGCATTACACAGCCAGCAAGTTGTGTTGGAAAGCCAGGGAACTGGTGTTCTTTCCATCTATTTTCTTTATTTTAGTGGTGTTCCTTATCTTTACTCAATACTTTAAAACAAATAGATTCCAAAGTCTGACTTTGATGAAGGGCAGTGCATTTTATCAGCTCTTGGGTTTCAGCTGGGACCTTTTGGTTGGGAGGTGAGGAGCTTTGAGCACCCTTGGTGCCCTGTGCTCACCAGCAAGGTAGTAAGAGCTGACGGTTTTGGGGAGATAGTTTTCTTGGCTGCTGGAATTTCCAGCCTTTTGTCATTCCTGGGAACACGCAGATGGATTTGCTAGACCCGGTGTCACAGGGATCACTCACACTCCAAGCCCAGCAGCAGGTGGTCATTCCATAAATCCCATATCTGCCCAGTTCAAGGCTGATCTCTAAATACTCTCTGTATCAGTCACTTCTCCCTGCGTGTCAACAAGGGCAGCTTTAAACCTAAATACTGGCAGATACAATCATAAGCAATTAAATATTATAAACATTATTATTATAAACATTATTAAATATGGCTCAGGCAATTAAATGGCCTGAGCTGCGAGTGAATACTTCCTTGCTACACTTTAATGAGAGATAATGAAGCAGCATAGATGAATAGATTCTGTTTGACTTGACCAACACGCTGAGGGGTGGATTTCCTCTTTAAATCCTGGGAAATGTTTGTTATAAAGTTGATGCCAAAAGCCCAAGCCCTATTAAAAGTAATAAGTTGAAAGATATTGCCAAGTCATGAGGCTGTCCCTCTTGACCTTGCCCGATAGTCGTTCTTTGCCTACAATTAAAGGCAAAAGGCTGCTCTAGAGGTACACTAACGAGCTTTCAGAGGTAAGGGTGGCTGGGGCAAGGGCTGCAGCTGTCCCTGTAATCCTTCCCTGCCCTTCCCTCGCACATGGAATTTGTCAGAGTGTTTCTTCCAGCATTATACTTTCTGTTTTTTCCACCTTGGGAAGTAACGGCTCTGGTTTGAGACTGAAAGAGGGGAGATGGAGATGAGATCTGGGGAAGAACTTCTTTGCTGTGAGGGTGGTGAGACACTGGAATAGAAGCTGTGGCTGCCCCATCCCTGGAGGGGTTCAAGGCCAGGCTGGATGGGGCTTGGAGCAACCTGGTGTGGTGGGAGGTGTCCCTGCCCAGGGCAGGGGGGTGGAACTGGATGATCTTGAAGGTCCCTTCCAACCCAAACCGTGCTATGATGCAGTGGAGGCTGAAGCCTGGAAGACTCTTCTTCAGTTGTTACTGGAGTTGCGCTGTGGTGGGAGGTGGCAGGAGATGGGGAAGAGGTTCCTCTAGTTGAGGTGACTCTCTGGGGCACCCAGGTGGCTCAGACATGGGAAACTGGAGCTTTCCCAGCATTTCCTCTGGGCCCTTGCTGGGATAAAGCAGAAGAGCCTGCATTTTCCTCACCCATATCCGTGTGTTTAGTGAGTTCTAATCTGTATCAGGCATTTCTCATGCACGTCAATATCCACATCAATTGATTTTCTCCCCTTACTTTTATTAGAAACATCCAATTGGCTTTCCCTAATGAACCACAGACTTTTCTGGAAGGAGCTTCTTGAAGCTTTTCTCCTGCCTCGCCGTTAGCAGTGTGTTTCATCTCGAAATAATGTGGAGTTTTAGATTTGGGCTTGATAAGACATGCTTATCAGCAGGCAAACTTTATTTTCTTGAATCAAAATACGCTGTGGAGAGCATCTAGGACATTTGTATCTGCAGCTCTTTGCCACGAAGGAATTTACAAACACAGGACTCCTTGTGTTGTTTAATTGTCCCTGGATTTGGCGGGGCTGAGCAATCTAATGAAAAGCAGATGGAAAGCGAAGAGCTTCCTGCCCTGCCTTTTTATTAGTATTTATAATTAGGGGGTTTTGATTTGCAGAAGTGATGGGACAGCATGGTAATAGAACCGTAAAATAACAGCAGCGGTCTCTGATGCAGTACAAATGATGACTGAGGTTGAAATGAAAATGGTTTGAAATCCTGGAAACATTATTTTCTTGGACTGGAGAAGTTACGGCAGTGATAACACAGCTGGAAAAAAAGGAGAGGACATGGACCATACAGGAAAACTATCCATTTTAGTCAATTCTGAAGATTCTGAGTAATAAGAAAGAATATTGCATTTGCCTCGAGTCACCTCTGAAATCAATCTGAGGCTGAAGTGGGGATGCTCAAAGCCCTCACCTCCCAAAGCTCTGCTGGGGCAGGGATGCTGGCGGGGATCAGTGTGTGTGTGCAGGGGCTGGCACCTGAAAACCAAAGTCAGTGCTGTTATTTCTTAAAAAAATCATTAGCATTTTCCTTTTCCAAACCTCCTACACGTGAGAAAGTCATGCAAGGGGTCTTGGCAGCTACCCACCGAGGGGTATTTCCCCTTCAGGGCTACACTGAGCCCAGGCCCCATCTTTTTCATGGTCAGTGCTGTAAGAAAGTGGTTTTTTTTCTCAGCTGGGATGCAGACTGGTGTCCTGACTGTTTCTATTTATGTAAAAAAGCCCTGTGAAGATGCAGGAAGGCAGTGTGGGCTCACCAAGCCCCAGATTGCTTCAGCAATTGCCTTTTTTTTTCCTAAATTCTTCCTATGTTCTTACTCAGATCCGATACTGCACTGAAACTTTCTTAGCCTTAATTATTATATTGAGTTAATACCTGATATTAAGTAGCTAATGCCGTTTACTGACAGTTTAGCTGAATTTCGGTGCTGCAGGAGAAGGGATCAGGTTGTATTAGAAGGATTTTTCAGAAGATCCGGGATGAGGGTTGCATTTGAATTTCAGATGCTCGCTGAGAAGTGAATCTTCTTAAATATTCATTGTGTGGCTTAGAAGGAAAAACACAAAAAAGTGAAGAGCTGTTTTGTTTTTGCCTCCTAAGTGAACATTTGGGAATTGCCTGGAGATTGTGGCTGGGTTTACTCTTCTCATTTGATTCTGTCCATCTCTGGTTGGTCTTTTCTGGGAATTCTGTGTGTGTGTGTTCACGTTGTCCCCAATGTCACCAGCAGCACGTCTCAGTTACCTGTTCCACTCTGTTCCTTCTCATAATTCTGGATATTTTTGCTTTAACAAATGTTTTTTTAACATTGTTAAGTGTTAAATATTTGCTTTCACCTGATATACACAATTTATTTGATGTCTTTTGCTAACCAGTAGCATCTTGGCACAGTTGGAGCTTAAATGGGGAATTGGGGGACCAGAAGGTAACGGGTCCCTGTCTTTTTCTTGAAACAATGAGCATTTTTGGTTGTTCTCACCCATTCCTCAGTCCTGCTTAAGGTAAAAGAGGGACTAACCTCAGGATTTTTCCAATTCCCATCCCATCTATTCATTTAATTAGGATTTGAGAGGTAAATGTACTCTTAGGATATGCAACAAAGGACATGTTAAAGGGTACTTGTTAGTATTAGAAGCTGTCATAAATGAATAATTTAAAAAGAAAACCATAAATTGATTAACCTGGGTCGACACACCAAACACAGATAATCCTCTGAACTTCAGGAGGGTTGGAATTTGGGTCTGAATCCGGCCACAGACTATTCTGAGCCTCCAAAGGCTCTGGTGTGGTGCTGAAGGGATGAATTTTCACTGCCAAAAAAGCACAAAGTGAATTCTCTTCGTTGTCTTCGAGCTGTTGCAATCACAGCAGGCTCTCAAGAGGTCACGCTTGGTCTGAAACAGGCTAATTGCTAATCCCTGGGCAGAAAAGATTGGGTTTTTTTTTTATTTTAAGTTGACAAAATGAAGAAGAATAAGGAACAGCTAGAACTTGAATCCTGGGGATGTCTGAGCTGAGCAGCCACTTGGTTCTGCATTGTCTCTTAGTGCTTTTATATGGAAAAATAGGAAGAGAAAATGTGTTTAATTAGCACCAGACTCACTAACCAGGTTGGCATTCAACTGCCAAACGGCCCATTAAACCTAAATGAAATGAAAATGTTACTGAGCCCAGAGAGGTGTCTGGGTATTCCCAGCTGGAAGCAGGGTGGGAATAAACACAGGGACACACTTGGTGCAGAAGATGCAAAATGTGCTCAGTATTGACAGACCTAAGGACCAAACCTTCAAGAAGTCACCTTCTTTTGCCCTCACCCAACCCTGGGAGCAGAGGCAGAGGACAGAGATTGCAGGATGGAAGCTCAACACCCCAAAAAAGTGTAGAAACTCCTTCTTTAGGAGGCTCACACACCTCTTCACACTGTGCTGCAGAGATTGCTCAGTGTTTCACCACCCATTGGGCTGGGTGTTCAAACACAGACTCCAGCAGGACAAAGCCAACCTGCCTAGCCCCAAATCTGAGCTGCTCTGAGGGGTTGTTTCCTGGATTTGTGCTTCCTCTCCTCCATCCAAACCCAAAAATCTAACGCTTGGGGCTGAGGCAGCGAGAACCAAGTCTCTGCCTTCCCTGCAATTACTGTTTTTTGGGGAAGAACACCTTTTGTCAATGGGAAACCAGAGCTCAGGGACAAATTTGGGTTTCTTCTTGCACAGAATGAGAAATGAGCTCCAGCAGATGTCTGCTTTAGCACCAGCAGCCACGGGGGGAAAGCTAAATGTGTAAGGAACCGAATTACGCCAAAATGTCAATTCCCAAACATGGGAGTTGTTTTCTTTTGTGAGCGGTTGGCATTGTCCCTCTCCAGAAAGAAATGTCACATCTTCCAGCCCCGTTCCTGACTCAACAAAGTGCTTAAACACGGGTTTAACCATAAACACACGCTCAGCAGACATGGGGAATAACACAAACAAATCCTGCAGGGGGTTGGGCCTCCTGCCAGAAGTTCAACATGCAAAAAATGGGGAGGTTTGGGGGTTTTTTGGGGTGTTTTTTTTTTTTAGCTGGGACACGCTGGGTGGGGGGATTCTTGGATCTGAGTGAACTTCCAAAGTGTTAAGGGAATAAAGCACCAAAGAGCTTGGAGGATTGGGCCTGTGGTGGTGTTTGGTGCTGTGTATAACCTCACTGAGCTTTATATGACATTAACCCTTTTTCAGTGGGTGCACATTTTAACCAACTGCTGTTTGTTTGTTTTTTGTCTTTTTTTTTTGTTTTTTTTAATTGTACCTTCCCAGTCTCCCCTGCCCACGGAGCCCGTCCGGCGTCTTGGAGCTACTTCTCCCCTTGTACGTTCTAATTTCTTCCTTTTTCCTTCTTTCTCCCTCTCTCTGTGTCTCTCTCTCTTTTTTCTTTCCTCTTCTGTACATGCAGGTCAGTGGCACTGATGTTTTGAAGGAAAAAGCAAACCAAACCTTTAGTCTTAACCTGCCTTTTGGAAAGCCCTTTGGGCATAAAGCACTGCAGCAGGGAGGCAAAGAAACTGGAGATAATAGAATCATTTTGAATCAAGAAAACCCAAACTGAGAGAAATTAAGCTCCAGGCAACCGAAACCCGATGCCAGTTTGAAAGAAAAGTTAAAAAGGAGGGAGGGAGGAGAAGGAAACGTGGCTCTGAAAGTTTGGTAGAACTTGAAAATCTTCAGAAGCAAAGATTCCTCTGGGGTTTTGTGTATTTGGGGTTTATTTTAAGATAAGAAAATGCTTTTTGTGCTCAGCATCCCAGGCTGCCCAGAGGGAAGCTGTGAAGGTCTGTGGGAGTGGTTTTACTCACCCAAGAGTCCTGCTTGGCGTTGCCATGGTCTCCTTTAGCTCCTGCTGGTGCTGATCTAAACCTCAGAGCAAGAACCTCCTGTCAGTGAAACGGGAGCCTGTTGCCATAGATTGAACATTTTTTCTGATAAAGGTCCCTTTCACGCATCAAATCCCCCCTGGGATGTGGTTCAGAGTTCATAAATCACTCTGAAAATTCAATATACTGTAGGTAAATGTATATGCTGATATATAATCTGTCTATTTATACATTTATAGATGTGTTTTCCCCGTGCACACAGACACTTGCAGCCTGTTGGCATGGAGACTGTGCGGGTACCCTGGTACCGTGGGAAACAGGAGCTGTGGCTCCTCTTCCCCTTGCTTCCTCCAGGATGTCCTGGTTTCAGCCAAATTTGCCAAAACCAGATTGACAGGTGGCTCTTCCTCCCCCCAAAAAAGAAAAGAGAGAAAGAGAGAAGGAGATTTAGGGGTTCAGAATGAGCTAAACTGCTCTTAAGAATAAAATGCTCAAAAGAATAGAATAATAGAATAGATACATTATATATAAAACCATATCAAGCTCCCAGGGTGATGGTCACATCACCAGCAGGCATTGGGACAAGACTGGACTCAGTGGTGGACAGGAGCTGGATTCCAGCTCTGGAGTCAGGATCACTTGGATGGCGTCAAANCAGTTTCTGATCAAAATGCTGTTTATTTCAGAGTTCAGTGAGTTAGAAGAGGCCCAGCTAAAAAAGTCAAATTGTAAAGCAGAAAATTGGTTCATTTTTCCTGAAAGCAGGACACAGGAGAAGGATGCTCTTTGACAGCAAACTTCTTGTTTCTGGTGTGAAGACCCCACCTTCCAAGCACCTTCCCGAGCTGGTTCCAGCATTATCAGATGCTCTCCAGGTGGAGGGGCAGAGGCTTCAGAGAGGAAAGGGAGAAGCAGGGTTTGTATTTCAGATAGGAACACGGAGGGTCAGGCTTCTTCCACTGCACGGATCCAAACCAGGAGCAACAGCCAGGGAATATTTAAACTGGGGTAGAGCTTTTAAGAATGAGGGTAAAATTTGATGTTATGACTGGCCATATCCACTGATAAATGAATACACTGCCAAAAATTTGGGAGGATTCGGGATAGTGAATGGCAGTAAGATCCAAGGAGTTTCCTTAGATGTGGAGAGAAGGTTTTCCCTCTTTTATAGCCACGTTCTTTGAACCCCTGAGCCCTTCAAAGAGCTGTTCCTGCTAAGGATCAGTAGAAATCACCTTCAGATAATGAAGGTGGGGTTGGGCTTGTTGCCCTTTTTAAGATGAATACAAAGATCTGGTTCCTTAACACAACCTGGGAGGTTCTCCTGCAGAGTCACACTCTGTTTGTAGAAGGGAGGAGGAGTTCAACACCAAAGGCAGAAGAAGGTTTATTGGTGGTTCTGCTTGTTTTTCACGTGAAATTGATTTCCTTTGACAGTCGTGTCCCTTTGTGAGTCACCTAATTCCACCAGAGAGTGGGAACTTGGCTATCACCACGCACAGAGGGATGCTGTGCCACATCCTCCAGGGGTTCTTGTTTAGAATATGGTTATTATTGGCTGTTATTAGTCATTCAGGAGGATACTTCACCTGTTTTTTAAGTAGGGAAGCTTCGAGGTCCTCTTCAGACTACGCTTGGGGTTACTTTCTGGGCTCACAAAGTGGTTTTCAGACACTCGGCTTCTTTTTTGGCCCTTGGTTTCCCCAGATAAAACAAACTGAGGTTGGAATAGGGAGGCAAGAGCTGAAGTATGTTGTTTAAACTGGGACAGAGTGCCTCCAAAATGAGCTGGAAAGCTTTAGTCTCCCACCCAGACCCAAGACCATTATTGCACAAGCAGCAGCTCTGTTTAAAATCACTGATTCTCCCACCAGCATTTGCTGACTTAAATTGACATTTCCTTTGTGTGTATATACATATTTTAACTCTTTTAATGTTGGAAACTCTTGTTTACAGTGATATCTGCACACAAAATGTGTGTTTGCAGTGAGAATTAGTCTGCTCACGCTGTGGTCACACCTGAGCCAGCTTTGTCCAGGTACTGGTAGCATCCACCTTCGTCCTCAGCAGCTCAAGATTTCTTGGGGTTGGGGTCTTTGCTCAGCTTATTTCATCTCTCCTCATCCCCTGAGCTTGGCTTATCTAGACATTGCTAGTTAGGAACGCTTCAGGTCTAGAACAAGGCAGAGAAGCAACACCTTAGGATGCAGGAACACTGAAATCTGGATTTCTCTAATTGCTGTCTCTACAAATTAGATTGTTGGTTCCGGCAGGTATTTTAATTGCACTTTGTCCTTTCTCTTGCCTTCTGTCTGTCCCTCTGCCCTTCTTCACCCCCGCTGACCATATTTATGTGCAGATTTGGAGATGGATAGTGTAAAGCCAGGGTCTGCATCTCTTACAGAGGCTCTGAACCAGTCCCAGCCCAGCTCAGGTAGAGCCCGTTACGTACAACCGCTCTCTCGGTGTCCTAACCGCCTCTAACGCCGTCTGTGATAGCAATAACCACGTACTAACACCCTAGCTGTGGTTGCAGAAGCTAGATGTAGTTGAACTAGTTTATATAGATATATTTAATCATCTTTATTTTAATATCTGATGGCTGCAAAAGCCAATGCCTGATGTTTAGAATCTGCATTCTCACCAGCAAATTTTGTGCAACTGATTTCATCCTGGTCAGAGAGTCCAGCTCTGAAGAGTCCTGCTGAGCCAGACTGGGAAGGTACTGGTGCCTCCATGGCTGTTAGGCCAAGTACCAAAAATTAGCTGTTTTTTTTTCCCCCCCATCCCTTCCAGCTGCAGAATTTCTAAATATAAAGTGTTCTTTTCCTCCCAGGCTTTCAAGTTGTGCCTGAGGAAGGCATGCCCAAAGAGCGTGCCAAACCCCGTTTGACCGTGTTCTGGAGGCCAGAACTTGCTTGAATAAGAGAGAAATGTGGTTAAATAACTTTTGTGCCTCAGTTTTCACCAGCCAGGGCTCTAAACTATAGTGTCATGGCGATGTGAATGACCCAGTTGCTCAGGGATAGCAGAAAACAGCGGCGTTGTGTTGGCATTGTCATGGCAACATAGTTTGAGCTTTTCAAAATAAACATGAAGTAAAATTCAAGTGTTCCAGTGGAACTGGGGAAGTGAGATGTGGCTCTGGTACGTTTTATGCACCCAACCAGTTGGATCCTCAGTTCTTGAGGGCTGTTTGACAGCAGAAATTTCCATATTGTGTTTTGTTCTGCTAAATCATAGCCACACTTTTATTTTCCTGGATGTTTTTGAAAGAAAGAGTGGTTGAGATGTGGTGTTGGGGGATCTGGTGTAGGGGAGAACTTTGTAGAGTGGGGTTGGTGGTTGGACTCAGTCATCCCAAGGGTCTTTTCCAACCTGAATGATTCTATGATTCAATGAAAATGTAGGTGGAATTTGAGGAGAGACTCAGTAGTGAACCATGTCAGTTCTCTTTTCCAGCAGGTTCCATCTGGGTTTACAGCCAGGCAGGCAACACCACGTCGTGTTTCTTGCAGAGAGTTCGGACAAGGTGCTGTTCTNCCCCAGGTCCATGTCCTTTCTGTGTTGAGGACTCCAGAGCTGGACACAGGACTCCAGGTGGGGTCTCAGGAGCACAGAGCAGAGGGGGAGAATCACCTCCCGTGACCTGTTCCCTGTTCCTTCTGTTTCATTTGCTCGCAGTGTATTGAGGCCGAGATGAATTTTCAGGGTAACTGTACCTGTTGTAGAGATCATCCCCATCAATTCTTTGAGTGAAACGAGCATGTTAGTGGATATTTGATCCTGAAGTGATGCTAATGCATACAGCCAGCCAGGGCTCCCCTGGGCTCTGCTGTCCACAGCGCTGGTATTACCTTTCAGTTTATTGAAGAGGCAAATGTTTATGCAATTCGGGGCTTTGAAGCTCTTGGTATGTGGCAGGTGTCTTTCCTAATTGTATTCCAAGTGATCACAAACGTTCTTGCGGTTGCCTGCGTGTAAAGCCCTGCCTCTGCTGAAATCCTTCTCTGTATTTACATTTATAGAATCATAGAATGGTTAGAGTGGGAAGAGACCCCACAGATCATCCAGTTCCAGCCCCCCTGCCCTGGGCGGGGACACCTCCCACCACACCAGGTTGCTCCAACCCCATCCAGCCTGGCCTTGAACCCCTCCAGGGATGGGGCAGCCACAGCTTCTCTGGGAAACCTCTTCCAGGCTCTCACCACCCTCACACCAAAGAATTTCTTCCTAAGATCTCATCTAATTCTCCTAAAACCCCCTTGTCCTATCACTATTACTCTACTTTCTGACATTGCCACCTTCTAAAGTCACCAAAAGCAGAGGTTTCTTTTTAAACTGGGCTTTAAGGGCTTTATTTTACTCCTGTAATAAGTGTGTGCTTCCTTCTTAAAACCAAGACTTTCATTCCAGCTGTCTTATTTTGCTGGTAGTTTGCATCTTGGATGCGTTAGGAATGCCAGACTCAAGTCCTCCATAATTATGTCACATCACTTGCTTTCAGTGCAGTGAATTCTGATAAAGGGCTTACTTAATCTCAGCTGCTGCTGAAGTGATTACCTGGGTTTAGGAGAAAGGGATTTATTGCTGTTACTGCCCAGGACTGTGCAGTGGTTTATCTTTTCCAATCTTTAAATTCCTATACCGAATTGAAGTATAAATCAAAATCATTTCCTTGGAGTCCTCCTTCCTCTTTGCTTCCCCTTCCCTTCCTTCAAGTGATTCTTCCTCCTCCTCCTCCTTTTTTTTTTCTTCTCCCCTTCCCATTTTCTGGCAGAAATAGAAAGGGCCGAGCTCCGTGGGCTGATCTGTGGAAACGCTGCTATTTCCAGGATTCATCTGGTCTCCTAGGAAAGCTGCACCAAAAAAACCTGTGATTCTGCCAGAAAGTAAAGTACAAGTTGGAGAGAAGATCTTCCTGGAGCAGATACTGGCAGAAACTCTGAATTATAGGTGCTGTGCTCCTTGGGCACAGGCATGGGTGTGTGTGGGCAGTGGGTGTCCAGCCCTGGGTGCTAAAATGACTCTTTTCATCCCTTCCTGGGGGTTTGGAGTCAGCAAAAGTCCAGTTTTGCTCTAGGAATCCGTGTGCTGTGATCTGGGAGACACCCCAAAAGGCTGGGCCTTGCTTCTCCGAGCTAAAAAGTGCCAGTGGCTTTTACTGCAATGAACCCCTGACCATGAGGACATAGATTTTTCCCTAACTTGCTTTTGGATTTAACCTCCAGTGGCAGATCTGAAATACTTCTCCTGCCCACCTAAATAAAATCCATACATCTTGGCAAGCTCCTAAGTGAGAGATGAGCAAGAATTTTCAGTATTTCAGGTCAGTTCCTGGGGGTGCACAGCATTAGGAACTCAATGTATTTTCTTTTCTTCCTTCTTAATCCTTTAATCCAGCTGTTTTCCATGGCAGTAGCAAGAACCAAACACACATCTTGCTTTTAGTCCCCCTGGTTGTGTTTTATACCTGCAGAGTCTGTGGAGTTCTAGGGGATGTTTGTAATTGATGCAGGATTTCAATCAGAACAGACAGAGGTTCTTGTCACGCTCCCCAGGTGCTGTGGAAACACGTCCTTGATGGTTATCAGATATTTGGGAGTGAATTGGTTGATGGGTTCTTCAAGAGGCCTGGATTTGGAAGCATGGTGTGTTCCCTGTAGAAGAGAAAGGATGAGGAGGAGGAGACAGTTTGATTCAGCTGTTTCATTTCAGTCTTTTTTTAAAATTCTTCTTTATCTGAAGCACAAAGAGAGTTTTCTAACCCCTCATGAGACCTGCTTGTCTAAACCCTCCCAGCCCCCAGAAGGAGGTTGTTTCTGAAACAGGTGTCGTGTGTGCAAAGCAAGAGGTTCCTGGGGATAAGTGATTGCAGGTGAGCATGGCCTGGTGCCTGTGTCATCACCCACACAGGTGCAAACGGAGTGAAGGTGATTGCTCTGGTGAGCTTTTGGACAATTTGGGGCCCAGCAGAGGTGCCTGGTCAGGGAATGAGGNTTGTCCTTTCTGTGTTGAGGACTCCAGAGCTGGACACAGGACTCCAGGTGGGGTCTCAGGAGCGCAGAGCAGAGGGTTTCCCCATCCTCAGCTCAAGCTTTTCCAAGCAGAGCTGAGTCTGCTAGAAGTATCAAAGAGATCACTCCCAGAGCTGACACATCTGCCAAAAAAACCCACCCAAAACCCCAACAAAACCACCCCAAACCCCAGTCGGGGTAGCAGAAGAGCCCTTTTGTCGGCATGGGTGATGCCAAGGGGGTAGCAGAGCTCTTGCTCTTTCCCAGTTGGGAAACATCTGCCATCAGCATGTTCCACATCTCCACTGGGAGGCACTCCTGGTGTAACAACAGCGCTGGAATCCCTGGAACACAGGTAGAAAGTAGAGACAGAGTGATTTCTGGATTCCCTCTAGTCCAGCTTCTTCTTCCTTCATGGTCAGTTGGAGCCTTTCTGGAGAACTTGAACCCATAGACAGTACCTTCAGGTGTCTTGTGTTTCCATGGATAAGGTTGTGGCAAGCCTTAACCTTTTCTGAGAGGCTGAATCCAGCAAAATCCATGAATCCATGGGAAATAAAGCAGTAAAACTTGGCTGAGAGGCACTGATGTGCTATTAATAAGGGCAGTTTTCTTTTCACATGTTCTCTGCTG
Source organism: Thinocorus orbignyianus (assembly GCA_013400375.1). Classification (NCBI taxonomy): domain Eukaryota; kingdom Metazoa; phylum Chordata; class Aves; order Ciconiiformes; family Thinocoridae; genus Thinocorus; species Thinocorus orbignyianus. The sequence goes on along the minus strand of VXBW01000361.1, from coordinate 1,040,318 downwards.
CGTTTTCACTCTGCCTGCTCTCCACTGAGGTTGGGGGGGGGGTTGTTACTCTTAAAAGAAGCGTTTTTTTTCCTTTCTCACAAGCTCTGTCGAAATGGGACTTAACTCTAATAATAGTTGGTTGCAGTTATGCGAAGAGCTTTGAAATCATGGAAAAAGGGAGCTTGTTCTCCTCTGCTTTTCTTCTTCTTTCCTCCTGAATAATTCTGTAAATCAGTGTGGGAGCCAAATTGTGGCTTAGAAATACTTCCAGGCAGCTTTAACCTTAGATAATATGTTCCCAAAGGCTGAGCATCAGCTCCACCATCACCTCTGTGTCCCAAGGAGAGGTGTTTGGGCTCTGACCCCACCTGGGATGTTGCCAGACTTCTTCTCCAGAGTCTAATCCCATAGCTGCAGTGGGGACCTCACATCAAATCCCATGACATCTTGATTGCCCAGGTACTTCATGTCAAACCTGGTTTCTGAGAGCTCTCTGAGTCAAATCTAGTGATAGAACAAGGGGGAATGGTTTTAAATTGGAAGAGGGGAGATTTAGATGAGATCTTAGGAAGAAATTCTTTGATGTGAGGTTGGTGAGACCCTGGAACAGGTTTCCCGGAGAAGCTGTGGCTGCCCCATCCCTGGAGGGGTTCAAGGCCAGGCTGGATGGGGCTTGGAGCAACCTGGTGTGGTGGGAGGCGTCCCTGCCCATGGCAGGGGGGGGGGACTGGATGATCCTGAAGGTCCCTTCCAACTCTGACCATTCTATGCTCTATGACTGGTGAATTGGTATCAGGATGGAGGTTTTATGTTGAGAATTGTGTATCAGCATATGGAAAACCAGATTTAGGAGTCCTGCTCAGCTTCTAAGGAAAAAAGTAATGCAAAAAGTGTGATCTTTATCCAAGCAAAACCATTCCAGTAATAAATACCAAGTGTAATGAGTCGCTGGGGAAGAGGCAGTATTTGGAGACAGGAGGCAGCAAACAATGTTGAAAATAACCCATTTGCTTGAGGAGAAACCGTGAACACCAAAAGAAAGGAGTTTTACCCTCCTGCTCCTCAAGGTGTCTGCAGAAATAGAAGGAGATTCCTCTTTAATACTTCTGACCCCGAGGTTTTCCATCTTACCTGGCAAGCCCAGGGTTTCAAACTGTGGGAGAGCAATTCCTGGGATCAATAACGAAGGAGCTGATCAAACAGGGCAACAGCAGCTGCTCCTGGAAGATGTTATAAACACAGGTAACACCTCCAGCTTCACTGCCAGCGGGAAAAGGCTGGAAAACTCGGTGGCTGAAGCATCCCTGAGCCCTGTCACCCCTTTTGTCCCCAATTTTGGAGAGTCCTGGTCTGCTGGGAGCAGGCTGTGCTGGAACAGTCTGGTTTTGGAGCCGAGCTGTAAATTAGGTCATGGTAAAATGATCCGTGTCATTTCACCGGGGTTTTAAATAGAGGAACTCCTGGAGAATGTTTAATTGAGTTTGTTTTGGGTGAGCTGATCGATGCGGCCACAAACCGTGCTGGGTAACGGCCACTCAGGGTGGGAGGGGATGTAATTAGGAGGGGATGTAATTTTCTTTAGGGCTGTAATTGGATTAAGCACAGGGACAACCTGGCTGCAAAGCTCGGGGACAGGTGGGGGTGGCGTGTGTGGGGCTGGTCCGTGGGTTCAGACGTGCTTCCATGGAAGAATTTGGGCATCCTCAGCATCTCTCCCTGCATCTTGGACCTGCCAAGGCCGCCTTTTCCGTAGGTGTGAGGGTTTTCAGGGAGAAACCTGCACTGGAATGACAGCCCCTGAGCTTTGCAGTCTTCATCAAACTGGGTTTTAGCCCAGTTGTGGTTTTCCTCTGGATTTTTGGGGGCTGAAAGGTGTGGTTTAGCTCCATGGAAGGATAAACCATGGGTAAATTTGAGCTGAGCTCTCCTGGCCAGTTTTTTTTTCCTGGAGGTAGAAGGAGGATGGGAAGCACTGATCCACCTCGGTGTCGGGGACTCTGGATCAGGGACGGGAGCTGTAGGACAAGGGGAAAGGGTTTTAAACTAAAAGAGGAGAGATTTTGACTGGATATTGGGAAGAAATTCTTTGGTGTGAGGGTGGTGAGACCCTGGAACTGCAGAGCTCTGGCTGCCCCATCCCTGGAGGTTGGAAGGGGGCTTGGAGCAACCTGGTGTGGTGGGATGTGTCCCTGCCCGGGGCAGGGGGGACAACTGGATGCTCTTGAAGGTCCCTTCCAACCCAAACAATTCCATGATTCTGTGAGGTTATGGGTTTGATATTCCCCGGAGAGAGCTGTGTTTTGCTTTCCCTCCCATCCTGATCCTCTGCCCTTTGTCACCAGGGGGTCGAAAGCCACCACCGCCGGGGGGCAGGACACGATAGGGATGTGGGGAAGTCATAGCCATCCCTAGCCGTGTCGGGGAGACGGACAGACAGCCAGCCACCGAGGGGCTGGAAGGAGCCACCTGCGGGAGGTGGAGCCGGTCCCTGCGGGGAGGGGCCATGCGGGAGGCGGCGAGCACCCCCCGCTCCTCCCGCAGCCGCTTGTCCCCTCCGCCGGCGGGCAGGGATACCGTGGGGACATCGTGGGGACAGCCACCGAGGGGCTGCTGAGGAGCAGGAGGTAGGAAAAGGCTCTTTTTGGGGGGTTTGGAGGGGGTTTTCCCATTCCCACTCCCCCCCACCCTTTGGCATTAGCGTCTTCTTATATAAGGATTGCGGAGGGTTTGAGGCTGTTGCGCCCACTTGTTGCTCAGGGGGTTGGATGGGA
>VXBW01000361.1:1006656-1037195 GCA_013400375.1 Thinocorus orbignyianus | reverse complement strand
ACCCAAATCCCGGAGGGAGAAGGAATTCCAGCCTGCAGGCTCCCTCCGGTGCAGTCAAGGATGCGCAGTAAAGGATGCTCGGGGTGGCAGAGGTGGGATGGGTGCCCCCTCCTCTGATTTATGACTCCCAAAGAGGCAGCTGTGGGATGGGAATGTCTCCAATTTGAATTTCAATAGATTTTTCCATATCACTTTAGCTTTTTCTTCTCCCTTTCCCTTCCTCCCCCCGCCCCCATCCCTCCCCCGACCCCTTACATTCCTAAGCAGGAATATTACTGATGCTGTTGTGCAGGAGAAAGGGGGGCTTCCTAGTTAAAAATGCTGGTCTTTTGTCTGCCAGAGCCCCCGGGGGCAATCAGTGCAGAGGCTGTAAAATAAAATTCCCAGGGGGAAGAGTTACCCTGATCACAGCAGACACTTTGGGAGCAGCCATGGCTCGTCTGTTCCTATTTGCTCAGAAACCCTCCTGGAAGCTCCAGCCCATTTTCAGTATTAAATGCCCCGCAGGATCTTATTATTTATGACAGAGAAGACAGGAGGCCTTGCCTTTCCTCTCTTCCCCGACCCCCTTTTGTTCTGGGCACGATAAAAGAGTCTCACTGGAAATCAAAGCTCTGGACTGGGAAGATAAAGGCAAAGAATAAAGCGGGCAAAACAATGCCATATCTGCATTCTCGGGTCTTAGGAAGCAGATTTCATTCCCTGCAAATCCCCAGATGTATCAGCCCCAATTTTCTTTTTCAGTAAAGCTTTTTTTTTACACTTATTCAATCGTGGAAAGAGGATGGATGGGAAAATGTTGTTTTCAACCTCTTTAAAGCCCATGTATCCTGCTGGTGCTGTGGATGGAGCTCGTGTCCGTTGTCTTCGATGCTGTTTCCACTCTGGGTGAGTGGAAATTGTGCTTCCAAAGGCAAAATCGTCTCAGGGCTTTAATGCAGGCTGAAATAGGAAAAAATTTAGGAAGCCTGGGTTGTAAATAAGGGGAATAATGCGAATGGTATCAATCTTGGAAGAGCATGTCACCGTAATCTGGCTGGCAGTGGCTGGTGTGGGCTGTGAGCAGCTGCCCTCTGGCTAGTGAAAACAGGGCAACCTCTGCAAAGGGATTGGGAGAGCAGCAGTGATGTTACTGGTCGTACTGGGAGTCCTGCATACTTCAGAGGACTGGGTAATGGCTCAAGGGAAGGGAGGTGGTGTGCTCCGAGCCTAATCCCCTCCTTATTCCCCATGGATTGCTCGTGTCTCTGGTGGAATAGAGGTTCCTCCCTGGTGTCTTCCCCAAACCTTGCATAAGAGCAAACACCCTCTCCCTGCCAAACTCTGACTATTCAGCCTGTGTTGTTTGTTGATTCATGTCAGATCCTTTCTCGTTGCTCGCCTCCTCCCACCACCCAGGCTGGAGTGACTCCCTGCCGCAGTCGCTCCGGTTATCCCAGTTTAGCTGATGCCAGGTTGGGGCTGGAGCCTGACGCGTGTTTGAGTGAGGAGCCAGAGCTCTGGGCTGCCTGCACGTGTCCAAAATGCTCTGTGTTACTCAGGCTTGGCTTGGGTTGCTGTCAAGTCTTTGGAAGATCTCCTGCAGTGCTCCTGTCCTTGGTGGCAGGCGATGGAGTGGTGGGATGAGGCTCCCAGCAGCTCCTTTTGGGCTGGTTGGGAGCCTTCGGGTCAAGGGAGACCACTACCTGCGTTGGCTGGGGCTTGAATAAGGGAGTAGAAGTTTGAAAAGGGTCAATTCTCTGAAACCATGACCACTGGAGATGGGACAATTAACATTCGGTTTAGTTTGCTTAAAGGGAGGTTGAGGTCAGCCATCTGTAACCATCTGAGGTCAATCCATCTATAAAGACAGCCAGCAACTGGAGTAATGTGTGGTGTTTTCATTGCTGGAAGCTGTCAAGTTGGAGAAGCTTCTGGCAGAGTTGGCTGAACCTGCTCTGGTGTCACCTCGTGGTTTAGTTGGCTCTTGATTGCACTCCCTTCTCTTCCTTATCTGCAAGGATCTGGAGAGTAACACGCAATTACCCGGCTGCTGTTGGTGCTTTCTTGGTTATTGATGTTCTAAAAGAGGGCTTCTTCTCAAACTCTATGAATTGTGTGTTAGAAAAACAGTCATCATGCTCTCCTTAGTGGGAATTTAGTGTTACATGAAGGCTTGAGTGTGTTTTGGTGTCAAGATCTCACGTGTCTATAGGTGTTTGGGCATGCAAGGTGGAATGATCTCAAAGTGAACATGGGTGAGGGACCAACACCATCTCCCTGACAGGCAGATCCCATGGTTAGTTGTGCTGGTGAGAGTTACCTGGGTCAGAACATCATTTTTCAAGAGGATCCTTCATCTCCAGATAAACAAGACTGCAGTAGACTCTGCTGGAACACAGGGAGGTTTAGCAAAATGTAGATATTTTGGGTGTCTCCTGCTATTTTTCTCCTAGCTCTGCATTTCTGAGTCGCTCCCCTTGTCTCCAGTCCTTGTGACCTCTTTGTGTCACCTGAGCTGTGCTGAATGCCCTCACCTGGATGGTTTTGTTTGCAGCTCCCACTTGTTTTCCAGCCTTGGCCTCTGATCGCTTGTTTTCTTTGAGCTCCAGCCTCATCTCTCACTATTTCCTCACCTCCAGCTGCAGACCTTGGTGTCACCCAACCAAACCTCTCCCTGCCGCTGGTGTGACCCAACCAAACCTGTCACTGAGACAGTCTCTGCTGCTTTTTTCCCCCAGGTAGAATTCAAAGGGGTTAACAGAATTGATAGATCGACCTTGTCAGCCCTTGTACCTTTGAAACTTTGCTTCTTGAACTGATTTATATCTCCTGCTTCCCCCGGGGTGGGTGTGCTGTGCTTCAGGGAACTCATTCCAAGATGCCCTGTGCTTTGCTTTGCTCAGGGAGGTCAGGTCACATTATCTTCATGCTCCTTCATGGCCTCAGAGTCTACAAAAAGTCTCCCGGGCATCTCTTTGGCCTGGAAGGTATCGCAGATTCCTTGGTACCAAATTTTGCTCTCTGGGTAGGTGACAAATTCATAAGTCTTGATAATAATAACCACAATAACCTTGTGGTTATTGTTCTCATCCAGTTATAAATAACAAATTTGGCAACGTGGAAGTGGTTTTAGTCGTTGTTCATGGTTCTCATGGGCACAAAGAACCTTCTCCAGAGGGTTCAAGCTGGAGATCATCCTTGTGCATCCCCTCGCAGATGTGTGTGTCCGGTCAAATCAGTGATGTTGAAAGCAATTAATGCTGTTCATCAGATTTGCTGTCGCTGTAGGAATTTGCAGCCTCCCCTCTCTGGCTGAGGGCTAATTAAACCCCAACGAAGCCAAAGCTGGGTTGTATAATCTGGGCAGAGAGGGCTGCTCCCTCTCTGGTGTTCCTCCACTCCCCAAAACCACGCTGGTATCGCGATAGGAGTCCTGCTGGTGAGGATGAGGAGGAGCTGCAGGTATTTTGAGAGTATTTCTTCAAGGTGCTGCCCAGAGGATGGCTCCAGGGCAGGGAGAAGTGGAGCTTCCTTATTGCTGGACTTTGTAAACAACCCTTATCAGTTTTAATAACCTGCTTCACTCTCCGTGTGGATGGTGCTCTCGCGATAGCTGGAAATCATAGAATCATAGATAAAAATACAGGTTTATTCTGCTTCTTGTCATCGTAGTTAATTTTCATGGTTTTTTAGCCACTGAAATTAGTCACCTCAAACATACCTCGTGGCTCCTTCCAACACAGAGGCCAGCCTTAGCTGGTGGCACAAGATCCATGCTGCAGCATCAAAGGCCATGCAGCATTTTTCCTTTATTTTTCTTTCCCAGATAGAGCAAATCAGTAAATACACATTTATGAAGGTAATTAGAGAGAGCAGGATGTTTTGAACCTCTCACATCCCTGGGATTTCTTTTCCTGAAAACCTCTATGAGTGTAGAGATTAAGGCCGTTATCCATGAGGTGTTGGTTGGTCCTTCTTCAAAACCAGCGTCCTGTTCAAGGACTAAAGGTGGTGCGTGGTTCCAGGTTCTGGTTGGGTTTTTTGGGCTGTATAAATTAGCTTCCAAAATAGAATCTGCTGTGGCAGGAGGGAAGGAGGAAAATGTCTTGTTGCTAAGGAACACGAGAGAGAACCGGGGGATGTGACTCAGTTCTTGGCTTGGTTTGATTTCTCCTCGCTAAGATGTGGGTCTAGAGAGGGGTGTCTTTCCAAGGGTGAGGAGATGGAGATTCAAATTAGAGGGAAAATAGTTAGCAAGGCTTTAAAGAGGGGCCAAGATAACCAGCTGAACTGGGTCTGTGCACAGTTCAAGGTGTATCCCTGAGTTTTGCAGGATCAGGAGCAAAAGAAAGATGTGGGAAAACCAAACCTGGCTTCTCATCTCCCCGATGCTGCTGCTGCTCCTTCCCTCCCTGCGGCAGAGTTTAATTTTAGAGAAGAACAGCTCTTTGGGGGCTAATAGCCTGGAACAATTTGAGCTTGGCTTGCTCTAAATCTCTCTTCAGAGAGGATGGCTTTCCTTTTTCTTTTGTAATACCTACCTGTGCTTTTTTAGGGGCATTCCCCCACCTTTTCCCAAGCTGGATATTGCAGTTTGTTTGTATATTTCAAACTCTCAGTGCTCACGTTGCAGGGGGGTGCAGGTCAGCGTGCACCCCTAAGTTTTTCTCTTGGAATCATCAAAGTTTCCCAACCCCGTGTCAGAAAACATGCTGCTATCAGGGATGGGGCCTGAGTTCAAACCCAAAATATTAGTGCTAGCAGCAGGAGGTAAGGCAGGAGGTCTTTATTTGCTCAGCAGGGGCTTGTTTTCTCTTGGCAAAGCCCAAGAACCGTGCAGGGGGCCAGGCAGAAGGTCCTCTAGGAACCTGCAAGGGTCCCATTCCGGGGTGTATTGCTGGGTCACCCTGTGCCCTGACATCCCCTGAGCGAGCACTTACCTTTTTTTCTCTATATAAATAGGCAAGACTCGAAATGTGTTTGCTTTTCTCTCCTTCCCTGGTCCAGAGGAGAAAAAAAAGGGCAGGTTCTGCAGGATGGGAGACGCTGTCAGGGCTAAAAGGTCGTGGCTGGGTTGTGTTTTGTTCTCCTTTTGCATCACGGGGGTTTTCTTATGGAAAAGGGGAAGAAATTGCATGCACAATGTAAATGTAGAGACATGGTGAGGCTGCAGTTATTATAAGGTGTATGTTTGGTCCTTCAAAGCCAAGGAGTCAGGAGCCAGTGTTCTTTTCCATCCCACCTTTCCTTTCGTTGCCAAGAGTTTGGGCAATTGTAATTAAATATTACATTTTAGAAGTGGCCTCAGGAGGAGTTTCATGGCCAAGACATGCTCCTTCTGCAATTTGGGCTGAGACTCATGTTCTCGTTGGACTGTGTTCTAATATTATGGGTGTAAATCCACAGTCTAGAATCATGGAACCACAGAATGGTTTGGGTTGGAAGGGACCTTCAAGATCATCTCGTTCCACCCCCCTGCCCTGGGCAGGGACACCTCCCACCACACCAGGTTGCTCCAAGCCCCATCCAGCCTGGCCTTGAACCCCTCCAGGGATGGGGCAGCCACAGCTTCTCTGGGCAACCTGTTCCAGGGTCTCACCACCCTCACACCAAAGTTCTTCCCCAGATCTCATCTCCATCTCCCCTTTTTCAGTATCAAACCCTATCTCCTCATCCTAGGGCTCCCCTCCCTGATCCAGAGTCCCTCTCCAGCTTTCCTGAAGCCCCTTGAGGGACTGGAAGGGGCTCTAAGGTCTCCCCGCAGCCTTCTCTTCTCCAGGCTGAACCCCCCCAACTGTCTCAGCCTGTCCTCCCAGCAGAGGGGCTCCAGCCCTCCCAGCATCTCCGTGGCCTCCTCTGGCCCCACTCCAACAGGTCCATGTCCTTTTGCTGTTGGTGGTCTCAGAGGTGGAGGCAGCACTGGGGTTGTGTGTCTCTCCAAAGGGGGCAGAGGGGCAGAATCCCCCCCCTTGCCTTGCCCAGGGTGTGGGGGGCTTTCTGTGCTGGCTCACCTTGAGCTTCTCATCCACCAGCACCCCCAAGTCCTTCCCCTCAGGGCTTCTCTCCAGCCTGGCTTTGTGCTTGGGCAGTAATTGCACCCCCATGGAGAAACCAGACAGTTCAGCTCTGTTTCCATCAGGCTGGGGGTAGAGTTTTGCCATGTGTTGGCTTTGGCAGGGAACTCAGAAGGTCCACTTTTCCCCTGCTTTGCTCCACCATCCCCCTCCCTGGGGCTGCCACAACCACTCATGCTCTTCTGCCCTAAGAGCATCAGCTCCAGCAGATTAGTTTTAATCCAGGTGGCTGCAGTAATTTAGCTCCCAGGGCAGCCTCACACAAAGGTGTAGGAGCATGGCAGGAACTCTCTGATGACCTGGAAGAAGACCCAGGAGACCTCAACATGTCCCAGGAGACCTCAACATGTTCAGAAGACCTCACTATATCTCAGGAGACTTCATCATATCCCAAGAGATCCCTGTAAGCTTTCATTGAATTCCCAAATTAACCCTGGAGAAGGGTTTTGGGCTGAAAACCAGTCGTGGAACGGCTGGGAATCACTGCTGGCTGACACGTTTCTCCACCAAACGAGCTGCAGGAAGGATATCGTGGTGCAGCGGGGTGAACAAGCCCTGCTTTTCATGAAGTAATTGGTATTTAATAGTTTTGATCAACATCAGGGGAATTTTGAGCCTCGCCGATCCTACAAAAGCTCCATGGCGTGGTTTGATTGATAAATGTTCCTCGGGGAGGTAGAGTGTGTGGCAGGTTCCCAAAACCACAACGAACCACCTGGCACAAGGATTTCTTTCCCTTCTCTCCTTCTAAAGGCTTTGGCCGAGGCAGTGGTGGCAGCCAGAGGTGGGATATTTGTCCTCACCCCTAACTGGTGCCAGCAGAGCTTCACACGTGGTCCAGCCTCAGGTGGGGCTGGGGCTTGGGGTGTTTTTTCAGCCAGTTTCTCACTGTATGAGATGGAGAATTTGTCTTTGCTCGTTCAGGCCAGGATTTTTCACCAAACTTGCCTTTGGAGGGAATCAGTCCCTGCTCCTTCCAAGAAAGGCTTCATTTCTTCATAAACTATTTGTGTTATAGTGGTTAATTCTGAGTGGAAAGTAGTATGGATAAATTTTAAGGGTATTTTGGTTTGCCTCATTTGCCTCATGGTTGGTGATTCAGCATCTCTGACCATAGCACCCATCTAAAATTGTCTGGTCTTAGTGGCACTTCATCATTTGAAGTCACTTCTATGTCACTTGTCAACCTGAACACCTCATGGAATCATGGAATGGTCAGAGTTGGAAGGGACCTTCAAGATCACCCAGTTCCAGCCCACTGCCCTGGGCAGGGACACCTCCCATCAGACCAGGTTGCCCCATCCAGCCTGACCTTGAACCCCTCCAGGGAGGGGGCAGCCACAGCTTCTCTGGGCAACCTGTTCCAGGGTCTCACCACCCTCACAGCAAAGAAATTCTTCCTAAGATCCAATCTAAATCTCCCCTTTAAACCATTTAAAACCCTTCCCCCTTGTCCTGTCCTTCCAACTCCCTGAACAAGAGTCCTTCTCCAGCTCTCCTGGAGACCCAATCTATGAATGATTCAGATTTATCATATCCTCCCTTTATTTGTGGCTCAACAAAGGTAGGAAAGGGCTAATTAGTCTTTTCACGTCCCCTTAGATTTGTTTTTGGTCTAAACCCTCTACCTGGATTCTGTAACTTCCTTGCATTCGCTAATTGTGGGTGTTTGGAAAAGGGTGTAGGAGTGTGGGACCACCTTCTGCTGCTGGCACTGTCACCTGGGGGACAGCAAAGGCTTGGGACCAGGGGTTGGGAGCAGAAAACATCAGTTCTTGGTAAGAACCTTGGCATTGCCTGCTTCATCTAACCCAAAAAGCATCAAAATTAGATCTCTGCTGGTTTTGAGGGTGGTGGAAGCAGGACGGGGAGCGTTTCACCTCGGATTGCTGTTGGCAGGAAGGCGGTGACCTGTCACCCTGGCAGCTTAGAGGGATCGCTTATCCTCATCAGACACCTACTTGCTTTTCTCTTCTTTTCCATCACCTGCCAGTGAGGAGATGGCTGCTTGGAGATCTCTTGCTCTTCTCTTCTCTTCTCCTCCCCGCCCAGGAGAAGCCAAACCTCCGTGGGTGAATCATCCCTGCAGAGGAACGAACCTCGGAGGTGGGTTCAGCCAGAGAAGCTCATACGGGTGCAGGAAACTGCCTTTAACCAAGAAACTCTGGAAATCTTTCCCTTCAGAAAGTGAATTTCTGGGTTTTGGACCTACTGGAGCGTTGTCGGGAGGACCTTTGCAGGAGGCCACTTAATGAGGTGGAAAACAAGATGATCATTTTAACCCGTGGCTTAAAGGCAGAGCAGATCTATTTGGTTTGAGAAAACTCAGCTCTTCTTTCTGGTTAGTGATGGAAACAGGTATTAATACCAAGCAAAGTAAATGCTTGGATGGTGGAAGTGTAGTTTTTCTGGTTTTAATGCCCAAGGTGACACCCAAAGGTGACACACTGACCTGGCCACCAGCATTAGTAGTTCTGCAGGACTGGAATCAGATGCATTTCTCTCCAGTTCAAATCCATTCTCTGGAGTCATTTTTCCTTAAATTGGTCCTGAAGAACTGTACACGGATTCCGTGAAATGATTCAAATTAGTACAAGCATTTAATTAATTGCTTTGTTTGCCTGTTTATTCGCTGTCTCAGGTCTGTCACCTCCAAGAGTGTTACGGCAGGAGCCCTCTGCGATCCCCTCTGAGTCAGGATGAGCCTCAGCCTCCATTTATTCTTGAGGGTGGAAGATGATAAATGAGCTGTTACTTCACTGTGATGATGGATACAACCAAAATCTACCCGAGCTTTGTTGGGGATGGCATCACAGTTGCATATAATTTAAAAAAACCCATCAAACTGAAAACACCCCTTCAATTAAAGCCCCTGGCTGGATGTGCTGAGTGCTTCTGCCTGTGGTTCGGTGGTTGGGCTTTGCTTGCTGAGAGCACAGACCGGGGGGTTGAGGGAGATTTCAGGATTTCGGGTATTCAGATGGGTTTGGCCCTGTGCTGTCACGCTGCTGGAAGGGACTTCAGCCCAAAGCAGAGCTCTGCTCAGAGACAGAAATATATGGGAGTCATTGGAATTGGGTTTATTACAAATAGAGGGACTGTGTTGATCCCTCGTGAAGTAGAAGGAGGAATAGTCCGTTGTTGAAAGCAGTCAAAGTGTGGTATTATCTTATTCCTGGGATAAGGGTTTTCCTGTGGCCTGGCTGAAGAACACCCTGTCCCCATGTGAAGCATCACCGCATAAATCTCGGCTGCCGAGTCCCACCTCCCGAGGCTGCTCCCTGAATCCCAGGTTGTGCCTGTTCCCAGGCAGCAGTGACACCCGGGAGCTGTGCCTCTGTCACTGGGGGGGCTTCACGGCTTTTGGTGGTGGTCCCAAACAGCGTTAATCTGCTGAAATGTGTTGTGCTATTGATGGCTTTAGTGCAGATGAAATACGGGGTTGTCTCCCTCTTCTTTTCCTCTTTTCTCCCCCTCTCTCTCCCTCCCCTTCTCCCTTCTTCCTCTCCTTCTCCTCCCTTCTCCCTCTCTCTCCTTCCCCTTNCCCCTCCTCCTCCTCTCCCCTCTCCCCTCTCCCTTCTCCCTCAGAGGCAGGAGCAGGGCTGTGCTGGCTGGTGCTGCCTGGTGCTGCTGCAGGAGCCTTGACGGCTTCCCGGCACCTTTTCTACCTGCTGGTTTGCTCTGTTCAGTAGAGCTCTTCTCTCAGAGTTAAACTGCTTTTAAATCATGTGTACAATGGTGCTTTTGTTGGGGGGGCCGGAGCCTCGGGAGGAAAAGTTGACATTCAAGGTTATTGTTCTGCTTCCCATTCAAACCCAGGCTTGGCTTCTCCACCCAGTTTGCCTGAATTTATACCAGTTTCACCAGCATAACACGGACCATGTCCCATCCGTAGAGAGTCAGAGGTTTAGAGGGATGGCTCCTGAGCTGTGTCCTCATCTTTTTGTTGACCTCTTGTATTTATTCTGGAGGGGATAAACTGTGTCTCTTTAAATCAGCTGCCTTAGTTTTCTGTTGAATAAACCCAAGACAGTAACGTGTTTGTTTTGGAAAGGCTTGAGAAGACTCGGGGAGCTAATAATGCCCCGGAATGGTCCTTCCACAGCTGCAGAGAGGGCCATTAACGTTGCAGGTGTGCTGGAAGGGCAGCCCAGAGCACTCAACGGCCTCTAAATTCAGATATCATTAGTCATTCGTTTGTTCTGACTACTAGAATGAGAGGCAGTAACAAAGCATTTATTTCTGCTGGTAGATTAGATGCCGTGGTTTGTTTGTCAGTGTGTGTGCCATTGACTGGTTTTGTTAGTTCAGCCTCTTGCCTTTTTCCAGGGATGAAAATCGTAGCTCTCAGGTGCTGACCATCAGCCCCACGGAGCTTGGGACACTCCCACCCGAAGCTGCTTTGCAGATAAATGTGTCTTTGTGTTAAATTCTTCCACTACAGCTGTCCCTGGCTCATTCTGCACCGGGCAAAAATTAGGATAAAAGCCAAATCTCTGCTCATTTCTGTAAATAATTGCTGTTAATGTCACCACAGCTCTTTGGTGCTGTGTAGAATGCGTGATGCTGGGCTAAACTGAGCCAAATCCAAACTAAATTGGGGTTTTGTTGTTGTTTTATTTGGTTGTGCAGTGTCAAAGAAACACGGGAAACTCATCACCTTCCTCCGAACATTCATGAAGTCGCGCCCAACCAAACAGAAGCTGAAGCAGAGGGGGATCCTGAAGGAAAGGGTGTTCGGCTGCGACCTGGGAGAGCATCTCCTCAACTCGGGCCATGATGGTAAGAAACAACCCTTTCTGGAGTTCTTCCTCTCTGGGGAATCTTAATTTGGGGTGGCTGGTTGGTCCCAGCAGAGAAATGTGTAACCAAAATGATGGGTGAAAGATAAATCGAGGCTAATGCTGGTAAGAAGCATCGTGGTTCCATGTGGGAGCGCTGGAGATGGATGGAGCTGCTGAAGATGAGTCCTCTACCTCCTGAAGTCTTCGGATAAATCTTCGTTATTCTTTTTTTCTTGCAGGGGAGTAAACTTTTATGTGTCAGTGTCCATGAATAATTCACTGCTGGGTTGAATCTGTGCATTTCTCTAACTCAGTGCCTGCGTGTGATTCTAGCACAATTTGAGATGTCAGTCCTTCCTCTTCCTTTTCCCTTCATTTCCCGAAATTTATTGGAATTCACTGCATATTATGTTTTGTCACCTCTTGCTTCTCTCTGTTACAGTGCATTTTCCATAGCTCTTCTCCATCCCTTTCTGCTTCCCAGTTTAGGGAGGTAGCAGAGAAGTGCTGCCCATTCCAAGACAAAAATGAAGACAATTATTACTCCTTTTGCTCGGATGAACTTTTTGTTTCTGGTGCTCTTTCCCACTGAGGGGTTGTTGACAGCAGCAGCATCTCCTGATTTCCCAGGAGTTCGACCCCTCAGGAGATGGGTGGTGGGTGCAGCATCACCGACCACATCATCTTGTGGAGCAATTCCATATTTTGCTCCTTGCCTAAGGAATTTTGTGGTAGATCTCTTGTGCCAGAGTCCTTAATGTGACGTCTCCCAGCTTTGGCTTGAAAGCTGAAGCAGAGGAGAAGTGCCTTTTGGGGTAGGAAAGGAGTTTCTCTGTTAAATCATGTTTTCAGTGGTGCTTCAGGCTCCTCCTTCATGAGTGCTTTTTGGAAACGGGATGGCAGAGGGTGGGGAGCTGTTTGGTGTACTTCTTTCCAGCTGATTCAGTTGGGAACAGCAGTGTGCACTCCCTTGCCTGGACACGGGGTGTTTTACTACCAGTTGGTGAATAATATGAGCTTGTTCTTGTGGAATCAGGGCTGTGGCAAGGCTCGTTGGCTCGTTAATTGGAACCAGTAGAGAATCTTTATTGCTGGGGCTTGAAAAGCATCAGAGAGCCAGGAACTGGATGGTTTGGAGACAAGAAAAGAGCCAAGTCACCCGTGTCAGAACTGCATCAGGAGTAGGTAATTGACACCACCGGGTAGCTATGGAGCTGGGTTTGTGTTCCTGCTGTGGGAGCAATCTTGGAGGGCAGGAGACGTGCCAGCAGAGTGAGCTCATTCATGGCAACGAGAGAATTCTCTTTCATCCCCAGCCCTCCTCCCGCCCGTTTCAGTTCAGCACGAGTCAGCAATAACCAAAGCTTTTCCCTGCCCTCTGCGCTGGCTTCTCCCCCTGGCTCTAAGAGGTTCTCGTGTTGTTGAGCATTAAAAGACCCATCCTGAGCAGAAGGGGACTCTTCTGGCTCCACCAGAGGCTCCTGCTTGATGGTCTCCAGGAGCTCCCTCCTGTTCTGGTGGCTCCTTCCCATCACGTGTGACTGTGACTGAGCTGTGCTGATGAGGTCTCCATCCAAGGAGTTACCACTTGCATCCACCCTTGAATTAATAATTCTTTCCAAGCTCCCTGGAGCAAAGCAGATCCAATTTGAACGTTGCTCAGAGGGGCTTGTCTCCACTGCACGCGGTGGGATTGGTGTGTTTCTGGGTGATTCAGCTCCCTGACCTGTTCTCCAAGTGATGTCGTTCCCAGGATTGGTTTTGCAGGGATGTTCAAGAAGAGCAAGCGTAGGGTCCTGCATCTGGGGAGGAGGAATTCCAGGCACTGACAGAGGTTAGGGGTGGACCTGCTGGAAAGCACTTCTGAGGTGAAGGATTTGGGGGTCCTGGTGGATAGTAAACTATCCNTTGGACTGGATCATCTCCAGAGGTCCCTTCTGATAAACTTCAGGGCATCCTCTGTGTGTGTGTGTGTGTTTGCTGGGGTTTCTCCTGAGAGAAGGGTCGGGTTGGGATGGGGTGAGTGGAGCACATGGTCTGCGTGTTCATTTCTAACGAGGGTGTGGTTTGTAATGTTTTTAATTGCCATGTAGGGTCTGAGAGGCTGCTGTCAGCAGGACTTGGCAGGGGGATGAAGGCTCTTTGGCAGGGGTGAGGATGAGCACTTCACCTTCAAACCTCCCTGTGTGTGTGCCTGGTGATTCACGCTGGGGATCGCCGTGATTCATAGGC
Organism: Thinocorus orbignyianus; assembly: GCA_013400375.1. NCBI lineage: Eukaryota > Metazoa > Chordata > Aves > Ciconiiformes > Thinocoridae > Thinocorus > Thinocorus orbignyianus. The sequence goes on along the minus strand of VXBW01000361.1, from coordinate 1,024,123 downwards.
TGGTTCTGGTTGGAAGAGGCCTTAAAAACCACCCTCCTTCCACCCCCGTGCCTTGGGCAGAGATACCTCCCACCGGAGCAGGTTGCTCAAAGTGTTGGCCGTGTTTTGGGTTTGGGTTTGGCTGCGTTTAATTTAATTGCAGTTTTTTTGGTGTGCTGGCACTCGGAGCTCCCCACGAGGTGATGGGACCTTCTGTGGTGGGAGTTACAGCCCCATGTGGTGTGGAACCAGCCTTCCCCTAAGCAGGGAAGACACAACATAGAATCATAGAATCACAGAATGGTCAAAGTTGGAAGGGACCTTCAAGATCATCAAGTTCCAACCCCCCTGCCCTGGGCAGGGACACCTCTCCCTAGAGCAGGTTGCTCCAAGCCCCATCCAGCCTGGCCTTAAACACTTCCAGGGATGGGGCATCAATAATTTCCCTGGGCACATCAAGGAATGGAACATTGTCCAGCTCTTTCCATGAGGATCTGAGTTACGGGAGATCACAGGATTGTTTTTCAAAACCATCTGGGGTCCGGGCTGCTTTGGAAAATGGGAACTGGGAGCCCTGTGAGCCCCTGGTCACTGGGAGGGTGTACACTGAGGTGTTTCTCCAGGGAAAGCCTGTCTTTTCCCTGTCACACCTCAGCACCGAGGTACAGGCTGGTACCTGCAGGGGTAAAACCAGTTTTGATGTGAGTGATCTCCTTTTTCGGGTCCAAATGTCGCAAAGGTTGTGGTGATGCTGCTCCCTCCGGCTGTGTTGGGTTGAGCAATACCCCTCCAGTCGGCTCCAGTCACCCCACGGAGCCTGCCTGGAGAGGTCTGGCTGCACTTAATTTTAGCTTGTTATTCATTTGTTGGCTCCTTTTGGGTTTTGGAAAGGTTCCCCTGCCAGCCAGGCGTCACTTGGAAGCAGACCAGGTTGGGAGTAGCTCTTTCTCCATCACCATGAGAGCTGCCCCCAGTTGGTTGGTGCTGTTGACACCAGTTTGGTTTTCAGAGCTGCAAGAGGCAGCAAATTCACCGTAATCCCTGCCTCCTCAGCAGCCCTTTGGAGCCAGAGAGATGTTTTTCCCCTTAATTTATGTATTTTTTTCTTAGATGAAACAGGTTGCCCAGAGAAGCTGTGGTTGCCCCATCCCTGGAGGGGTTCAAGACCATGGGGCTTGGAGCAACCTGGTGTGGTGGGAGGTGTCTGGGAGGAATGAGATGGTCTTGAAGGTCCTTTCCAACCCAAACCATTCTGGGAGTCTATGAACTTTATTAGCAATTATTTTGGAGAAAGAGAAGATGAAAGGAAAAGTGGGACTTGCAAAACTGGGCGAAATCAGATTCCAGCAGATCCCGGATCTCGCTCCTGCTACGTTCTGGCCCCGGATGTTTGCTGGGGCTGGGTTTATTCTCTGCTGCTGGTGATTGTGCTCTCCAGATAAGCTTCTTAGCAGCACCTTGGGATTTCTGGTGACCTCGCAGTGTGTTCTGGGTCCTCTGGTGTCACCTCTCCCTCCCAGCGACGCCCCGGGGCTGCTGTCGGCTTCGATGCTGATCCATTGCAGATCTGAGAGCACTGGCATGGAACCAAGAAAGACAAGGAAGATCTGGGGTAGCATCTTGGCCAGGGATCTGTAAAAAAACCTGGTTTGGGGAATCCTGGGTGTTCCTGGTATTGTGAGGAGTCCCTTTTACTGGCTAATAATTTTCATTATACTAAAATTCTGCCTGGCTGCCTCTGGCTCTTTGCCATCCCTTGGGGAAGCCTTGGTTCAGAATTCAGGACAGCTGAGTCTTACACAGGCAGTCATTTCAGTTGTTTTCTTGATGTTTTAACTCTTAGAGGGTAAATTTTCAGCAGTTTCCACCCTCTCTCTCTTAGAACTAGGCTGGGAGATTGAATTTGGCAAACAAGAACTAAGGCAAAAAGCAAAGTTGCTACTGCTGAGGAGTAACGAGTGGTAAATATTTACAAAATTGTTGCTTTTTTCCCATTCCTTTCCTTAAATACTGCTTTTAACCCTAAACACAAGGCAGCCCCTGCAATCCCAGCACTTCCAGTTGATGTCCTGAAGGCTGAAATCCCTGCTCATGATGTCCTTGCTGGGAAATTGCTTCCCTCCAAGATTTTTACTTCCAAAAGAGATTAATTTAGCGTTTTCAGATCTTCCACCAGAAATAGACCCCTCCAAACCCTACCTGCAGCTGCTGCAGTTGAAAAAGCAGATAGTTACGAGGCAGCACAGGGACCCAGGAGTGTAATTCCCCAAATATGTTTGGAATTGGTAGGAGTTGAATCCTGGCAGCCACATCAATCGACTTCTTAAAGCAGTAACTTCTTGTTTCTTATGCAAAGGTTTATTGAAAGGCAGCAGGAACAAGGCAGGTCGTGTGTTAAGCGTATCCCTCAGATCCCAGCCAGGGAATCGGGCAGCAATCCTTAAGGATGGGCTGGGGAGAAGCTTGGCTGGAGAGATGAGGCTGAAGGTTCACTCTCTGGATGGACCCTCGGGGTGTTTTTGTACTTTTAATAGGTGTTTTCAGAGAATCCAAGCCTGACGAGTTTGAATGTGTGCTGAAAAGCTCCAAACCTCCGAGTGGGTTCGGATCTGGCACCCTGGTTTGGCTTCTGTCTCTGTTTTTAGACATTTATATGCCTAAAGGGGTTCATGATTAGGATTAAATCTGAGTTTGAAGGACTTGTTTGCATTTCTCTTTTTGGCTAAAACATTTCTTGTGTGACTTTGGGCCAGTCTTTAAAGACCCCTGTGAATGAGCAGAGGGGACGGCAGCCTGTGGATGGGGAGGACGTGACTTTCCATCAGTAAATATTTTCCAGCTCCTGAAACTGTAAAAGCAGTTTATAAACTGTGTGCTATAGAGATGTATTTTCTCCTCCCCAAGTGATTTATTTTGGTGTCTGAGAAATTATTAGTGATTCCTGGGCGATTTGCAGAGGATTTGGGCAGCCCAAGACCGAAGCTGGAGCCGTGAGCTCCAACCCCACCTCCCACCCTTCTCCTGCCCTCGGGGAAACCTGGTTGGTATCTCCTTTTCCCATCTCCACAGCTTGCAAAATCAAACTAATGGTCTGTATTTGCCCCCGGGGTGGGTTTCTAACACTTGTGAAGCACTTGAAGAGCATGATATAAACATGAGGTGGTATTTATTCAAGTGTTAGCACAGGTTGGTGATGATTGAAGATCTGTAGGAAATAAGGAAGCTCACCTCTTCATCTATTTATGGTGGTGCTTGGTTGGGTTTGTCTAATTCCACAAGTCCAAACGTGTTAGGTGGTTTGGGGAAGGGAAAGGTGCCAAATTTACTGGAGCAGTTGAGTAAATCGGGAAAAACCTGTGAGTTTTAGGTGCCTCAGCATTTCCCCAATCCAGTAGTTGTGTCCCTGCCCTCACAAACCCATCTAACCTAAAGGATAGATCCAGAAAAAAAGCCCCAAAATCCACCCAAATTGGAGATGAGCAGAGAATATTTCCCTCAACCTCCTTCCACCCAAGTTGATCCTTTGAAAGCCCAATAGTTTTGAGCTATTTTAGGCCAATCTCCAAACATAACAAGCCCTGTTATTGCTTCATCATCTACCCTCTGAATTGCTGGAACTGGGGCTTACTGGGACCGGGGTTAGTGGTACAAAGGGGTACACGGGGTCCCCGTGGAGAATGACTGACTTGTTTTGGGGGAAGCAGTGGCAAAAAGAGAGCAAGCTCTTGTGGTTAAGAGAAAAGAGACAATTTCTGTCTCCCTGTCTTTTTTACTCTGCGAGGAGAGGAATTCTTCATGCCTGAGTGACCCAGGGGACAGCGGGGAGTTGAAAATTAATTTGCATTTCGAAACACTGCAGCTGGAGGGGGAACAAACACGAGGAAAAATGCTGTGTGTGCTCCTGCCCTCCACTCTGGAGGGGGTGGATGCGTTTTCCCCTCTCGGCTGGTTGTAGTAAATGTGACTGATGGAAACAGGAAAAACCAGCACATGGTCTGAAGTGGNATGTCCTTTCTGTGTTGAGGACTCCAGAGCTGGACACAGGACTCCAGGTGGGGTCTCAGGAGCGCAGAGCAGAGGGGGAGAACCACCTCCCAGGACCTGCCGGTCACACTTCTCTGGATGCATCCCAGGCTGGGGTTGGTTTCTGGGCTGCCAGAAGGTGCTGTTGTCTCCTGTTGAGCTTCTCACCTACGAGCACTCCCAGGTCCTTCTCCTCAGGGCTGCTCTCCAGTCCATCTCCCCCCAGCCAGTATTTGTTCCTGGGATTGCCACATCCCATGTCCATTTCTAGTATCTTTATTGTGTTTGTGGATATTTTGTGTTAAAAATTAAAAACCTCAGCCCCAGAGAATTAGGTGGATTCAGCCTGGGAGGTCCAAAGGCTCCAGTCCCTGACCGTGTCAGGATGGTGCCTCTTGAGCTCCTCAAGCATGAAAATCCCCTGGAGCTGATGTTCCCACAGCACGGGAAGTGTCCCAGTGTCCCTCATCTCCCAAGAACTGTGGTTTTTTCTCCCTTCCTGGCTCTATGCAGCGTGGTGGGATTTCGGTTCTTCCACAGTTCCTGGGGTAAGTTGAAAAAGAAAGTCCAGTTTTCCAAAGCAGAGCCGGGTGCCAGGGACTTGGTATCTGCTCCCAGGTGAGCTCCTGCTCTCAGTGCACTTTTCCCGAGTGCAAAAGTCACTCTTCAAATAAAAACCTTGCCTGTTGCCAGGAAAACAGTGTTCCTGGTGATAAACGGGGCTCGGACTTTACTCAGCAGCACCGCAGATGAGTCTGGTGTGAATCCCTTGGAAACGGGGATGAGAGTGTCTTTGAGGAACTTTGCTGTTTGCCCTGGGATTGGCGTTCCTCTGGTGTGCGAGGACAGGGATTTAGGAGCGAGCAAAAGTCCTCAGAAGTCTTTTAAAAGTTTGATTTGTTTTTTTCTGAACAAATGGAGGTGGTGCTTATGAAAGGAGGGGCGCTGGGGGCAGGACAAAGAGTCCCTCCCCAGCTCCCAAATGATGTGGAGGGTTTCGGAAATGACTAGTTTGAAATGAGGGTGCTAGAAGAAGCTGCAGTCTGAATTATCACTTTTTTTACCCTTGTTTTAGAAAATACTTACATGGTTCTTTGCAGAATTGAGCTAGAAATAGGCAGAACGATGAGGGTAAATGGGATTTCTTTGCGTGAGGATGTTCATCGCTGGGCTCTTGCCTATGGTGAGGGAGATGGGATTTATTTGGGTCATTTCAGAGCTCTGCAAGTTGTCAGAATCTCAGCTGGTCACGGAACCTCAGGAAGGGGGCACNAGTCTTTTAAAAGTTTGATTTGTTTTTTTCTGAACAAATGGAGGTGGTGCTTATGAAAGGAGGGGCGCTGGGGGCAGGACAAAGAGTCCCTCCCCAGCTCCCAAATGATGTGGAGGGTTTCGGAAATGACTAGTTTGAAATGAGGGTGCTAGAAGAAGCTGCAGTCTGAATTGTCGCAGGTTTTTTACCATTGTGTTAGAAAATATGTGTGTGGTTCTTTGCAAAATTGAGCTAAAAACAGGTAGAATGATCAGGGTAAATGGGATTTCTTTGCCTGAGGATGTTCATCGCTGGGCTCTTGCCTATGGTGAGGGAGATGGGATTTATTTGGGTCATTTCAGAGCTCTGCAAGTTGTCAGAATCTCAGCTGGTCACGGAACCTCAGGAAGGGGGCACATCCAGGAGAGCTGGAGAGGGACTCTTGGTCAGGGAGTGGAGGGACAGGACAAGGGGGAAGGGTTTTAAATTGGAAGAGGGGAGATTAGATTGGATATTAGGAAGAACTTCTTTGCTGTGAGGGTGGTGAGACCCTGGAATTGAAGCTGTGGCTGCCCCATCCCTGGAGGGGTTCAAGGCCAGGCTGGATGGGGCTTGGAGCAACCTGGTGTGGTGGGAGGTGTCCCTGCCCAGGGCAGGGGGGTTGGAACTGGCTGATCTTGAAGGTCCCTTCCAACTCTGACCATTCTGTGATCTGTGATGGGGACGCAGTGGTGAGGGGTGTCCTCCACAGGTCCCCATCCTTCCTTGCTGCTGCTAAAGGCAGCCCGGGCAGTCAGGAGTGAGCAGCCTCTGCCTAAATTTAGGGCTGATTCTCACAGTTTATATCCTTGTGGCTCAAAACCCAACCCTGCTGTGTTCCTTCACTCAGGTCTGGGTTTTCCATGTGATTCCTATTCCATGTCCTTACCTGTGGTTATTACCTTTTGTTGGGCAGTTCAGATGGGGCTCAGGACAGTTTATTCCATTTCCCCTGTTCGTGCTGAGCCACAGGTTTAATTTTCCCAGGTTTAGCTCTCCCAGATTTAACTTTTCCAGGGGCAGCTTTTCCCAGGTTCAGCTTCCCATGTTTGTTGCCCATGTATGGAATTCAGCTGTGATTCCATGGACCAGCTGAAAGACCCAGCTTGTTCCCAGCCCTTCATCTTTTGGCTGGAATATTGTGAAAATGGAGGGAGCTTGATGGGAGGCCCCTTCCCCAGCCTGAACAAATAGTTCTGATTCTGGTAAAGTGTTAAGAAAATAAAAAAAAAAAAAAAAAAAAAAAAATTAAACCATTCTCCCCAAGCCCATTATGAAAAATTATAAAGGAAACAAAACCAACAAAAAATGAGATGGTAGGAGAGGAAATGTGCCTGGTTTTGAGATGAATCAAAACGTTCTGCAGAATGAAAACCATAAAACTTCTGCTTCCTCTTAATGGCAAAGAATTACCCGGTTAACGAGCCCTGGGAGATGCCATAAACCTTTCAGCCCAGCTGAGAGATGCTCAGGAATGAGCTGAAACCATCCCTGCAGCTGCTCTGGTGATGAAATATGCTGGGTCCTTTTAGATGCATCCACATTTCTGGCCTTTTGCGCTTTGTTCCCTGGAATTCCCTGTGATCTGAGAGCGGAGGGGATGAGGGAAGGATGGATTTTGGAAGGAGAGGTGTGCCACGGTGACGAGATCTTCACACAGAGCTTGGTGGTGGCATGTAGGACCTGCCTCTGGGTTTTAGCAGCCAGGATGATTATTGCTGGGAAAAGGAATGAACCCACAAGATGGGTTGGGTTTGGGAATGAGGGATTAGAAAGGATCCCAGAGGAAAAGGACTCAGGGGTGCTGGTGGCTGAGAGGCTGGACATGAGCAGGCAGTGTGCACTTGAAGCCTAGAAGGCCAATTCCATCGAAAGATGTGTTGTCACAACTGCAGGGAATGAATTAACATGGCACAGTAGTGAATTAACATCATTTTAATAGAGATGCTGCTGCATCCTATGAGAAGAAATCCCCACCAGTTTCCCCCTGAGATACCTTTCCCATCCAAATCTGGTAATTGGTTGGGGTCTTGAAGCCAAAATTGGGATGTGAACACCAAGAAGTTTGTCTCTGCAGCAGGGGAGGGATTAACGCAGTAGGGATCTATCCATACCAGGAAAAGTCACACTGTGATGCCAGAAGCCACCGTAGGTGGTGGCCATGGCACACATCATGTTCCTAAAATGAGGTAGTTCTGGCTTTTGCCACCACCCTGGCATGTCCTTCTGCTCGTGGCAGACACTGTCCCCTCCATACGTCGTTTCCATGAATGTATATTTAGCTGAAGGGCTGGGATTCAGGGGGGAGAGGGAGGTTGAACACGTCTGTAATTGTCAGGTGTCACCGTTCCTGCAGGTGTAATTACAGCCCTGCTCAAATTGCAGACACTTCTCCAACCCTGCAGAATTCCCCCAAAATATCCCCAGTGCTGGCACGATATATTTAGCCTAAAGAACAGGTTGTCCTGGTTACCAGATTAGGAAAATCGTAGAAGGAGCCTGCTTGGAGTTATTTCAGTGTATATTAATTATCCCAACGATGCTCAAGACCTTCCATGACAAGTAAGTCCTTGGGGAAGCGCGTTGTTGGTGCCACATCCTTCACCTCCCCTCTTCTTCTCCCTCCACCTTCTTCTTGGTGTCATGACAGGTTTCTGCCCCACTGGCCTGGTGAGATCTGGGACTTCTCACCTTTCTGGTAGTGGTGGCGTTGAGATGTGGACATCTCTCATGGGGTCTTGGTTCTCAGTGGAACCAAAACCAACATGAGTCCAGCGTATGTCATGATCTTGGGCTCTCTCTTTTCTCATGGAAGAGGAGAAGCCTTGTCCTTGTGGTTGGTGCTGGTCTCTCTCTGCTGTTCTCCACCCATCTGTACCTGGGTCTCGCTTGCCTCCTAGGGCTGCAGTGCCAGAGCAATGCAAAGCATTTTAGTGCTGTTTTTGGCAACAGCTTGAGTATGATACAGCTCCTCCCTGTCCATTTAAGACCTTAAAAACTCTTCTTCAATATTTGTTGAAGCTTTTTGTGTTAAGGGTTGGGCGTTGTCCTGCAAAACTCTTCTTGGAACCATGATCAAAACGTGGAACCATCTGTTCCACCTGCTCTGTTCTTATGGTGTTGGGGGTGACCAATGCCCGTCTTCTCCAAGGTCACCCTCCATCTGAGAAGATGTTCCTCATCCTGGCTCAGATTTTGTAGCTGGTTGATGATTCCTGATGCCAGTGGTTGCAGAGCAAGAGGTACCATTAGCTTCGGGGCAGAAGCTGAGCCCTGGTGGTTGTTCTCCTTCCCCAAACAGCAGCCCTTGGTTTCCAGGGCTCTTTGCAGGCCATCTCTTAACGTATGTGGGCTTGACCTCTCCCAGAGCCAGCTCCTTGCTTTGGAAAAGAGAGGAGAGATGCTGTAGATGCCCGGAAGCACAATCCCAGAGTCTCTCTGATGTAGTTTTGATGGATCTGCTGGGTTTGTTCCACTCCTTTAGGCCAAAGATGCACCAGCTGATTTCCAGGGAACCATTTAAAGTTAAAAGGAGTCTTTTTCTCTGGCTGGGCCGGTGTTTGTGGCAAATGGGGAGAAAAAAAGGCCATGGGGAGGGGAGAGCTCGGAGCATCCCGGTGCGGCAGCACCCAGAACTGACTGGCAGATGGCATGTGCTGCTCCACGTAAGGGGATTTGAGCTGCTGGGAATCTGTGTCACGGGGCAAATCGATCAGACCTGGCATCTGATGTGAGAATAAATCATCATCGATGGCTTGTGGAGGAATCCACAGGCATCCGAGTGCTTTCCCTGGGCATTTGCTGATGCTCAGAAGAGTTCAGACCTTGTTTTCCTTCCGTGTCCTGGGCAGTCGTAGCTCCCCATCATAAATGAAGTAACTTGCTCCTCCTTAAGCTCATGAGGATAGAGAGAAATGGATGCTGCACGAGGCTGAGAAGTCAAGTGGAAGGAATCAGTTGGTGAAGTGGCTTGAATATTAACTTGATGCCTAATGATACCCTCTGGGTTTGGTTTTTCCATTCTGTAACAGCCCGGTCTGTCTGTGGTTCCTGGGAGTGCGGGGTGTTGTGGATCTCTCTGAATCCAGCCACGCTCCAGCAGACATCAGGGAGGAAATTATCAGCTGTGAAATCTCTGCTGGCCCCGGTGCAGAAAGTAGCATCTCCTTAATGCTCATGTTTGCTCAAACCCAGCGGCGTAGGTTAATCCTGGATAGATTTGAAAACAGAGGAAGTTTTTGGCCAAAGAGGGTGTATTTATTTCATTTTCTAGCTCTTCTGGAATGGAATTGAACACTGCAGTTCTTACAGGAAGTGTGCTGGACCAGAATTGACTTTTTTCTACTTTATTCTTATCCTGGCATTTCTTTAAAACAAAGAACATCTCCAACTGGTTTCCACACCAACTCCTGAAGTTTCCTTACAGGCTTTGACCTCCTAAGGAAGCAACAGCCCAGCTGGGCCCAGTTCATGGCATCTGACCGGACCACAACCTGAAGTAGGTCACTAATCACTGCAGTGACACCCTCAACTAAGCAACCCCCCTGTTCTTCAGTCCCCCAGGTCCTCAAGAGCTGCACGGAGTTCATTGAGAAGCACGGCATCGTGGATGGGATCTACCGGCTGTCGGGAATTGCCTCCAACATCCAGAAGCTGCGGTAAGAGCCCTGCATTCACTCGGGATGGATGAGGAACAGATGGGGTCCCAAGGCTCTCTGTGCCCCATGGGTGGCACCCCGGGATTGTCACCCCGTGGAGCAGCACCCGGTGGTTCAGTGGACTTGGTTTTGCAGGAGGTTTTCCTTCAGGAGAAGGTATCGGAAGGCTCCGGGATCACGGTGTCACTGAGCTGTCACATCTCATTCCCGTTTCCTCTTGCTCCCGGAGCCCTTTGGAGCAGCTGATCTTCCTCCTTGCTGCTTTGGACTGCTGGCACATTAGCAATTAATTAGCAAAGAACCCTTGCGTGGCTGTGGGTGGGTGGGATTGCCGTGCTGGGCTGTGCAGGGACGGGCGAGGTGTGTGTCCTCCCCCGTCGGAGCTGGGCTCCCATCACGGGAAATGGTCTTGATCCCTTTGTCACGCTGGTTTTCTTCCCATGTGCATTTCTCTGAGAGAACCTAGCGGGATGTGACTAATTCCAGCCTTGATCCCGGGCCCTCCCGGAGGTAGCAGAGGGGGATTTTCCATATGAAGGATATCCTTTTTGTGCTGGTGATTCCCAAGCTTTATGGATGCATTTGAGCTGGTCCAGTTACCGCACAAACCCTTGTATGGACGGGCTTAGTCTGGTTCAGCTTAATCCTGTTTCCCATCACAAGTCCCATTGAAAAATCCGCTCCCAGGCTTTGATACACAGGCTCCAAAGGCTCTGATTGTAGCTGTTGCTGTAGCTGTTGTTGTTGTTCAGTCTCAGCTGAAAAACATGTTTGCCCTTGCTCCAGCTGCATCCCTTTGATTCCACGCTTTGACTTGTGCCGGACCATCTTTCCGATGATCCCTTTGTGTTGCCAAGACCATTTTCTCCTTCGTTGTTTTCCAAAAGTGCTTTAAAAATGCTTTTTCTGAGATTTTAATGGCATAGCTCCCCAGTACAGTCCAGAGAACGAAGTGGCAGCCTGTTTTTCAATTTTCAGAGCTATTCCAAAGAAAAAAAGAAGGGATTGCATGGCATAACTTGGAGACACTCTCCCCATGTTGTTCATCTAAATGATTATGGATTTTTCCCAAGTGTTTGATTGACATAGGACACGCTGCATTGCTGTAGTTTCCAGCTTCATAAGAACATCATTCGGGCTTATTTCAAAGCTGGAGCTGCAGCATCCTGATAAATGAGTAACTGTTCCTAAGTTTCACATAGAAGAATCAGATCCCCTTGATTCAAAGGGCTTTTTAAGGTTGGGGAGAAAGTTGGAGGTTTTATTCCATGTGGGAGATTGGCTCTTTGCAGTAAGAGCAGAGCAGAGCCCGTGCTTGAGTTAGTTTGTGCTTCCCTGGATTCTGGCTCTGGCTTTTAGAAGAATTGTAGTTGTGTTTATTCTTCTCCTAACAAAATCTTCCATGGGAGCCAAAGAAATAACAGGTAGTTCCCAAAGCAGGCAGTGTAGAAAGGCTGAAGGTAGCAGGGCTTCCCCTTCCTCACTCCAGGGAGGTCCCTGCCATGGGGTGATTGATTCCTGGGAAGATACCCTGGGATACCAGGAGGAACGGAGTGGGGCAGGACACGGGCAGGGATTTTCAGCCCAGGAGGAGTGTGTTTTCAGGGGGTGGGTGGGTGTCTTGCCCTGATCTTTCTGAGATCTCCCTTTTCCAGCACTTGGCTCCACAGGAGATGAGATTCTGTCCCAGCAGTGGGTAGGTGATGATGCAGGATGATCCCAATTAGGATTGTGGTGTCGGGGAGTCTTTCAGTCGGGCAGAACAGAGCCCTTCATTCCCTCTTCTCTGCTTTGGGCTGAGGAACTGGGATGGAGAACTTCTTCTCTGAAGGAGCAGAGACTTCTTCTCTCCCCCAGTACGGTGTAGCATTCCAGGAGGAAGGCTCTTCTCCCTGCTTCCATAAGGGGTGTAGAGGTCACCCATCCACTGTGCCTTGGCCACAGGTACAAGAGAGAGCCCAACTGAGTGTCTGGGCTCTCCTGAGGGCAAGTTTCATCTTGGTGCTTAGAAATTGTCTGGCCCAGATGGGGAGAAGCGGGGGGTGTTGCCACCAGCCCCCTGACGTTGCTGTGCCTGTGGCTCCCCACCTCCACTAGTTTTGTTCTACAGCTTCCAAACTCTTGTAGGGAAAGGGACTTTCTGTCCCCACAGCTCCTGGTGGCCCAGCTCGCTCTGCTGGTCCCTGCAACCCTCTCCTGCTAATCTGAACCAGCACTTTGCTTGCACGCAGCCCTTGGCCTTCTGAGCTCAGCTTTTATTTCATAAATGTTGGTGATTTGGGGTTTTTCTCGCTCTTCTGAAAACCAAGGCAACGCTCCGGGGCTTTTCTTCATGTGGTTCCTGGCTCTTTCCACCCCGGAGCAGGGGCTGCTCTGCTCACTCACTTCTCCGCAAGGAATTTTGTTCACGCTGGTTTCCATGGCACTGCTTTATCACTTCCGTTTCCAGGGCTTTGAAATGCAAAGGGACAGCAGCTCTAATTCCAACCTGCTCCTCAGGGCAGCCCTTGGGAGGTTGATTGTCTCCAGCTTGGTCTTGGAAGACTTTCTCTGGAGGCTTTGGGAAAGGCCCTCCTGCAGCAGAAGGCTCTGCAGAGCAGCCATCAGTTGTAAAGCTGACTGAAAATGCCTTTTTATAAAAATAAAACCTAACAAAAGTCTCAGTTTGGAAAAATCCAGTCTAGCAGGACCACAGCCATGGATGGTGTGGCTTGGTGACTAAGTATGGTACATTTTGGGGGGGATTTAGGAAGCCCTTGCTTTTCTTGACTGTAATTTGTGCTGGCTTTTATATTCATCCCCCCACTTTTCCAACCCCTTTGCCCATTTTAATTTTGTTTTCCTGCTCTGATTTCCAGCCACGAGTTTGACTCCGAGCAGATTCCTGACCTGACAAAGGATATTTACATCCAGGACATTCACTGTGTGGGCTCCCTCTGCAAACTCTACTTCCGCGAGCTCCCCAACCCTCTGCTGACCTACCAGCTCTACGAGAAGTTCTCCGTAAGTTCCTGGCAACACCTTTCTCTTCCCACTTCAGCATCACCATGGCTTCATCTTCACAGGTAGAACAGAGAAATACTGATAAAAAGCTCCTGAACTTGTCTTCCACTCTTTTTTTTGGATCTTAGTTCTCCTTAAATTGAGGTTTTTAGAGTGAGATTTTTGTGTGTCACCAAAATTATCAGCCTGACACATGAGCTCCCTGCATCACCACATTCCTGGAGGGCTGGTGGTGGTGGGATCTCCTTCTCTGGAGATGTTCCAGACCACTCCCATGTCCCATGGGGTGGAATAGCTGTGCTGGATAGAGACAGGGGAGAATCAGCCCCGTCCCTGCTGGAAACCAGGACAGTCCCCCAGGCCAGACCATGGCGATTCCAGTTCTGGGTCCTAGGAGGTGGTTTTGGGGACACTGACAAGGATTTGCACCAGGCTGCCTTGTTTTTTGCCATTCCTCATGATTTCTGGAGCAGGAGTGGGATTAGAAGCAGGTGCTACTTGGACCTGAACACCCTCTGCAAGGAATTCACCCTACAATTAAGCTATAAAGGGGCCCAGAGCTGGATTTATGTGGCCCAGAGCTGGATTTACGTGGCCTTTGTCACATTATTTGTGCATCCATCTGTCCCCAAGAGACAGAATCTCTCCAAAGACAGAGAAGGGTGATAAAAACCCACCTTTCTACTGAAGAAGAGCACTTCGGGTGTGTGGGTCGGGGTGCTGGGACAGGGATCTGGTTTGATTAGTGGCTCAATCCTTCTTCCAGGACGCCGTTTCTGCTGCTACGGATGAGGAACGGCTGGTCAAGATCCATGACGTGATCCAGCAGCTGCCTCCTCCTCACTACAGGTCAGTGCCACCTCCTGATTGCAGTTTTCCCTCCCAGGATCAGCCTTTGTCTATCTAAATGCTTTATTTATAAACTTTAGGTTTTAATTAGCTCATTAGCAGGTAGACATTATGTCCCTCTGCGTAGTCTTATTGGCGTCCTTGGAAACTCTGGGCAGGAGGCAGGTTGTGAGGGCAGAAGTGGCCCGTGTTACCAGGGAAATGATGGAAATTTTATCCAAGTGACTCCAGGAATCACTATTTTTTAAAAAGTGAAACTTTCACTTCACTTTTGGTTGTGTCAGGTGGATTTTGTCTCCAATTCCCACCCCCTCCTCCCCCAGAAATACACTAGTTAGCAAATTATAATGTTATATTGTAGAATAGAAATCTGTTATGGTTTTTAAAGATCACCAACTTATTAGAATAATAGATTCAAACTAATTAACTGATTTGGGTTATATGGTAATGAGTCGTGACTAAGTATAATAACAGGCCAGTGGTCTTTATATTAAAAATTATGATAAAAAGGCCTCTGTAAAAGACAGCAAAGTCTGGTGAGTGGTGTTAAGAAGGAAGAATAGTGCTGTGTGTTAATGATTCTTTAAATAGCATTAATAACTAATTAATGTAATGCTGTGTGTTAACTGATCCTCACCAGTTCTGTACTGTAATTGGTAGAAATGGCTAATTACAGGGCATGTTGAACATTATTTATGGATCAATATTTATTGTCATTAGCAGGGTTGTGATGCCATACCCCAATGGTTTAGATGCCCATTGATGGTGTCATCAGCTTTTGGCTAATGAGATCTAACTGTAATACTTAATCAGCAACTGGCATATTAATTTATTCTTGTAATATCTAGTATAATATTATTATTGGGTGTTAATTTGCAATTAATTAATTGATTCTATATCCTGAGTGATATCGATGGCCAGTTATAACTCAGGGAGACAGTTATTTGGATAGTGAGAGCTATTTCTAATGATGTGCACTCATAAATATTTAATTTTTAATTAGCATAATACATGGTGATCAGACAATTGCACTGGTATAAATAACTAATTATAATATGTCTTATTTTAATATCAATAATAGTCTGATCATTAGCCTTAACTAATTGTAATGGTTAAACTAATTGTAATGGTTAACTCATGTGATTTAAACTATAAATGTGAGCTTACTTAAATAATATTAACAAATTAGCCTCATAATTAGCTAATTGTAATATTCTCTTTATGTTAATGAAGGGGCAGGGCCTTGCAGAGGACCTTTTCAAAAATAGATTATATCCCACGTCAAGTTTTCTCTGGTGCATTCCACCTTTTCCCTAAAATGACTGATATTTTGGGGGGGTTGTGTGACTTGGACAGTGTGGGACTGACGTGGGACTTAGTCCCAGATCCAAATTGGGGTCCTGGGAGATGACACTGATGGTGATTCCATCAAGGGCCAGGGCTAATGGGCTGAGATTACTTGGAAAAGGGAAAAACCACTTTATTTTTCTGCCACTCCACGATGTTTGCTTGAAAGAGGGAAAAAATACTTTATTTTTCTGCCACTCCACAATGTTCCACACAGGTCACAGGGAAGGAGAGGAGGTGGCCCTTTTGTTTCCAGCCACAACCATCCATCTTCAACTCAGACTTTGTCCAGTCATGGAATTCTGAGCCTCAAAGTACCCCCCAAAAACTACAGTGAGACAGAGCCAGGGCTGCTGCACCCCAGCAGTGAGGAGGACACAGCAATTTTCCTTCCACCTCCTGCTCCCTCCTCCTGCAGTGTTTGAGATCAAAAAAAATACTTTATTTTTTTACATGAATAGAAACTTTGAAGTTTAACCTTCTCTCTGCCTCCTGTATACGTAAGAAACCTGAGGCTGGTAGTTTCAGGCATAGAACTTAAATACAATTTGCTGTTTTGGGGGTCTAAATAAATCCCTTCATCTTTCCTCAGCACCCCACTGCAAAGCTGGGGGGATTCTTTGTGCAGCTTTAGAGTAACACTCAGCCAAACCCTGTGTTTCTCAGGCTCTGATGGCACTGCAGTGGTGGCACCAAGGTGTTCCCATCCCTTTTGGTGTGCACCGGATCCAGCAGAGGCTTTGGCCACCTCCTCAGCAGGAGACATCCCCCTCTCACCCCACCTCGTGTAATTATTTGCTCAAAGCAGCTTTAGCATCAGTCTTGGGGGCTGTAGTTCAACATTTCTTGCTGCCAAACCAAAAGGAAAGAATGACCTGGGGGGTTGTTGCATAAATCACAGCCCAGCTTTGCTCATGGGTGCTGAACCGTTGCCTGTCTCCTCTTTTCCAGGACACTGGAGTTCCTAATGAGACATTTGGCTCGTCTCGCTGATTACTGCTCCATCACAAACATGCACACCAAGAACTTGGCAATTGTCTGGGCTCCAAACCTCCTCAGGTACCCTCTTTTTCTTCCTTAATCCCCATTTCAATACCAGATAAGGTTTTCTATTTAGTAAGAACAGACAGATAACCCGTTCTCCAGAAAAAACAGAAAACATTCAGCAGTTGAGAAAGATCTTCCATCCAACGTGGTCTCCTCCTGTAAGATTCTGATCCTGGTATCAGTGGGGACACCCCAAGGGGACACCCAGCTATTACTGTCCCACTGAATGTGGTTCAGCAGGGACAGAGAAGGATTTATTCCCTCCCCGCCCTTCTTTTCTAGATTCTTTTCTTCCCCTCTCCTGGTTAGATGAGACCAGCATGTCCTTGCTGGCTCAGGAGGATTTGTGCAGTGGCATCACTGATTTCCCATTGCATAAATAGCTAGAGAGTCTTAATTTTGACAGCTTTTGGCTGCAAAAATTCAACCTGCTGGAAATTATCTGGGATAAATCTGTCTCCTAAAATTTGTTTTGAATGTGCTTCAAATCAGTGATGTCATTTTAAATTTCTGCTTTAAAAGAAAAACAACAACAACAACAACTAAATAAATCACCCTGGCCTCCTTTGTATTGATTTCTGGGCTGGTTTTGTTACTGACCTGAGAAATGTGAGGCCCAGCCTCCCCTGGGTGCAGCTGATGAGGGCGAGCTCTTTTCTCCTTCCTGGCGTTTCACCCAAAACCAGTCAAACCATCTCTGGTTGGAGTTTGCTCTTGTGGCTCTTGGGGAACGTGCTGAGCCCTGGAGGAGAGCAGGTAGAAGGCCAGTGAGTGTTGTACGAGGCCACTGACTTCAAATTGCTGCTGTTCTCAGTGTCAGGAACTAAATTAACAAAAAGCTCCCCCACTTTGTGGACCCAGTTAATTTACCTCGATCCAGATCTGCCACAGGCTCCTTTTCCCTCCAGACCCAATGTCCTGGTTTGTAAACCAGAAAATTGGTTCATTTTACCCCAATTTTACTTTCTTAGCTGGGCCTCTTCTACTACATTATCTTCATTATATTATTATTCTTTATGTTTTTATTAAAGTAGTTTAATTTTCCTAAACTCCTGAATCTCTTTAATTTCTCCCTCTCCTCTTTTTTGTTCTACAAGGGGAAGGGGGGGATTATCTGTCCCTTTTCCTGATTTGCTCAGAACCACGACACCCAGTAGGACCTGAGCCTGAACCCAAGACTTGGATGTAAATAAATCTCTACATATGATGATTTATATAATGCTTTGATGAGATTTAATCTCTTAATTGCCCTAAAGTCTTGCTGCCTGAG
>VXBW01000361.1:881537-1006565 GCA_013400375.1 Thinocorus orbignyianus | reverse complement strand
CATCTCCTGGCTCCTCCCCCACATCTCCTGGCTCCTCCCCCACATCTCCTGGCTCCTCCCCCACATCTCCTGGCTCCTCCCCCACATCTCCTCTAACCTGCCCTTTTTTCCAGGTCCAAGCAGATCGAGTCCGCCTGCTTCAGCGGCACGGCCGCCTTCATGGAGGTGCGCATCCAGTCGGTGGTCGTGGAGTTCATCCTGAACCACGTGGACGTGCTCTTCAGCTCCAAGCTCAGCTCGGTCATACGCGACGGAGCAGGTGCGTGTCTTCTCCTCTGGCTTTACCTTCATCAAAAAAAAAGGTACCAGACACTTAATGGGTATCTCAGCCATCAACATGGATTTACTGTGGTTTAGAAGATGGATTTCCAGGGTTAGGGTGGTAGAAGCGAGGAACTGTAGCCTGGTAGCTGTCAGTACCTTCCTTAGAGGTTAAGGATGCTCTACACAAGTGCACATCTTCATGTTTGGTTGCTATGTTTGTCTCCTAGCACCAAGAAATGGTAAGGAATCTCTCAAATCTGTCCCCCCTCTCCCATCCTGCAGTACAGCACCACGTCTGCTCTCATCAGCACCTCACAGCATAAGTAGAGATGCTCCGATCTAAAGACAGCTCTCTGTTCTCAGCGATGGTGACAGCAAAAAACTTAGTCTTGCTCTTAACAGGGAGCATTTTTGACATCTGCTGTCCTGGTTATTTCTTCCCCACAGTCCATATGTGTTTACAAGCAGGACCCTCCAGCCCCAGGGCTTCCAAAAACTAGCCCTTCTCAGCTGGTTTGTGGTTTTAGGATGAGGAATGAGCTGTGACATGTTTGTGCCCACCCCTGGAGAACCTGAAACATCACTCTGAAACCTCCACATTCCCTTGAGTAACTCCTAATACCACATGTATGACCACAGCTATGCCTGTTCCACTGAAACCAGGGGGAGCTGCAGCAGGGAGAAGGTTTCCTCTGCACATCAGATCCACAACCGTGGACACCACAAGCCACTCTTACTCCTAAACAGCATTAATTGTGCACCATCTGCTTCCATAACCTGCCCTTCCCATGAGGTGTGTGCAGTCAGTGCAGTTTCCACCACCTCTGCAGCACAGATCACTGCTTTTCCCAGGATATTTGCTGCTCCCCACTCCTAAACAAGCCCTGCCTCTGCTCCAAATCCAAGCTTTTCTTCCTCCTGGAAGACAAGCTGAACTCAGTAGGACCAGAGGCGAGCTTGGCTGAGCAGTAAGAGCCCGGAGCAGGCTGGGCTCTGCCAGGGGCAGATAAGCACCCTCAGGAGCTCGAGCCAACTGATTATCCAGGCTTAGAATGGACTGTGTTAATTCTGCTAATTGCTTAATGGCTTGGTCATTCACATTCAGAGTGCTCTGACAAAAAACTGGCAGGGAGAAGGGTCCTGGCTATTTCCCAGCCAAGTGCAGGAGTTCTGAGCTACAGCAAGGCAGCATCTTCTTCTGGGCCTCCAGAAGCCTCTGCTTTTGAGGGCACCCCAGATAAGAGGTGGACGTGGTATTCCCAAGGTGGATGTGATATTCCCACCCCTCTTTAAGCAATTCCAGGCGAGGCTGGAACCCAAACTTCGCTTGGGATAGCATTTACAGCTGACACACACACACACACACACACACACACACACACACAGGAGGACTGTGCTGTGATGCTGAAGGGGTGGTAGGAACGGAACCAGCCAGGATGTGAACGTGATGACAGCCCTTAACTCATGCAAGAATAAGCACATTTCTTAATTTGCACTATAAACAAGGGCAAACAAGAGACAATTCCTCTTCCAACAGGCTCCCCATGCCCCTCTACAGCAGTCTCTACCCTCAAACAGGCTCAGCAGAGCCCAGAGCTGGAAGCAAGGTCAGCTACTTCCACACAAACTTCCATACTCATCTCCAAAGCCAAGCACGAGCCCTATAAAAGCCCGGGGTGAGACCCACAGCAGAGTCCTGCTCGCTGTGTCCCTCTCCACCTGAGTCTGCAGCCACTCTGCTCACACACAGCATTTGATACTCACACCAAGAGGCAGAACCTGGGAATGACTGACACCAAGCTTTATAAATAAGAAACTTCTATATCACTTCTATACAGGTTTATCACTTCTATACAGATTTTCACATCTAGAAGCTCTAAGTTATTTCAGTTTCAACCAACCTGCTTCCCTCTCACTATTTTTTTCTATTTAAAACACACCAGGCTGCTCTAATAATGAAGGAATTCTTTTTGCTCATAAACATTCCTCTGACAAAACAGTGATTTTAGCCACATCTCTCAGTGCTGGGATAACAAAGCTTTAGAAAAACACAGCACCTCCCTAAACACACTCCAGCCAGAGCTCTGATCCCCACGCTGCTGGTTTCTCATTCCCCCCCCTGTCCCCTCTGCTTTTCCCTCCCAGGACACAGCTCGTTGTCACGCCCCAAGTCCCTGCTGGTGTCCTCCCCTTCCACCAAGCTGCTGACGCTGGAGGAGGCGCAGGCACGGACCCAAGCCCAGATCAACTCCCCCATCGTGGCAGACAGCAAGTACATCGAAGTGGGAGAAGGTCCTGCAGCTCTCCAGGGGAAATTCCACACCGTCATAGAATTCCCATCAGAGAGGTAGGGACCGGTTTCCTTTCCAGCATGTCATAACTGGAGGTTTTTTGTTAATTTTCTTTTGATTACAGCAGAAATACTGATTCTGAGTTACACTGGTGGTACAAGAAGTCTTGAAGCCATTTTTCCACCTGCTTTGGAGATGCTGAGGGTTCAGCTTTCAGCAGTCACGGGCTTGGTTTCACCCCACAGCTTCTGTGCTGCTCCCTCCTCCTTAGCAGGGCTACCACGACATGCAGAGAGATGCCTGTACTAGTCACACACACAGACAGGGTGAACACCTGGAAATATTGGTGTTTTCCACATTCCAGGACTAATTAATTACCTGTAATCAATCCAGATTCCTCTCAAAGTGGAGCAGTTGGACAGACTCGCCGCCACTAGAAATTCAATGAGGCAGTGGGAGGAGGCAAATGGGATTTTACAGCATAAGGAAGAGCTGCTTTGGAATTCTTTTTATGGCTCTGCAGTTCTGCAGAGAACTGGTGCATCTGCCAGCTAAATAAAAGCCATCCCCAAGCTGCTGCACAAGGATGGAACCTTTGCTTACATGCACCTGCATTCCATAGTTTGGCCAAATGTACCCAGCAAGACTTTCAGAGTGAAAACATCCTAAGCTTTTAAAAGACATGGAATTTCTAAGCTTTGTTTCAACAGAAACCAGATAGTGCTGCCAGTACACAACCAGTGGGCACTAACAGCAATCATAGAATCATGGAATGGTCAGAGTTGGAAGGGACCTTAAAGATCATCCAGTTCCAACCCCCCTGCCCTGGGCAGGGACACCTCTCCCTAGAGCAGGTTGCTCCAAGCCCCATCCAGCCTGGCCTTAAACACTTCCAGGGATGGGGCATCAACAACTTCCCTGGGCAACCTGTTCCAGTGCCTCACCACCCTCACAGCAAAGAACTTCTTCCTGATATCTCATCTATATCTCCCCTCTTCCAATTTAAAACCATTACCCCTCGTCCTGTCACCAGGCTTCCTGACCAAGAGTCCCTTTCCAGCTCTCCTGGAGCTCCCTTCAGATCCTGGAAGGCTGCTCTCAGCTCTCCCCGGAGCCTTCTCTTCTCCAGGCTGAACAGCCCCAGCTCCCTCAGCCTGTCCTCGTAGGAGAGGTGCTCCATCCCTCTGATCATCTTGCTCTCCTTTCTCCCTCCAGGAAGAGACCACCCAGCAAGATGAAGAAGTCCCCAGTTGGCAGCTGGCGTTCCTTCTTCAACCTGGGGAAATCATCCTCCGTGTCCAAGCGCAAACTGCAGCGCAACCCTAGCGAGCCCTCGGAAATGAAAGCCATAGCCCTGGCAGGTGAGGCTGCAAACCCAGCTCCCCAAAACCCAGCCTTTCAGCAAAGCAGAACTCATCTTCACAGCGTGCTTCCACCTCCTTCTAGCGTTCAAGCCACGCATAACACCCTCACTGGATCTCACCTTGGCTCAAGAGCCCAGCCTGGTGGGGCACACACCTCCGGCGCGCTTCTCAGAGCACATTTTGAAAAACAAAATGGGCAGCAGCATAATAAATCTCAGAATAATTCCTCCTGATGCTCTTACTATGAAATAAGATACAGTTCTGGCTCCCTTTGCTGCTCTCAAAAGACAATTAAACTGGGTAAAGGCACTTTTCCACCCCAAGAGCTAGACCAGTGCATCTAGAGAAACATCCAACAACCTTTTGTAGCAACATCCAACATAGGTAGACTCTGAACTGTCAGCCTGTTCCATGTATAGTTTTACTGTCTCTTTCCTAATTTAAAAATAGCCCAAACCATAGAATCACAGAATGGTCAGAGTTGGAAGGGACCTTCAAGATCATCCAGTTCCAACCCCCCTGCCCTGGGCAGGGACACCTCTCCCTACAGCAGGTTGCTCAAAGCCCCATCCAGCCTGGCCTTAAACACTTCCAGGGATGGGGCATGAGAGCAGTAAAACCCACCACAAATCCCTAAACATGGGCCAGTGAGGACCTTTATCCCGTCTTCTCCCTGTTACTTTCTTCCCCATTTTTAAGGGATTTGGTGGGACCAAACCCATTGACACAGGTACATACAGACAGTCAGTAGAGGGGTGACGTGGGGAGGTGTTTCCCAGCCTGTTCTCTGCAGCAGTTACCTTTTCAGAAGGTTATTTTCCCCCAGTTTATAAAATGAGTATCAAAAATATTCATGTACCTACTCTTGTACCCACCTCTTGCCCCATAGCACATCACAGGGGATGGAAGGGACCTCTTTGGCCTGATCTCCCCTGCAACAGGGGAACGGGATAAAGGTTTCCTTAGGCTTTGAAGGAAAGGTTCCCTTAGGCTTTGAAGGAAAAACAAAAGCAACAAAAGACCCCACCTCCAAACCAAAAAAGCACGGCTGTTCCTCTCAGGCCAGTTTTTTCCTGCCACTGTCACATCACCAAATCTAAACCACTTTTATAATTGATCTTCCCTTCCCCCACAGGTGGACGAGGAGACAGCGGGACCCTTCGCTCGGCTAAAAGCGAGGAATCACTCACTTCTCTGCACGCAGTTGATGGTAAGACAAAACCCCCAAACTTCCAACTTGTGGGGATTAAAAAAGGCACTTTGATTAACGTTCCTGGTTTTCCACCCTGCCAGCAAAAGCTGGACTTGCCAATAAACGAAGCAGACAGGAGAGAAGTGCTCTCCAGGTCTTTGTTTTCCTTCCATCATAAAAGAAAAAGCCAACTCCTTGCTTATTTGTAGCTGGCACCCCTTAGGTTCATTCCTTGCCCTCTCCCCGTTGTATTTTGAGGCGGAGAAGACAGAATCGGGAAGGAAAATGCTTTCTAGAGCACACTAAATAGTTCTGCTTTGCACACAGCTTGCTTTCAGACTCAGACCCAACAAACACTTGTAAAAGAGTTGGAACAAACATAATTAAAGCAATTAACTACAATACTTTAGCATTTGGGTGTTCACCTTGCTCACCACTTCAAGAATACTTTAAAAACAAGCCCAAGCATCACCTCCTGGCCACTGATCCCTGTGTCTCTGCTTGTTCTTAGGTGAATCCAAACTGTTCCGACCCAGAAGACCCAGGTCCAGCAGCGATGCCCTCTCTGCCTCCTTCAACGGGGAGCTCTTAGGGAACATGAATCGCTGCAACTCCTACGACAACCTTCCCCACGATGACAGTGATGGGGACGAGGGGCTCATCCATGTTCCTGCCCTGATCTCTCCTCGATCTGCTGAGGACGTCGACCTGAGCCCCCCCGACATCGGAGTGGCCAGCCTGGACTTTGACCCCATGTCTTTCCAGTGCAGCCCCCCCCAGGCGGAGTCCGAGTGCCTGGAGAGCAGCACCTCCCTGCTGGAATCCACGGGAATAAACCAGGAGAAGCCAAACCTTCTAAAGAAAGATTTGGAATCGGGCAGCCAGTCCCAGACACCAGGCAGTGCCACGAGCTCTGAGCCAGTCTCCCCTTTCCAAGAGAAGATGAGTCCCTTCTTTACCATGGACCTGAGCCCCACGGAAGAGAAGGTCTGCAAACCCCTTGCCTTCTCCCCCAAGCTGGGGAGAAAGCCCATCAAATCCCCACCACTGACTGCATCGGAGCCCATCTCCTTCGGGCTGCCCAGCCGCGTCTCGGAAGCCGTGGGAGGAGCCTCCATCACCTCCAGAAACTCCTCAGCTTCCAGCTGGAGCAAAGGGATTGGCATCACTGAGCTGACAAACAGGTCCCCAACCCAGCTGTCCTTGCCCCTGAAAAGCAGTGACACAGGAGCAGGGGAAGGAGCCCAGCAAGAGCCGCAGCAGGCCCAGCTAGTGGCCACTGGCAAGCCTGAGTTGCCAGAAGAAGGGGAGAGACCAATGTCAAGCAGTCAGAATAAGACTGTACCCTCTGGACACACACAGCCAGGTACAGTGCATTTTCCTCCATTCTTTCTTTAAGTTCCAGAGGGGACCTGCTCTCACAAACACCCTCCTCCTCCACGTGCCTTTTCGGAGAGGGGATTGCCCACGGTTCCCATCACGAGTGTCTCGCAGGGCCGCGCAGATCAGTAAGGTCTTAACCCTCTGCCTTCTCCCCACATCACACCAAATCTCAGATAATTTTCCATAATGCCACTTGTTTTTTGTTCTACCCCATCCTCTCATGCAAGAATCTCTCTAGCATGTCCTTCTAAATCATTGCAGCCAGTAGAACATCTCAGACTTGCCTTTTTTAACTTAAAAATCTGCCAACACTCGAAGAAGGGACCTTTTTGCCTAAAACCTTATGAGCAAAATTGTGTAAGGGTATCTCCTTCTCTGCTACCTACTTCCTACCTCTCTAGAAACGCAAGAGGAAGCCTGTAGACAATCTCTTGTGGTTTTTGCTTTTCCTTTTTTCTCCTTTTCCTGACGAACTGCCGTGCTGTCGAGCAGCGTTTGCATGTGAGACCGACGATAGTGTTTCACATCAGAA
Source organism: Thinocorus orbignyianus (assembly GCA_013400375.1). Lineage (NCBI taxonomy): Eukaryota > Metazoa > Chordata > Aves > Ciconiiformes > Thinocoridae > Thinocorus > Thinocorus orbignyianus. The sequence continues at coordinate 999,539 of VXBW01000361.1, read as the reverse complement.
GGAATTGCCACTGTGAAAGTGTGGAGAGCATCTATTTTTTTCTTAAATATTGGTCGTTAAAGGTTAGGTCACTCCTTTTTGGGTAACATAAAATCACTCTCTCTCTCAATTTTCCCCCCATTAGGAGCAGTTGCCCTCGACTCCCCCCAGGATCCTGTTCCCGTCAGTTCTGTGTCTCTTATCCCTCCTCCTCCTCCGAAAAACGCAGCGCGCATGCTCGCCCTAGCATTAGCCGAGTCCGCCCAGCAAGCATCTGCTCAGTCCCAGAAAAGGCCAGGAGATGCTCCCACTGAAAACACAAATTTCGGAGAGACTGAAGCTGGCACAGCTCTAGAAAAGCTCCATCTCTCCGCTGGTGCTCCAGAAAAACTCCACCTCTACACCAGTCTGCCTGAGAACCGGCTCCACTTCCAAACTGGTGCAGCAATAGAGCAGGATTGCCAAGGTAGCAGCACACCTGGGGAGCAGAACCACCCTCCGGGGGCACCTGGGAACCGGGACCCCCCATCTCTCCACCCCGGCACCCCCGGGGACCTGCCTGGGGGCAGAGAGCAGGAGCAGCCCAGCTTCCATCCGGGCAAACCGGGAGACAAAGACCACTTCCCCCAGCATGCCGGGGACTGGGAGCACCCACCCCACCACACTCCAGGGGCACTGCCTGACTGGGAGCATCCTCCAGCAGATCCCTCTCTAGATAAGTCCCACCATCGCCCGTGTGTGTCTGGGGACAAGCACCACCTGCCCTCCTGCACCACCGATGACAAACCACAGTCTCCTCCCACCGGGGAGAAGAGCACCCCCGTCCCTGTGCCCTATCTCACCACCATTCAGAGCACAGCACCCGAGCCCAGCCGGGGTCCTGCCACCTCCCAGGGGGACATCACCCTTCCAGCTGCCCCACGGACGCTGACAGCCAGCCAGCCTGTCCCCTCATCCAGGCCAGACCACCAGGCAGCCATGGGACAAGTGCCAGCGGCCACCGGGAAAGCTCCCAGCGGCTCCAGTCAGGTAGGTGGAGGTGGATGTGCCACCTGCTCACGAGCACCGTGTCCCTGGTTAATCATAGGAGGCTGAGAACGGGGAGACTCGTTCCACTGGTGACTGGAAACACCACTTGTGTGACAAAAACATAGGCTGATAGGAAGCAGGGTGAAATTTCCTAGTGGAACATCCCTATATTCCCACTGTCCTTGGTTTTAGGGAAGAAGGTGTCCTCTGGGGTGACATGTTTGGGTAGAAGTGTTGAGAAATAAGAGGTTTTGCACCAACAAAGGTGTGACAGTGTCCCAGCACCCTCTCTAGCCAAGCAGGCCAGGTTCCCAGGGGGGTTAGAGATGGAAGTGTTTGCTCAGGAACCCAAAATCCTTACAAATCACTCCCCTCAGCCTGTCTCCAGCGCCATAGCCGCATTTAAGGAAGGGATTTCTGCTGTTTCACACCACTTGGTCTGCTCAGCAGGGCGAGGGGTTTAATTCCAGGTACATTTTGATTAAGACAAGTACTTTTATCAGCCAAAACCTAAGAAAACACTGTGGTGACTGGGAAGAAGTTTTAACCTGTTGCTGTAGAGAGACCCCACCTCCTCCTCCTCTCTCCCCAGTTCAGTCTTTGTCCTCTCCTGCCCCTCAGTTGCCATTTGTGACGGGTCCCAAAGTGTCCCAGGGACACTTCCCTGCCCTCACTGCAGGAGGGACCCTGCACATGTGCTCCAGCAGAGAGAAACCAGGCACAGAAAACCCTCACATCCATACCTACACGTTTGGGGTGAAGGATGCTTTGCCTCTAAATTCCACCAATCTCTTCCCTCTAGGTCTGGGGCGCCGCTGCACCCGAAAAGCCACCCGAGCCCACGCCTGGTTTTGTCCCCGAAAGCAGTTCCACCACCCGCTGCTCCTCCTCCTCTTCCTCCTCTGTGCCCACAGGCCACCAGAGCCATCTGGAGAAGCCCCGGGAGACCCCCAGGGCCCCCCCCCTGCACCTTCGCTCCGAGTCCGTCCCCTCTCACCCCTCCTACAGCTTCACACCTCCCATCCCACCCGTGAGAACCCTGGAGAGCAAAATCGCCGCCGCCATGCACTCCAACAACACCGAGGCCATCAACAACTCCAACTACCACGCTTTCCTGGCCTCCTCCATGCTGGCCTCCTCTGTGGAGGAAGCCCTGCTGCCTCCACCGCCTCCCCCACCCCCCCCCAAGCACACTTCCCTGCAATCCGTCTACGTGCCGCATCCCAAACCGGAGAGCATCCCCGAACCCTCCGGCCCGGATCCCTACCTGCACCACAAACCAGCCTCCATCCACCAGTACCGACCCGAGAGCCTTCCTCCCCACGTCGTCTCCTACCACAAACAGCCCGAGCAACACCAACCCTACCCCCCTCGCTCCGAGACCCCCGCTTCCACCGCCGCTCGCTACAACACCTACGCCACCCAAGGCAAGGGGGCTGCCCCCCAGCACTCCAAACCCCGCAGCCGGACAGAATTCCTCTCCTCCCTCAGCCCCACGGGGCTGCGCAACGCCGCCTACGCCGAGGAGGCTCCCCCGTATCCCACCATCCGCAGGGTCCAGTCCCTCCACGTCCCCGCTCCCGCCGCCTCCGCCGTCCGCTCCGTCCCCATCTCCCGCACCGAGGTGCCCCCGGATGACGAGCCCGTCTTCTGCCCCCGGCCCCTCTACCAGTACAAGCCCTTCCAGCCCCACTCCGACTACCACGTCACCCAGCTCCAGCCCTACTTTGAGAACGGGCGGGTTCATTACCGCTACAGCCCTTACTCCAGCTCCTCCTCCTCATCCTCCTCCTACTACACCGACGGGAGCTTCTACGACCTGGATCCCTACAGCACGGTGCGTGCCCGGCCCTTCCACCCCCTTCCCAGCAGAGAATTCCCTTCCTACACCTCCCGCTTGCAGAGCAAGGGGTTGTACCGCTATCCCAGTTTGGGAGCTTACCCCCGGGCTGGGCTGATGGGCCACCTGGCTGGCAAAGAGCACAGTTTCATCAGCCGGGACGTTCCTCCCGCCCCGGATATCAAGCACATGTACATGTCCTGGGATCTGGAGGACATGGAGAAGTACCGCATGCAATCTATCCGCCGGGAGAGCCGGACCCGCCAGAAGGTGAAAGGACCAGTGATGTCCCAGTATGACAACGTGGCCCCGCTCCTGCAGGAGGAACTGGGAGGACTGGACGCCATCCACTTGCGCAGCAAATCCGATCCTGGGAAAACTGGTCTCCTGACGGTGGCGGAAGGGAAGGAGGGGAGATATCCGGCCAAAGCGGCTACTCCCGAGGGGGATGAGCGGTACTACGCCCCGCATCCCGATCCTGAGCTGGAGAGAGCCCACTACCACGGCCCCTACGGCAACGGGCAGCCCGAGAAGCCCTCCCTGCCCCAAAAACAGAGCAGCGTCCGCAGCAGGAAGCTGCACGAGTCCGGCTGCGCCACTGCCGAGCACAGGACGCACTCGCAGCAGGAATCTGGCCACAGGCAGCCTCCTGATCCCAAAAACGGGCCACCTTATCCCGACTACAGACCCAAAGGTGCTCCGGAGCCCCCCGAGCCCGTGGCTTACCAGCACTCGGGTGGGAAATACATCCCGGCCAGCCAGGAGACCCTGAGACTGAACCACAAGGAGGTGAGGTTGGCGGAGGACAGGCCGGATTTGGAAAGATCTCGAGCCAGGCCGGCCCCATCCCTGGAAAAACATTCCAGGGAATGCTACAAGGAGGAGGATCACGCCGCCCCTCCTGCCGTGCCGCCCCCCAAACCCGAACGGAGCCACAGCCTGAGGATGCAGCACCCCGAGGCCATGGAGAGGGACTCTGCCCTCCTCTATCCCTACCAGACCCTGGGGAAACGCCAAGGTGCCCTGACTGTGGTGTCCCAGTACGATAACTTGGAGGATTACCACAGCGTGCCCCAGCACCAAAGGGGGGGCTACGGTGGCACAGGAGGAGGAGCCGGGGGGTTCGTGCCCCCCAATTTCACCCACATGCACAGCAGAACTTATGCCACGGCTCTGGGGCAAGGAGCTTTCCTCCCCACCGAGCTGTGTCTGCAGAGGCCAGAAACAGAGGTCCACGTTGAGTGAGCCGGTGCTGGGGGGGAGGGAAACCAAAAAAAAAAAAAGGAGGGATAGAGTCTAAGCAGCCTCTGCTGGACAGTGGACTGTTTTATTTTTTCAGTGATGGAACAAACAAACATAAAAAACCCACAAAAAAAGCCACCCCCCACCCCTGAGCAAAGCAAAGCCACCTCCACCCACCCCCTCTCTGTTTTTATGTGGTAGAGATTTAGGTTTTTCCACGTAGTTCTGAGACAACTGGACCCACGGGGCAGGCTGGGGGCAAGAGGGATGGTGCAAGAGTCGGGGGAGAGCCCATGGAAGATGCTGTTGGGGCAGGGAGGGAAGGAAAAGAAAGAAAAAGCAAGAGATGGGGGGAAAAAGACTTCCCTGAGTGTTTTCTTCTTGGTATCAACACCAAAGTCCTGCCTTTCCCTTGAAAACACGCATTTCGGCTGCTTTGAAGGGGCAGGAGCTGGTTTTGACTCCAAGCTCGTGGCACAAGTTGGAAATACAAGGCACTTTTTCAGTTGCTTGCTTAACGAGCTGCTTCTGAGCATGAGAAATCCAATTCCATCTCTCCATCTGCAGCTGCAGAAGCCAAGTAGGGCAGGTTTGTGTTCCTCATACCCAAAGGAAGAGAAATCCAACAAAAAAAACCACCAGAAAAACACAACCACCTCCAAAATACACCAAACCCTACACACAGAGCTGGGAACAGCACACACATCTCATGCCAGTTCCTGTCTACAGTCCAGATGATCTCATACCACCTCGTGGCTGGCCAGACAGCAACATCTCACTACAAAAAGTTTAAAGTATAATACTGGAAGAATTAAAAAGTAATAATAATAATAAATAGATCTCTATAGCATTATGTCCAGCTGGAAGGGACCATGTAAATCCATCATCCTCGGTATTTAAAAGCTTTCCCCCTCAGGAAAGAGCTTCCCAGGATTTCCTCCAACCCCATCTTCTAGATCAAGCACATCCATCTCATCAATACCTGAGGTTTAGGAGTTATTTTAGAAAACATCCATAGATAAATTTAAGAGGGTGAAGAACGCCTCGAGCCGTTTGGGATCTCTCACCTGGAGGTCCCACAGTCAGTTGGGAAAGTTAAAGGGAACAAAGTGGTTTTGAAGAAGTTTTGTGGCTGTTTTGGGGCTTTTAAACTAAGGAAAAGCTGCTTCTTGGAACCTCACAGCCTGGTCCAGGGCTGTTTGGGTAACATTTGCTTCTGCTCCTGTTCCAGTGCATGATGCTGCTCTTCTAAGCATTCCCTTGGGAGCAGGAGTTGTTCTGGCGAGTTACAGAACCCAAAAAAGCAGCAGGGATGTGATCACCAGGTCGGGATTTTGGGGAAATGCTTTTGGTAATGTTTTCCTTTAGGAAAAACTAAGAGGGTGAGCCATGGTATGGGGTGCCCCCCTCCCTAAATCCAGGCTGACCTGGATGGATTCCCGGCTGCCAGCCCCAGGGGCGACCAGTTTGAGTCCCTGCTGTCCCAGTGGAGTCTTGTGTGGGAGCAGGGACAGCTCGTTTGGTTCAGGCTGGTTGGGATTCAGGTCGGGAGAGCTGTGGGTCACCCCTCGCTCTCTGTGAAAGCCTTAACTCCCCCCTCCTGCCCCCTCTCACCCCCTTTTTGGCCTTATGTTCACCAGGACTATCCTACTGCTTGGGTGGTGGGGACACGAGTATCCCCAGCTCTCCCTCATTGCAAATGCCTCTGGATTTTCCTGCTCAAAGCCACTGTCTCCCTCTAGGGATCAAGTGCCATCCCTGGATCTGTTCCCTCCTGAGCTCCTCAGCTCACCGGGGCAGGGATGAAGGACCCTCTCTCATCCCCTGGGAAAGAAAAGCTTCCAGCACTTTTCCAAACAAGCTTCTAGAAGCACACACCTGGACACGGACAGCCTTCCCCTCGCTGAGGAAAAGGTCTCCATAAAAAAAAAAACCAAACACAGGGCAGAAAACTTCAGAATTTCTCTTAATATCTACCTTCATGGCCAGCATCCTCCCACCCCTGTGGCTGGGAGCTCTTGGACAACCCAAACTAACCTGTGCACAGCCCTGCGGAGCCACAATGCCAAAAAATAATGCATATATAGATAAAAAATGAAAAAACATGGAGGTTAAGGCACTGTCTTTTCCCTGCACAGAGACACACCTTTCCCTGGGTGTTGGCACTGCCTGAAACACCCCTCGCCGTGGTCCCCCCAAAGCCATACACTGACCTATGCAGTTCTTGCCCTTGCACTGTGCTTCATCCCACCCTATCGACTTCCTCATCGAGGCACTCAAAGCCCCAACATCCAGCTCTATCTTCCCAAAAAGTTCTAGTCCAGAAGGGTGAGGAGGAGGAGGAGGAGGGTGGGGGGGTCCCTCCAGGTCTCCGAGGCGGCTCAGTCCTGGCAGAGGGCAAGGGGATGGCAAAGAAAGACAGGTCCAGTTCTGGAGTCATTTATTGCCTGACCTTATCTCCAGCAGGACAGCAAATATTCCAGAATAATTCCCTTATGCTTCCCACAAGCTGCCTGCATCTTAAATTGCCACTTTGGGAGTTTTCAGCCCCAAGGCATGGAAGAGTCAGGGAATCCAATGCTAGATTCCCACCTCCGTTTTGGGGCAGAACCTTCCCCAACGCAGGGACAGTGCAGGTGGGAGGTGAGTAAGGAGGATCCATGTCTTAATTTGGGATTTTTAGAGTGTCATCAGGTGAAATCTATGTGCATCCATGACAAACACCCATGACTTTGTGCCTATGATCCAGAGATCCTTGCTTTACGCTCACTGTTTGGAGGAGGGGGAAGAAAAAACAGTCAGGATTGTAAAATTGCTACACAAAACCAACTGGGAAACCTTTTTTGTTCCTCCCTGATCCCAGAAAGGGGCAGCCCCCCCCGTGCTCTGCCATTCCCAGGGCTTTGGCTGAAGGGATGAGTTGGGAAATGCACAGGGTGGGGGGAAAGAAATCGTTTTGCTTTTGCTAAAGGCAGCTCTTTCCCCCGGAGCCTCCCGCAGGGTCCGAACATCCAGCCTCGTCCAGTTGTGGGGATGGAGGGAGGGGGGAGAAGCAAAAGCTTGGTTTGCAGTTCATTTTCCTGCTGTAGAAAACTTGATTTTTTTTATTTTTGGGTTTGTTTTTTTTCTTTCCCTGAGCCGCATGAGAGAAACAGCCCAGGAAGATCTGGGCTTACCTTTGGAATTCCCTTCACTTTAATTTATAGTGTCTTTTTTTTTGTGAACTGGTGTAAAATGTATATGACAAGCTCTTGTATTTTTATGTAAATATTTTTTGTGGTTTTCCCCCCCACTTTCCCTTTCTCTGTAAATATTTAGGATTCTTCTCACCCTGTACGATGCAGATGTGGTTTTTGTTCCCGGTTTTCCTTTGTACTGTAATGCAACAATCCAGGCTGAGGTGTCTTGTGGTATTGAAAACAAAAAGCAACAGCCCCACCGAGCTCACACTCAGATGTACAACTTGACAGCATTAATCAAGCCAGGTTTAAAAACTACTCCCTTGTCTTGGTGTCTGGTTTTTTTTACTCTCTGCCTCGTTAATTTGGGAGATATTCTAAAAGAATTGGGGAAAAATGGTGTGGAGGGATGCTGGCGAGGAGACCTGATGCCCACCCTGAGCCCCTGCTTGTCTCTGTGTTCCACCCATGGCCACAACAGCTTTGTCACCCAAAAATAACCCCCAAAAAACAGCTTGGGCTTCTCTGGTCTCCTTTTGGAGACCAAAATTCTGTCCTTTGGTCTCCCCCAGCAGGATGGAGCAAGGAGAAAGGGTTTGGCACCCGCAGAGAAGGCAGCACAGGGCAGATGGAGCTCGGACTGACAGATGGCAGAGGCCACCTCGGCCCTGGAGCTGGCCAGGAGGGATCCGAGGCACCACGGTAATACTGCTCACAGTTAATTAATAGCAAGAAAAGATGATTAAAAGAAGTTAATTTCCTATCTGCTTTTCAACTTCGTAAATGTTACGCTCTTTAGAGCTGCTGCCCGTAACGGAGCCAACCTCACGGTGCTCTCCTTGGAGGTCATCCCACTGGAGGTCCCACCACCACCACCACCCCTTCCCTGGGGTTCCTGCTGCTCCAGGGGGGGACCCTGACACTGCTGCCACCACCCCACCACCACCTCAGCCTGAGCAAAGCCTCTCCTACCCCCAGATACACCAAAAGCAAGGACTGTTGGATACTGTTCCCACATCCAGAAGGATCACACAGTCCATATGACCCTGCTCCATGGTCACTTTTCAGCCCAGCTGGCATGTCCCAGCTGAAGGGGCATCTGTTCATGCCACCAGCACTGAAGTTGTGTTCTACCTTCAGCCTCAAGGACAACCAGGATGACCTAGCAAACACAAATCTCCACTCTCCTGAAGGTCAGGAGATGGTCACACCTTACCTAGAAGCATTCACAGCAGCTCAACAAATGTTCTCACAGTGTGTTAACCCTCAAAATGACAGTTTTGATTACCCCAACTCAGCAATTACCCCAAAAGACTCAGGTTTGGTGGGGGAGGGACCAGAGATGTGAACCCAGAGCCTGAAGGAGCAGCCCCCACATCACCTCCCTGTGGGTTCTACCCCAGCAGTGATGCTGGGTCTGCCCCACCGGGGCATTCCCTTCAATCACATCTCAGGGGCACCAGCCAGCACAGAAGTTATTACCAGGGTGTTTTATCACACATAAAGAGAGGACTCTAGAGCATCTCAGCTCCACACCCTTATTTCTCCTTCCATCACTTTAAGTAAGGACAAAAAAATACAGATAAAAACATCTCTGCAGGGTTGCACCCTCCTGGCTGAGATTTACACACACGGATTGGGGAGGGGAGAGGGAAGAGGGAAGGATTTAACCTTGACACTAAGGACCGGTAAAACCCTCAGCATTAAGAAGGGTTTTCCTGAAGAAGTCCTTCCACCAGGTAGCGCTGTTAAACCACATTTGCCTCCAAAACCCAACTTTTCACAGCATTTACGAGGATTACTTTCCGTTCTAGTAGTTTCTGTTCAGGTTTCCGACTCCTGATAGCTAGGGATGGATATATTTTATTTGTTTCAGCGTGCAGGCAGGCTCCCAGGGAGCTCTGCTTGGCTCCTGAAGCCAGGGCAGGCTGCCCCTGTCCCACAGAGCGCCCAGAGGTAGCACCCATGCTGCAGGACGGGAGCACCACAATCTGTTTGATTCACTGATAGAAAGCAGCAACTGCTAGTGGAAAAAGCCAGGAATCACAGAACAGGGTGGGTTGGAAAGGACCTTAAAGCCCTTCCAGTCCCACTCCCTGCCCTGGGCAGGGACACCTCCCACCACACCAGGTTGCTCCAAGCCCCATCCAGCCTGGCCTCGAACCCCTCCAGGGATGGGGCAGCCACAGCTTCTATTCCAGGGTCTCACCACCCTCACACCAAAGTTCTTCCCCAGATCTCATCTCCATCTCCCCTCTTTCAGGGTCAAACCCTTCCTGCGCATCCCAGGGCTCCCCTCCCTGATCCAGGGTCCTTCCCCATCTCTCCTGGAGCCCCTTGAGGGACTGGAAGGGACTTGGATGGGCTGTGCTGGAGCAAGGAGGGGAAGGATTGACGCACTCACTGCACGGCAAGATTGAAATTGCCTCAACTCCGTCACCAGCATCTTGAAGCTTCATGTTCAGAGCCCCCAACCCCTCCTCATCCCGATGGGCCACAGTAAATCATCAGCCTCCAGACAGACACCCTTGACTTCAGACACTGTGTCTGCGCTTTATGGTTCAAATTGGCAGCCAGGCTGGGCTCCTTACGGTATCTGCCTGCTCACCTGCCTGGAAAGATCTCCGTGCCCAGCACAGAACCTCCTCCAGACTCCCCATCTCACCCACCTTCCCTTTACTTCTCACTTCCCCACGAGAGCTCAGAGTTAGCAGGTCCTTACTGGTAGCACTGGGACTTCAGCCCCCGGTTCAGGGGGTCCCTTCCACCCCCAACCATTCTCTGATTCTATATCGAAGGCAAGAGGGAAGAACAAGATCCTCGTACAAAAGGTTAACCCTGGTGGCAGCTGTAGATTTAGAAAGATTCAAGGCTTGCACAAAGCGTGACGGGTTAGAGAGAACAGTTTGCACAGAGGGCAAGAGGAAGGTTTTTCCAAGTAAAAACGTACTTGTTCTGTTCTTTCTTTAAAGAGCTAAGATGCTAGAGAAGAATATTTGACTCCAGGAAGCGCTGGAACATTATGCATTATTCAAACCCTGTGAATGCTTGAAGACCCGAGACCTGGAAACCTTCAGTGAGAAGAAGTCACCTGGCAGGTTCCTGGAGAGGAAGCGTGGGAAGATGCCCGTCACCCCAACGGCGGCAGCGGTGGCCTCAGGCTTCTGTCACAGCCTGTACCTCAGCAGTAAGGGCAGCCCCTTGTCCTCCCTACCCCTGGGCTACACAGAAAACCCCAGTGAGATGCCCTCAGGATACATCTGGGGAGAAACCCTTCCCGACCCACAAACTAATATCAAAAAGCAAAGCAATGCCCACAAACACAGAAGAACAAAGTTCCACCAGGGCAACGTCACAAGCCCACAACAGACACACGACTCAAGAAACCAACCCTCCCCTCCTCCAAATCAACACTCACCCTCCAGGGCAGAGCATCTCAGCAACAGGGATGTTACAGAAGAACCTCATTCTGCTGCATTTGAAGTTATCAATACAAAGACAAGAATAAGAAGAGAGAAAGTGCCAGACAGGGTCAGTTGTTCAGACAGGCGGGCAGGCAGCCAGCAGAAGTACAGGCAAGGAGCAGGCCTTGCTTCAGAGAGAGAGGGGTCTTATTTTTCTTCAAATCTCCTCTGCTTGCCTTTTTGAGGGGGATCTTAATCAAAGATTGTTTAATTTTTATTTTTTTTCCCTGCACACCTCTGGTTTCTTTCCACAGAAGGCTCTGCAGCCTTTTGCCCTTCATCCAGCCCTGAAAGGATGGGAGCTTGAGTATGATCTCTCTCATCTCATATGGCAGAAGGCAGGGGTGCTGAGGAGGGGTGGCTGCACAAGGAAAATAGGAGAAGGCATCCCACCACAAACAAACACCACACTGTGCCGGCCACTGATGTTTCACCAACACAGAGAAAGTGGAATTTTGTTGCTAATAATGGTCCGAGTTGGAAGGGACCCTCAAGATCATCCAGTTCCAACCCCCCCTGCCAGTGGAAAACATTTTCCTCAATCAGTAGTACAACTTCAAAAGCAAAACCAGAAGCACTTCAACAAAACCCTCAATCCCCAGATTTTTTCCTTCCGCCTTGAGGTTTATCCTAAGCTCCAGGATGAGCACAACACTCAGCATCTCCACTCAAGGGCGAGCTCAGCCCAACCAACCTCCCTGGGAACTGGACACCACCTCAAAACCACCACGACTGGTGGGCAATGAGCAGGAGGAACCTCTTAGACACCTGTTCTGATGGATCCATTTTCTGGGAGACACCATGCCCTACTCTGCAGAGCAGCCAAGAGCTGGGAATTGCATCCCAGGGCTGCAAGAGCCACATCTTGGATACCTAGAGGGCTGAGGCCATGAACTTGGTATCTGCAAGGCAGCTTCACTGAGCAATTCTCACATATGGGCTTTGGAGGGGGGAAATGCCCCTTCTTAGGAGCCACGGGGTATTTACTGGGTGTGAAACACACGGATACAGCAGCAACTGATGCTGGAAAAGCCCACGAGGCTTTAAGTTAATGGTTCTTTATTCTTTTTTCCAGCAGGATTGGATTTGAATGAGCGAGGTGGGGGCAGACACGGCACCACAGAAGAGCAATTATTGAACAGCGGCTGAGGAGGCGGCGGCGATCCATCCCGCGCTCCCAGCCAGTCAGGTCGGGAGCGTCGGGAAGGGATAATGCAGCTGCACAGCTAAAGCCCATCATAATGCACAGGCTCAAAAGGTGCAAATTGAGATTCTCCAGAAATCTCTTCTCTGGCAACTCCCAGCTTTTAAGTGCTTTACTTTGTAACCTCAGGACTCTACATTTTTTTGTGGGTTTCTATCACAGACGCTCCCCAGCTTCTGCGGGAGCATTAGCATTTTTCCAGGGAGCGTGGCTCCGCTCCCACCCTCGGCTACAGCAGCCTCAGTGTCCTTGTTCCAGCGTTCTTTCATCTCATCTCCTGCAGGATGAATAAAGGAGCAGTGGTAAGGGGAACAAGGGAGCAGACGGGCATGTTGGGAGCTTCAGACCAGGCAGAGGGAAGCTTAAAACCCAAACCAGCCAAATTAAGAGGGAGCCGTGTTAATTGGCATCTACCCACAATAACAGCGCTGGGAAAAGGCTGATTTAAAGCCTCCCATCACGAAGGGGGAAGAAAGAAAATGAAGAATGAGGGTTGTGTTCTCTTTTTCCCCTGATAGATATTGTGGTTTGGTGGGTGTATCGGATCCGGAGCACGGGATGAAGGCTGGCACGTGGCAGAGAGGCCAGACCCAAGCTTCAGACAGGAAATTGGATTAAAAATAATAATAAATAAGTTCAGGTGAAGCCCTTAGTGCCAGCCAAACGATTTAACCTCCTGCCTCTGGGCAAGCCTGATGGTTGCCTTGCCCAGCATGGAAAGGTCCTACCAGGACTCACCGATTCCACCAGAGATTCACACCGTGGGTACCCAGCACTGCTGCCCTGCCATTACCCCCAAGATGGGCAGTCCCCTCTAAGGACAAGCCATCCCCTCTCAAGACAAGTCATGCTCACCCCCAGGAGTCACAGGAGGGTATTTGTGACTTGTCCTCCCCACCAGGACATGCCTTAGCACAGGCTGACAGCTCACCAACAGTAAACTATGCTCACAGGTTCATCATTTATAAAGAGGAGGGGTCCAGCGAACATGAAACTCTACCAGCAGTTCCATCACATCAGCACCCTGCTCCTGACAAGGACACGAAGCTGATCAAACACACCGTTCACTAAAGCACTGGTGAAAATGGATTTCTCAAAATCCTTCTTTCTTCCCAGGAACACATCATCCCTATTTCTCTGAAGAAAAACCAGAGGACTAAGCTGAGTCAGCTTGTTGGGGTCCAACAGCAAGTGGGATGTGACACCAGGACTCCACGGCCACTACCCAGGACACCGGTGGCCCCCTGGGTCCTAGGCTACAAGCCATGGATTTTATATTCCTGGCTTCAAATTTATTCCTGCAGGAGAATGTGAAATGGGTCAAACCTAAAAGCCCCATAGATGTTCCTCAGCCCAGCTCAGAGGCTGATAAGTAGCTCTGCTCAGATGACACAAACGACCAAAGCAGAGGTAATTAAGCAGCTGATCACTTCTGAGGAGCTGAGCCTCTCAAATTGTTTAGCTAGAGACACAGCCAGGCTGATTTCTTGTTTGTTTTAGCAGGCAGAAGGTAGGATGGAGAGCTGTGATGGCCTGTGACAGACACGTGGCCCAGCCTCTCCTCCGGTGGAGGTTTGCTTTTGTGCACTCCAGGACAGGCGCTGGGACTGAAGCATCCTGAGGACAGGCTTTGATACTCGACAATTCTATCAGCACTTGAGAAACAGAAATGTCAAAGCAATTAAGTCTGAAGAGGTTCTTTTTCTCTCCATCCATTCAAATGCTGCAGAACATTTCCCAACTTTATATTAACAATATTTTTGCAGGAAAAAAAAAAAACACCAAACCTAAGTCCTGGTTTTTTTTCTAAAGAACATGAGAAGAAAAAGCTGAAGGCAAGGAATCGGTGAGACGGGACAGAAGAGCTCCCCTAAACGTGCCAAATTTTCCACTCCAAACCAAAACACTGCCCCTTTTGTAATTTACAGGCTTGGTTTTTCTGGCATTTTCCAATGGAATGACGTAAGTTTTACTGAAAAAAAAGAAAAAACCAACGACAAGGAAACTATTTCAAAATAGTTGCTGAGATGCTTCAGCCCATCACTTTACCCGCTTGCACTTCAGTTTTGCCAACCATAAGACAGAGGCAACAAACCCCTGCTAATGACCAGGGCTCTGGAGGACCCTGTTTGCTCTTCTCCAGGTGAGAGCTGGGAACTGTCTCCCGTGTACACAAAGCATTTTCCATTTAAACAATCATTAGAGTGTTTCCTCTGAACCGCAATCAGCAGATGAGGCAACACTCTTCCCTTCTGCAAACGAATTTTTGAGAGGTGCCTGGAAACCACCCGTGTGCTCCCGGGCACTTCCCTCGGCCACAGCCCAAAACCAGCCACAAGAAGTCAAATTGAGGAGCAGCAAAGCCTTGAAGAGCAAGCTCTTAAGAGTCATTTGGCCCCAGGTCACCAACCGCGCTGGAAACCAGCTCAGGAGCTCCCAAGTTTTCCTGCTCTGCCCCGTCAGACCAAGCTATTAATGACTATTCCCAATTCAAAGACACTTTCTGCCCTGTTCTTTCAAGGATGGAGTCGGTGGTAAATGTTTCCTGCAAAGGGAAGCCTGTTGTGGGCCTTCCCCAGGATACGGGCAGCACAAGGCAACCCGGTGTCCTTCTGGATAGGAATAGGAGAGAGACCATGCAGGGAAATAACTGACATTCTTCTGAAGGTTCCTTTGTCCCAGCTGCTTTGGTCACATCAAATCCCACCCCTTCCACCCACTGGGACCTCTGCTGTGGCCCTTTTTCTGCTCAGCCCAACTGTCTCATTGCAAGTCACAAGCAGGGAGTTAGGAAGAAACAAAGGCGTGCAGTGAATTATCAATCCACTGCTGAAATTTCAAGGGAAAACTGCAAGAAAAGGACATTTGGACATTTCTTCCAAGGCAGCAATAAATCTTTCAGCTGTCGTCCAAGCTAATTTTACCCTGCCTTTAATGCCACACGGTGGACGAGCTGTGCCTGGCTTCTAGGACAAGAGAGATTGAGAGAACCCCATTTCCACTCCCCTTTCCTACCAGGGGGCTGCTGAGAACAGTCTCCAAAGCAAGGAAGGAGGAGAGAGAAGGAGAACTTCAGGATGCACAAACCCATCTATGTATCATAGGATGGTTAGAGTTGGAAGGGACCTTCAAGATCAGCCAGTTCCAACCCCCCTGCCATGGGCAGGGACGCCTCCCAAGTAACNGGTTGCTCCAAGCCCCATCCAGCCTGGCCTTGAACCCCTCCCGGGATTGGGCAGCCACAGCTTCCCTGGGCAACCTGTCCCAGGGTCTCACCACCCTCACAACAAAGAATTTCTTCCTAATATCTCATCTAAACCTCCCCTCTTCCCATTTAAAACGCTTCCCCCTTGTCCTGTCCCTCCACTCCCTGACCAAGAGTCCCTCTCCAGCTCTCCTGGAGCTCCCTTCAGATCCTGGAAGGCTGCTCCAAGCTCTCCCCGCAGCCTTCTCTTCTCCAGGCTGAACAGCCCCAGCTCTCTCAGCCTGTCCTCACAGCAGAGCTGCTCCAGCCCTCTGATCACATCCCCCAATATCACATCTAAAAGCCTTCTGCTCCATGATTTCTTTGGGATTAAGAGATATACATATATATTACTTTAAATCAGTTCAAAATGACTTTTTTCCTCTAGAATTGTGCTGCTCTTGTTTCACTCTTGCCTTCTGCCTCTCTCCCTGGCTCAGGGACGTGACATTTCCCTAATGCACTCAGTTCCAGTGAAATGGAGATAATTTCCAGGCCGTGGCCTTTCAGAGGCAGAAGTCATGACTACCTTTCTTACATCCCAGTAGATAACGTGCCCTCTGGTCCTTTCCAAGCCACCTGCAGAGCTGCAGCCGTGGCAGGAACATGCCCCTGCACCTCCACAATCACACTGCCAAGGTGGAGGAGTATTTTTTGACTGAAGAGAAAAGCCCTGAGGAATTATCAGAGACTTATTAATACAAAAATGACTCTGGTACACCAACAGCATTCTGTTTGCCCTGCACTTAGACAAATTTGATTTATTTCCTTCTGTTTTTTTCCAGACAAGGAAGTTAGTGCATCCCCAAGCCCTGCAAGGTCTTGTGTGGGGAACCTAGACAGTATGGGTTGGGAAGAGTCAACAGGATTTGAATAACAAGACAAGAAGAAAAGGAGTAACAAGCTTGGGAAATTGACTTTTTAGATGTCAACAAGTACTCTTTTAGATGCAAACAAGGAGCTCCTGGACCAAGCAAGCCACCAATCACCTAAGAAGAAAAGGTGGGTGAACACTGCAAGCTGGGGTGGTCTTCAAGGAGACTCATTTCAGCCCTACCATGGATCACAAGTCCTCAGAAACCAGAGGGAAGTGAGCCTCAGTGCTAGCGTGGTGTGAACACACACCCTGATGAGCAGGGATTCCCAGCCAAACTCCCATATTCTCTGGAATGACCCTGCTCTGAGGAAATCTGTTGACATAGAGGTGATCAAGGCAGTTTATCTCAATAAGATTTGAGAAGGTAAACTGCATTAAGCCCCAGTGTGGACACATTTATCCAGAATTAGAAGTGGGCTTCGTTTAATTGAGCTTCCAAGTAAACAAATTAAGTAGGAGTAAGAGCAGCTCTGCCACAGGCCGGTGCAGTTTCAGGAATCCACTTTACATTCATTTGGGCTCATTTTCACCCAAGTACCCGTGTTTAAACAGGACTGAAACAAGGCTACAGAAGGGCCTCCAGTAGGTCACCTGGAAGCAACCAGTAACAGACCCGACACCAAAAAGCAGAGGGATCAGGGAAAGAGCTGGGGAACAACTTCAGCTCCTTCTGCTGTGAGGTCTCAGGGATCTGGCTCGGTCCCTGAAGCCAGGGTAGAATCCAGCTGGTGGAACCATTGCCCTGGGTTTGTTAGTGACCAGGCAACACATGGGCTTTCAGCCCGTTTTTCTCCAAGAGCCATTTTTGGCTGGGCTGCGGAGACAGATTATTTAACAGAAGGACAGGGGAGAAAGGGAGGAGGGAAGGAAGGATTTCGTTCCTCCAGAGAAAGCTGCTGACAACGAGCAAAATAAAATACCCTGGAGAGAAAGCGCTTGACAAGAGACTAAGGCACAGGAACTGCGTTATCGGCACGGCAGGAGCAAACCTGGCCGGGGTTACTGGCTGACATTTGAAAAACTGAAAGAGCTGAGTCGAGGGTGCTGGGCTGGCAAAACAGGAGGAGCTGGGGAGGGTGAGCAGCAGGGAAAAACAGGGTTTGGACACAGCGAGACAGGGATCCAGCTCCTTGGGTGATGGGGAGAGAGGAAGGGATACAGCCACCCACCCACACACCGTAACATCCCCACCACTCCATGCAGAAGCTCATTTCACCAGGGTTGTTCTCAATTACAGTACAGCAAATATTGAACATATCATGGAGCAATTCATCCGACTGGAAAAAGACGTTACGAAGGGTGCTTTATCAAGATCTTGGCTGCAGAGACAGAAACCGATGAGAATGCACGGTTTGTTTTGGCCCCTCTTGGAGCTAATTTATATTTGGTGAAAGTACAACTACAAACACACCTATATATCCAAGAGATGCCACCCTCTAGAAGGAAAACCACACCTTCCAGCCATTAAAAGGCTTCAGGGTGATTTTCTTTCAGTGAAAGAAAAAACTCCAGCAAAGTTTTGCCAGAAAGCTGGCTCCAAAAGTTAATCCAAGGGCATAACCCCCAAAGATAATCAAGTTTTGTGGAAACAGTGGCTGGGCAGAGGGAAGGAAGCCCCGGGAGCATCCCCTGTGCCATGAAAAGCTTTCCCAGGAGGGAACTGTCCCAGCTGCCACCTGGAAAACCAGGAGAAGCCTCTCCTCTGCTCAGAAGGTCTTGTTTAGAAGTTCAGGCCATTCATCATCTGCAAACCCTTACGGCAGACGCAGTCAGTTTATAAACAGCAATTAAGTTTCAACTTCCACTAGAAACTCACAGTTAATGAACTAGTTCAACTTCTGATTTAGTTAAAGCATCTGGTTTTTCCGAGCACAAACAAGGCCACGGGTTAAGTACAGCTATTCCATCAAGCACAAGCTGGGTGGGGGGGAAGTGCCTATTAGCATCTGAGCTAAGAGAATAATTAATTATACCTCTCTCTGCTCACAAATGGGCTGGAGCCACTTCCAGTTTTCTTGAATCTCTTTCTGATGGGAAATTCACAAGATTATTCCAGCAGACAATTAGTTATCGATCTCCAGGTTTGCTTAGGGAAAAGAACTCATAAGCGAGTCAATCTGTTATTATCCAAGCAACATTTGATGTTTGGGGATTTCTGCCTCCAGGACCACCAGTTTTGGTCCAGTACTGACTAAGCACAACCTCAGGTTTCTTTGTGGGGAGGGGAGAGAGGGGTTCAAAGTCCCATTTTTCAGAGTTAAACTCAGGTTGTTTTTTTCCCCTTCTTCCAATAAATGTTTTTCACTATTATTTGCTTAAAAGGTTTTGAACATTTCTTGGCAAAAGACACACCTCTATAGCTATTTTATTAATATTCCAGGAACATTTTCCCAGCATTTCGATGTTCTAATCACAACAGCATTAAGCGAGACCTTGGGTTCCTCCTAAGCCTGCAGAGCACAGGGACACCTTCAGATGCACACGACTGAGGACAGATCCTTAATTTCTGCTCAGCTTCCCACTTCTTTTTGTGACAGACAAAGCTCTGGCCACCAACAACACCCACCCATCAGGCTTTTGTTACAAAACTATGGGAATTTCACACCGTCACACAATACAACCTTTTCCCAGCTTCAGGACCTGGAGTGCTACGTGTTGCTGGGTTTTTTTCAGCCCAGCATAACAAAAAAGACAGAAAATTCTCTTGAGGTCAGTAGTTTTAGCAGGAAAATGCTGATCCCCCACCACAAACCCTTTCCTACCAGCCCCAGGTCCCTTTCCACAGAGATCCATAGATTAGCACTTCTCTCCTGTCCACATTTTCAAGAGGCATTTATTGCCCTGGATTTGGGTCCGGGTTGTATTGAGCCACCCTCAGCAAAGCAGAGCAGACTTTCAGCCTGCAGTAATTAAAGAGAGGCATGAAATAAGAAAACGAGCTCTCAAACTTCAACAACTCTTCACGCTTCCCTGGGCTTTGTCAGAACAAGCTGCTGGTGCCTGATGTTGGAGTTTTACAGAAAAAGAAAAAAAAAGAAAAAAAAGATAGAAGTGTCAATGTGGATGAAGCCTTGCTGGGGTTCTTGCCATGTCTGGGGCCACACGTGCCCAGGTGAGTGGTGGCAAGGTGGTCCCCAAGGAAACCAGTTGGGACCAACAATCTAGAAGGGTCCCATCCTGCCCAACACAAAGCCAACCAGGCAGAACTTTCCACTTTCAGAAGAGAGAAACCCAAGACCCTCTTGGGTCTCCAAGCCTGTGCTGGACTCATTGAGGGAAAGGGGAGGAAACCCACACCTACTGTGAGCCTCTGATGCTCTTGAGGAGTAAATCCTGTGGCCTGCCAAGATTTGTAGACCTCCAACGGTTGGGGCAATACAGCCAAAACATTGTCTGGAGTGGGGACCTAGATATTTTGTTCCCATGAGAGTATGACTATTGGTTAATTATCTTGCTCTATGAATAATAGACAGCCCTGGAGCCCTTGGAGCTCTCCTGGGATGGCAGCGGTTGCACGCCAGGATCTCCCCTTGAGTGAGGATGCTCACTTAAGGTTCTGCTCCTCGAGGCTGAGAGGAGCACCACAACAGATCCTCAGTAAGTGATTAATAGGCAAGATTTCAAAGTTTAGCATGCTAACTAATGTGAGGGATTGATTGCATGTATGTAATCCTTTAGACATAAAGCATTGACCAAGTCTGGGACTAGGATTGGACCCAGCTGCACCCAGACTCCTCTCTGAGAAGGAATTTAGGAAGCCAGGGAGTCTTTTCTGAACCTTGCAACTCAACAGGAGGGTCTACCTGACAGCTAGTCTGACCCTGTTCTCTCTGCAGTAAATAATCAAGTAGACCTTGCCATCAGATCTTATAAAACACTGTCCCATTTACTGCTAATTTTGTTAAATCACTGTTTCACCTGAATAAATATTTCTCTACTTCTCTCTTAGGAATGAAGTCAACCATTTTGCCCACGACGCACTCAGGTCCACACCAGCACAACGTACAACACACACAAGTTGGCAGAAGACAAACACCTCATTTGGTGTCCCTTTTTAATGGCAGCAACCTCCGAGAGGAGAGACTTGAAATCTGTCCGCAGCCTGCCCCACATTACACAATAATGACATTCCACAGCTGTCCTTACTTCATATCAATGGTAAAAATTCCTCTGGGCACACATCCTGCATGAGAAGTAGACACTGGCACAGCTTTGCTGGTCCTTCCACAGCCTTTCAGTGAATATTGCTTTTAGAGGTCTTAGAAAACCACCTGGAATGGCGCTCTCCTGCCTGTCTGGACTCTCGTGATTTTAAGTGCTACTTGAGCTCCTTCACATCCCATTTCCCAGCTCGTCCCCCATCTGTGCTACAGCAATTCTTCAAAGGGCATGCAACAAAAAGGTCTGGAAGTATTACCTCATCCTGCTGCAATCATCAGAGATGCTGGTGGGAAATGGACTTTTGGAAATTATCAAGTCCGAACCCAGCGGCGTTCGTTAATCCAAATGAACTGTCCTTTGAGCCTTCATCCTCCCTCCTTCCCGCTGCTGTGATGCCCTTCTCAGCACCAGCTTTAGTGCTCAGTCTTTATCACAGCCCATGCAAATCAGTATTTGAACCCCATGCGATGGTGGGGTTCAACAGAAAACTGCATTTCCTGGGCAAAAATGAGTAAATTCTGGGTTAGTTTGGGTTTTTTTTTCCCTTTTAAAGCCGTGTTGAGAGGTGAGAGAAATATATGCCTTTAAAGGAACATTTTCCCTTGCAAACCAAACAGGAAAAGTATGTTTCAACGCACAGCAGCCCTCTGTGATTTTGCTCCCATGAGAATATGACTACAGGTCAATTATCTTACTCTATAAATAGTGGACAGCCCAAGAGTCCTTTGAGCTCTCCTGTTCAGAGTCTGGTCCTGTTTCACACCGGTCCTTCAATGCTGGCCTTCCATTCCAACACAACACAAGAGGATCTATTTGAACAATCATGTCAAAAACCAGCAGGATTTCCACTTAGATGGGTGTTAAGGTATTCCAGATCCAAACTCATGTGTTTGGTGACCAGCCCTCCCAGCACAGCCCTGTCTTCTCCCAAACACTGGTGACCCTCAGCTCAGCCCCACCAACCCTTCAAGTATCTGAAGAGAGCTCCAGAAGAGCTGGAGAGGGACTCTTGGTAATGGAGTGGAGTGATAAGACAAGGGGGAATGGGTTTCAATTGGAAGAGGGGAGATTTAGATTGGATATTAGGAAGAACTTCTTTGGTGTGAGGGTGGTGAGGCACTGGAAGAGGTTGCCCAGAGAAGCTGTGGCTGCCCCATCCCTGGAGGGGGTCAAGGCCAGGCTGGATGGGGCTTGGAGCAACCTGCTCTGGTGGGAGGGGTCCCTGTCCATAGCAGTGGGGTTGGAACTGAAGGATCTTGAAGGTCTCTTCCAACTCTGACCATTCTATGATCTCTGCACCTTTGCTCTCTGCCAGCTCCCGATCCATCACTCACAAGCACGTTCATACCCAGCCCAACCCAAACAGACTCTGGAAGTTTCAGCACAAAGCCAAAAATCTGTATTTCCCAAACCTAAATTGCATTCACAAGTCATTTATCCTTACATTAGGATGAGCACAGAACCTCAACTTCAGAGAGCTGGAAATACAGAACTAGTGCATTAAGAGGAACATAAAAACTTCTCTATAACTAGTAACACCTTGTTAGTTGCCTTTACCCAAGTTAAGTACCACTAATTCCATTACAGAGGTGGGGAAACTGGGATATAAATATCCCCAAGGCCACAAAAAGACTATTACAGTGGTACTCATGGCAATGCCCTGACTTGTGAGCTCCATCTGATAAGAACAGAGTTGCACTTAGCTTCAGTATCGATTGATCAAGGCAAAACCCCAGGACTTGTACAGAATTACCTGCTAATCCTCAGTTATAAGGTCCAGGAGCTTCAAAAAGCCACCACGACCTCGAGAGCTGTGACAGCTCCTTGTCAGAAGCTCTTGTGCCGGGTGAGATAACCAGTATCTGTCACCAGCATCCAAGAGAGCACATCAGAACCCCAAATTTAGAGACTCAGACATCACTAATGTGGTCAGTCCACAATGAGAGCTGACTACTAAGAGCTCAGGTTCAAAACATCCTGAAGAAACTCTGAAAAAAGAAATATAAAATAAAATAGAAAGAAAAATCTGTATGCAGAGCGTCACTGCGCTGCAAATGTGAAGTCACAGAACAAATGGAATGAGTAAGGAACATCTCAGATCTAACTAAATAGTATCCCGGATGCTACTTAAGTGAGGAGACACTTTATAATCTTTAATATACTTCTAAAACATGCCCTGCTGAAGTCCCTGCTAAATTAAACGGGCTCATTGCCTTGCAATGAAGTAGGAAGCTGGAGCTGCTACAGAATTACGCTGCTCCTCTGCCCCAGATAAGCTTGTCAGCAGTGAATCCTTCCACCCCCTTTTTTCCTTCCCATATTAATGCCCTCCATCATAATAAGGATTCCTACCCACTGCCAAAACTCAATTTACACTATTTACTTTAATGACCTCATTCGTCATCCGAGCATGTGTGTCCGCCTCTGGGACCGCAGCCCCGCCAGGCTGCCAGAAGGCCTCATTTACAGTTTGCTCTTTCATTAGTATTTTTAAAGATTAAATTGCTTCGATTTCGAGGCAAACAGTCTGGGAACTCCCACAGCCCGGAGGATGCCGACGTACATTCAGATGTTTGATCAATATATTTCAGGGTTAGGCACATCTCAGTCCCCGATGACTCTTCCCCTCCATGCACCATCCACCCCTCCGTTCCCATCACCTTCCACTCCCTCATTCCTTTTCATCTCTGCAGAAGACACACACTGTTGATGGCACACGAACCATAATATTTCAAGTTGGGGGAGGAATTTTAACTCTTTCTTGGAGGAGGTAGAAGAAAAGTGCGATAATTTCCCTCCCCACTGCATCAGTTCATTTGTCTTCTCTAAACCATATTTTTTTTGGTCTCACAACTTGACCACTCCAGAGAGGTATATTCCTTCCTATTAGATTATATTTCTCTCTTACAGTGTGTCTCCAATCCTGACATGCTCAGTAAAATTCAATGTTAATTCAATCGATTAGGGCAGAGCATAATACTTCATGTTTCATTATACACCACGTTTTGTGGAACCAGCGTTACACAAGCTGCTAGAACCCAAGCTAGAGGAAACCTTCAGAAATACAGCATCAAACCCACAACAACACAACAACCTGTGGTTCCAGGCAGGGAAGGGAGGGAGGGAATAGTGGAGAAGTTAGTTGTCCCCCAACAGTGTCTCCAAAACCCATTCCTTGTTTGCAATGTCTTTAAAAAGAGATGTTACAACCCATTTTCTGGCTTCTGAGTTCTCACTCCATCCATTTGCCTCCTCCCAGTTCAACCTCCAGCCAGCTGACTGGGACAGAACCTCTTACTGGTACAACCCCTGCCACCTGCAGCCACTGCTCCTCAGCATTTCCCGTTTATACAGAAACATTTGCGAGGCAGAGGGGACACTTGTAAATCAACTTCATCAGGACAAATGGATTAATCACTCGGAAAGAGAAGCTCAACTGACACCAAACTTGGAATCACAGCCCCTTCGATATTCAGAAATGCTGATAACTCAGAACACCAGTCCCTTCAATACTCAGAAATGCTTTTCCCAAGCTAACAGAAACCTGTCTTTTAACCAAAAAAATAAAAAAAAAGAGAACAACAAAACTTCCCTCATGACAAAATTTAAGAGCTCAAAGTTATTTCAGTGAACACTCATCTCATTTTCTTCAGCTCCTGCAACTACAAGACGACTTCTTTCTTGTTTTCCTTCCATTGCAAACATTTAAGTCCCAATAAACATCAGCAAAAACCTTCACATTTCCCAACAGTGATTTCCAATATGCAGAAACATTCCTTCAGAAGCCTTTCCAGTGAATAAATTAATAGTCCTTGTTATTTATACAGAGACATCTTTGCCTGGGATATCACCTACACAGACTTCAGCAGAAGCCTAAGGAATAATGTCATCTCCACACATATTTGAGTCTGATAATGAATGTAGGTATTGTCTACAGAAAAAAAAACACACTTCAGATTTCCCATCCAGTATTTATACGTAAGCTAAACCCAAATTGTTTCTAGATAACACACGACAGCAACTTGGCCATAAAACAATTTTGCAGGTTATGAATGATGTAGAAGAGTCCATAAATATTACTTACTGTCAGATGATCAAGTCTCTGGTAGGCAGGGAGAAGATGGACGATATTACAACTCCAGTCTTCCTTGGATGACCACAGGCAGACAAGTCTGAGGGAAAACCAACAGGAATTGACAACATTAGACCAGTAAAACCATTACTGCAGTGGCCTAAAATAATTTGTTAATACAGAAGCAATCCAGCATCACCAAAACCCATAGGCACATCAGGTAGTGCCAAAAAGATGCGAAGATTTTAGAAACCGTGCACTAGAACCCCAAAAAAGTATCTTTTAGACTCAAGATTTGATTTTTTTTCTGCCCTGTACCCTTTTTTACTTTATTAGGGAGGATTTGTACCATTAGCCCACTGCCTGCTGCAGCACAGAGTGGCTGCTGCCCTCATAGCCAGCTCCAACCTGAGACTGAGATGGGCTCTTCACTATTTCTGGGGTTGCTGTTTTGCAAAGAAACACAGAGGGAACCCTAATAAAAATAGGATTTGTGTGTGTAGCAGGGAAGAATTCCTGCTGTTCCCATTTTATGGGTAGGGAAACTGAGGCACAGACATTGAAATGATTCCAGCAATGCTCTAAAATAAGAGATGGAGAGCTTGAAAGAGACCCAGAGCTGGGGTTTACAAGGAAATCCCGTGTCACTCAACCTGAGTCTTCCCATGATCTAAAAAACCCAAGATGAAAATTTCACTGGAGCAGGTATATTCCAGTAAGGAATGTCATGTTTAACAAAGCAGATTTTTCTGGTGCTCTCTGTCAGAGGAGTTTCTGATCCATTTAACAAGGGGGAAAAGGCTCTTTCCGACAGACATGAACCTCTCACGCTTGGCATATCCTGACACCTCCTCTAACCGTAGAGAGGAGTATTTGTAGTCACAGCAGGTAAACGAGCTGTGGACAGGGAACACAACTAATTTAATAGCATGAATTATTTACACCTACACTGAGGAAAGCCAGCTTGCTACACAGCAGTCCCAGCAGCAGGGATTATTAATTTATAACTCAACTACAGCTACATTAAACAGAATGAGAGATACATAAAAAAAAAAAAAAAAAACAAAACACCAAAAACAGAGCTGTGGAGACACAGAAAAACTTGCCCAGCCCTTCCAGAAGGTCCCCCTGACAAAACCTCAGCCATTAACCAAAAATCAATCACATCTCTTGGGCAATGAATCAACATCCACCGGCTCCCAGTCTGCAGCCAGACATGCCTCGGCTGCTGCACCCACACAAAACGACGGGTCCTAGACTGGGATTTGCCTTTCAGCTTCCAAAATAGCATCAAATTCCTCCCTTTTAGAACAGTGGTGCCAACATACCTTCCTCCCTCAGGGTGAAAAGATAATGGTGAGCATCCCCCACTCCTGTAACGTCCCCCCAGAGATCTCACCAGCAGCACAGGGAGAAAGGGAGAACAAGAGAAGTATTTGGGGACAGGATGCTGGGAATAACAAGATCCGATGAGAAAGTGCAGAACGTACAGAGGAAAAGAGGGAACTGGAAATACCTGAGTCATGGAGAAGGAAATGGGGCACGGAGCACAACTAAGGCAGGAGTCTACAGAGAGTCTGGGTGGAGAAGACAGTGGCCATGGGGGACTGAGGTAAGATGAGCAAGGGAAACTGGGGAGACAAACGGATCCAGTTCCCTCTGGAAAAATAAATTTAGGTCACAGAATCATAGAATTATCCAGGTTGGAAGAGACCTTTCAGATCATCAAGTCCAGCCACCAACCCAACACTGACAAAAGCCATCACTAAACCATATCTCTCAGCACCACATCTACATGTCTTTTAAAGATCTCCAGGGGTGGTGACAACCACTTCCAAGGGTAGCTCGTTCCAGTGCATGGCAGCCCTTTCAATGTAATAATTTTCCTGATTGTAGAACGATAAGAGTTGGAAGGGACCTTCAAGACCATCCAGTTCCAAGCCCCCTGCCCTGGGCAGGGACACCTCTCACTAGAGCAGGTTGCTCCAAGCCCCATCCAGCCTGGCCTTGAACCCCTCCAGGGATGGAGCAGCCACAGCTCCGCTGGGCAACCTGGGCCAGGGTCTCACCACCCTCACACCAAAGAAGTTCTTCCACAGATCTCATCTCCATCTCCCCTCTTTCAGTGTCAAAACCTTCCCCCTTGTTCTGTCACTCCACTCCCTGACCAAGAGTCCCTCTCCCGCTCTCCTGGAGCTCCCTTTAGATCCTGGAGGGGACCTATTGGAGAGCTGATAGTGATGAAAAATCTGAAGGGAGTAACCTGGTCAGCAATGAGAGGTTTGAAAACTGGAAAGAGATAAAGAGCCAGGGTCAAGACTGGGCACAGGACCGGAGAAGCTCCAGAGGATCACTCTCCAACTGCAGCCTTTTAAAGTTGGGAGTTTACACAACAGAAACCCACATTGTGCTGTGTGAGATTCTCTTAGAGACCTTATCCCTTGGTGTAGCTTCTGGTGAGACACTTTAAATCCTGGTTGTGTGTCCTGTACCGTCTGCACGGAAATAGAAGCCGCCACACTATGTGTGTTCCCAGCAAACTATTTATTCTGATAACCAGCCTAACGGCCGCTCTGCTGCATCCTCACGTGCTTTTTCACCCAATTGGTGGCTGACACAACAAATTAATCTTCATACAGTAGGAACTCAGTCCCAGTTAATGACTAGAAACCCTCCATAAGGTGCTGTGATCAACATGAAATAATTTGATAAAGCACAAGCCTGTGGCGGAGCCGGCTCTGACGTTAACTCTGTGCTAGAGATCATGAGGCTGAGCCTCTCAAATCCCAAGTCTCCATCCTGAGCATCCTCATAAACCAGCACCCAGCAGCCTCCCTCCCTGGCATAAAGGGAGATGGGGAACCTCTTTACTCCTTGTCCTAAATTAGGACCACCACGTTTTAATTGCATGCAAGTCATTAACAAAGCACAGGCAGTGCCACTGTTGGGATTTCCACGGTGGTGACATCTGATCTTATCATCAGCCTGCTGAGGATACATGGAAGGTTGTGCCTAGGGACCAGGATGAGTTAAGTGGTGGTCACAGACCCTCGATAAATAAGTAAAAATTAAGAAAAGAAAAAAAATCTCACCAAGTAACAACAAAGAAACTACCTATTAACTGCAAAAATATGAAAAGCAGAAAGGTTAATGATCCCAGCAGGGTGGAAATTCTCCTGCGTCAGGGATTTCAAGCGCCACGAAAGGCAGCTTCATTCTGAATTTGGGAGGGAACAGAAGAAATGCCTGCTCTGAGTGCCTGGAGAAAGACAAGGGACAGATGCAAACAGGAGACAGAGCCTTTGAAAGGTGCTGCCTTTTTGGTACCAAAAAAAAAACAAGAGGAAAAACCCCACCAGTCACTTTATTGCCAAGACATGGGCAAGAACCTGCTCTGCCACCCAGGATTTTTCACTAAAAACGCTGCAGTTTCCAGCAGCCACAAGCAATGCTTGCCCAAGCAGGGATTTTGCAAGCCCAGTAGCTCTGTGCCTTGGCCCCTCAACCTCCAGAATGGTCACAGAAGGTCCCCAAACCCAATGTGCTGTGCCCTGTGCAGGTGTGGGTGAGATCTCATTAGCTCTCTACAGCACCTGCACAGCCAGTAAGTAATTAGCTGGTTTTATGCTATCACAGCCCTGAAGAAGAGGTCAGAGCTTCACAGAAGGGATATGGGACTCAGAAAGTTCTCAACCTGGAGCAAATTGCCCTACGGACTGATTTTGAAACCTCAATCACATTTCGTGTCTGTGCCTCAGTTTCTCCCAGCCACTCACATGAAATATTTTGATAAACAAATAATAAACAAATCATGAAACATTAGATACAGGTTGTATTATTGCTGCATGCCTTCCCCTGAGCAATATTTAAGGAGAGGAAGGAGCAAAAAGGGCTTTTGGTCCAGCCAGAACCACAGGCATGGACAAGTTCAAAACTTCTATGTGTTTCCATGGAAGGAACAGGGATCACTCAGCAAAGCAAAAAGCACCCGTTAACAAAGACACAGCAGGCATCTGAGCATGGGCTGGTGTTGAAGCAAACACCCCTCACACCAACACCAGGCAGCACAACCAGGTTCTAAAGCACAGCAAGACACTTAAAGCAACCACTCTTCGGGCATCACCTCCTGATCACCCACAGCACGGCTCAGGGGACACACAAATCCCCCCTCAAGGAGGGCACCCTAAAAACAAACTAATTATTTCCCCTCTGAGGCATCAGAACTCAGAAAGAAGCCAACTTTCTGTGTACCCAAACAAAGGCAGCAAGCAAATTCCTTCCACTTTTCCTTACCGCTTTCCTCATCCAGGGCTGCTCTTCTTTTTCTCCAAGGAAGTGAGGCCAAAGGCAGGACCACACTTCTCCATCACAACAGCAAAAAGGCCCAGAAGCACACCATGGAGACTTCATCATCACACAGCTCCAACAAAACCAACCTCAACCCCTACTTTTCATCAGAGAAAAGCACACTAAAAGGAACCCAACCACCTCTAGACCTTCCCCTCCAACCTCTCTTTCCCCAGCAGCAATCAACAGCTGCAGAGAGTGCTCAGGAAGGGTAACGAGATCCACCTGGGAACAAAACCCAGGCTGCTACTTGGCTCTAACTGGTCAGGTGGGGATGTTTGGGGGTTTGAGTTCAAACCCACCAAAAACAATTCACTTGGGGGGTTTGAGGACTTGGAGAAATACCAACTTAATTCCTAGCATCTCAAAACTGAGGGAGCTTTTACAGGTTTCCTATTTGTCCTCAAAGATATGTGTTGACAAGTCGTGTTTTCTCTCTTTTTTTTCTTATTTTTCCCCTTTTGCAGGATGCCAGGGGAGGAAACAAGCATATTTTACTTTCAAATTCCTGTTCAAGAATGTAGTGAAAACTTGGGAATTATTTTTTCATGAAAAATTCCACTTAGGAGAAAGGCAATTCTCTTCTCTTTCGGGAAAAAATGGTTCCATTAAACAAGAATCAAAAGGTAAAATGGTACTTTCTAATGAGAAGCTGGAGCCTCTTAATTTATTAAATAGCAACCCCAGCCACACAAACGGACTTTCTTTGCTGTTTTCCCCAGTGTCCACACTTGGAGCAGGCAACATTCCTGACAGCATCTTTGAGCTACCAGCATTCCCTCGGTTGGGAAAAGAATTAAAAACATATCTGTCTGGCACGTGATGTGTATTCCCAATTTACCACCAGATTTTCAAGACTTATCCCAGGTCAAAACTCAGCTCTGATTTTCTGCCTTATTCAGCCAAGGATGCTGAGCTGGGGTCCTGGCTGTGGTGCTTCCCGTGGAGCTGTGCCCGAGTGGAATTTGGCCGGGGGACGGGATTTCACATGTTCTATTCTCGTGGGAGCTCTGCAGAAGGGAGCTGCTATCAGGCCAAGCTTTTTTGTCTGGGCAGACTCTAGGAGACGGAGAGTAAAGCGTCCCCATCACATAACTCACAGAATTCCTCTGACAAGCTGGTGCCCATTCCTGCTCGGTCACGTTGGCTGCAGGCTCCAGAGTTTGGAAACGGCAGATTTTATGGACCTGCTGGACCATTAGTGTGGTTTCAGTCAACTTTACTAAAACCAGATTGAGAGATGGCCTTTCCTCCCCCAAAAAAGAAAGGAGAGGAAGGGATATAAGTGATTTAGGAGTTTAGAATGAGCTAAACTGCTTTAATGAAGTATTAATAGTAAAATTAAAATAAGAAGAAAATAATGAAATAGATACAGCGTATACAAAACCGTATCAAGCTCCCAGGACGATGATCACATCATCAACAGGCATCTGGAAAAGTCCCAGACTGGGCTGGGTGACCGACAGGAGATGGATTCCAGCTCTGGAGTCAGGATTGCTCAGACTGGGATCAAAAGCAGACGAACTTGGGTCTTCCTTGGATGTTGGCCATTGAAGAAAGGGAGTTGACCCTTTGATCCCTCAGCTTTTATCCTGAGCATGATGTGGATGGGATGGAATGCCCTATTTCATCAGTTTGGGGTCCCCTGTCCTGTCCCCTCCTCCCCACAGAGGTGACCCCTCAAAGCTTTTCCACTTCCCACCCTCCAATGGGGCAAATAACTCAATTCCCTGCCCTTGGTTGTTCCAGCAATAAGGATCAGCCAGGGCCTCTCTGCACCATCCCTTGGTGTCATCGGGTCTCATCACTGGGAGAGTGAACAGTTTCTGAACAATGAAAACAGGAAATTGGTTTGTTTGACCTCAAACCAGGACAACCATGGAACAAACTGTCGTACTTCTGGGAGAGGTGGAGGATGGGAAGGGTCAGGTGAAACACTGGGAAGTGGCTGATGCACAGCTCAGGAGCTGCAATGGGTGACACATCCAGGGATGGGGGGACAAGTACTGGATGCCCCTGCTTGTCTCCAGCCGTGAAACCAATAAACCAAGATCCCTAAACCAGCATCACCAGGGAGGTGAAGTTGAATGTTAATAAGCGGGACTTGGAAACAACCTCTCTCTGCAATCTAGCTCTAGTTCATTACTTCTTTAGCTTCAATTAAAGCCCGTCCCTAATGTGGTTGGGCACAAGGCCATCGCAGCAGAGTTCTGTCACCGGCACTGTATTTATAACCGTCATATCAACTGCTCCACCCAAGACTGAAATCCCTTTCTATTTTGAGCCGTGCAAGAAGAGAAGGACAGAGTCCCTGTTCCAAAGAATTTACCATTTAAACAGGCTGCAGGAGAGAGAGAAGGGGACTCTGTGGATCCCAGCACTGTACCAGAGTTGGGTGGGCATAAGAGTATGGTCTCCTCATCGAATGCATGTTTGTTCCCTCAATTGCTGACCAGAAAAAAACCACGTTTCCATAAATTCCCAAGCCCAGAACATCGTTCAGGGCCATGTCCCCAAAGCACTGAAGTCAGGGGCATCCGTAAGCTTTTAATCAGCTTTTTCTTTACCCCTTTGGTGCGTCAGTCCAGAGCTGACAGCGCGACAGTCCTTGCGATGTGCTGCTCTGTCAGCTTCAGAACTGCTGACCTCCCTCTCTAGTGACTGAAGTTCTCCCAGCATCTCATTACCATCTCTCCCAGTCATCTGTCCCACATCAAAGGGGTTTCCTGAGGCTTTGACAACAATCTCCCTGCTTCCGAGGGAAAGCTGTTGCAAGCGCTTTTTTTTTGGTATGAAATGATTTATGGGAGCTGAAAGAGGATTTACCCACAGATGGAAGAGGCTCCAATTTTACACCCTACCAGGCAGAGTGGAAGTTGATGCTTCCAATCAATGGGGAAGAGAAGACCTGGGGAAGTCAGCACTTCAGCTTGAAGTGGCTCTCAGAAGATGCTCCATCGGGATGGGGATGCAGACATGGGTTCTGTTGACTCTTCAGAGGTGCGGGTACCTGTGGGAGCTTGCAAAGATGGAAACACTGCTACTGGTGTGAGCCTCTGGCTGTCCATCCTTTGGTGTGGGCTGATCACATTGTCCCATCCAAAGTATGTCAATCAGAGAACTATTTGCCCAGAATCTTGGGTGAGATGGAAGTTGATGCTGCTGCACCTCCTCAGAGCCTGGGCTTGCTGGAAATGCCCTCCTGGGCCTCACAGGCAGATGTGGCCATCCCTCCTTTCACTGCAAGACAATCACAGCCTCATGGAACAGCTGAAGGTGGGGAAAGCTGAGAGCCCAGACCCCAGCTGGACTCGAGGGTGTTTGCAAAGCAGTGAATGTGTCCAGACCTGCCTGTGCCGCGACAGATTTTCATCACTGCTGTTCATCTTTGAGCACAAATTTTCAAGGAATGCAGCGAGCCCTTATTTCCCAGCCCCGAAAATGCCTCGAGGCATCACATCCAGAGTGATTTCCCTTACTGGAAGATATTTTTGTGTGTGTGTGTTCAATGTGCCCCTTGAAACAGCCGCTGTGGGGGCAAGGTGAAAACGTGCACAAGCACGTGTGGACCCCGTGTGTGTGAACAAGCCCATCCCAGTAGCCAAACTAGCCCTGGCGAGGGGAAATCATGCCCTTCACACCCTGCCCTGATGGTCATCCCACCGCAGCACGTTGCTCTGCAAAACCCAGGAGGGCTGCCCTCCACATCTGTCTAACTCCTGGTGAGCGGTGCTTCAGGCAGCTGGTTTGAGGGAGATAATTAAAGACGGTCTCCAGATCCATAAATCAAAGAGAGAAAGACCTTGAAAAGGGGGACAAAAAGGAAAAAAGGACTTTAAAATATGCCCTGTGCTGTACAATACCCAGATCGGTTCTTCCCAGGCACAATTGTGTTTCAGAAACAGCCTGCTGAGACTCTGCAAGTTGCTCAGGAATCCAGGTGGGGGGAGGCATTTAATCTCTGGGGTTTTGTGTGGCTTTGAGTGCTTTGCCCTGCTGTGAAATCGTAGCCCCTCTCTCCTGCCCAGGCTGCCAGGGAGAAAGCAGATGAGGGTAGATCCCTAAGGAGAAGCTGTCGAGCTGAGGGGATGTGACTGGCTGGGAAAAATTACCAAGGGAGAGCAGCAGGGAGATTTTTCTCCACAGTCTGGACACACAAGGAGAAAGCTTACCCAGTAACAGAGCTCCATTAACACCTCCCTCCCCAGCATCAGTAAAGTCACAGAGGGAGACACCCCATTTATAGATTAGGGGTGGACCTGCTGGAAAGCACTCCTGAGGAGAAGGATCTGGGGATCCAGGTGGATAGGAAACTCTCCATGAGCCAGCAATGTGCCCTGGTGGCCAAGAGGCCAATGGAATCCTGGGCTGCGGAGGGAAGAGGGTGGCCAGGAAGTGGAGGGAGGTCATTCTCCCCCTCTGCTCTGCACTGGGGAGGCCACAACTGGAATCGTGCTTCTAGTGCTGGGCTCCCCAGTTCAAGAGAGACAGGGAACTGCTGAAGAGAGTCCAGCATAGGGCAACCAAGATGCTGGAGGGATTGGAGCGTCTCCCTGAGGAGGAAAGGCTGCATCCCCAGCAGCGAGGACAGCAGGGACACTGGTACCTGTCCTTTCTAATGGTTAATCTCTTTTACCCCAGAGGATTCTGCTTATGATCCACCAGAATGACACTTGGGAGCATGTGAAGTCCTAGAAGTGGGATGCTGGGTGCCTGGGGATGGGGTGAGGTGGCTCAGAAGTAGGATGCCCGTTCTGCACTGTAAATTGAAGACTGGGATTTTCAGCATCTTTGTGTCTCAGCTTCGCCCTTGATGGGAAACCCGCGACTGCATCCAACTGCTTGCTCAAAGATTACAGAGAAGGGAAATTCAAACAGAAGTACTGTTTGCAAACTAGCATGTGTTTCTTTTCTGGGTAGACATCATCACAAAGCTTCATAACTGCTTTAGGCTAACATCAGCTCTCTTTTCAGTGGTTTCAGCTGAGCGACATTTGCCCTGTGACATGTAAAGTACAGAGAGGTAGCAGAGGTTCAAGTTCCAAGACTGAGAATGAACGCAGAGAAGACACCAAGTTCTGAGCAGCTGCAGGTTAGATGAAGCTGTTTTAAAAATGAAAGCTCCTGCCAGGCTGCGCATCAGGCAGGATGGTGTGTGGGCCTTTTTTTGGGGACAGATTCTGCGGAGTCTAGCTGGAACCGAAGTCGAATTCTTAATGAAACAGAAGTGCAGTGCTCTGAATTTAGAGGCACTATTAATGCTTTTAAAACCATGTACATCTACAGCCACGGAGCCTCTGAAATTTCATTCAGTGTTTCCTCCCATCAGGCCAAATCCCAAGCCCGTGGCAAAAACCCCACTGATTTCAACAAAAGCCCAGTGCTCGGCTCACTCCTCCTGTCCCTCTCCAACTTTGGTGGCCCATTGGGTAGAAGGGACATCAATGAGACAGTCCGCAGTTGTGGATACTTCTAATTCCCTTATGCTTTAGCCTTTTGGCAGTGAAAAGGAAAAGTCAGAGCTTGCCCAGGAGCTGGTTGAGGGAGGCAGCAAAATAAAGAGCAGGCCAAGTAGCTGAAATCCAAAGGAGATATCTATCTTTTCCATATCAGGTCTGTTAGACTCATACTCTGTGTTTGTGTTGCAAAACAGGCTCCTCTATTGCACTCCAGCTGCATTTACATCAGATGTGCCATATATCAAATAATAATAATACAGAGAGGAACTGGGACTTGTCTGGTAAATGGCTTTCTGCTTGTAATGCGCCGATCTCCGTGGGATGGGGATGGATGAGATCTGGGGATTGCAGGCAGCGCTGCAGTCTGCGGCGTGACGGCTATACATGAGGGATCTTCATATCAAACCCACACTGCAATTTATTGTTTAGTCAAAAAAACCCAAACCCAACCCTGAGTTATGAATATTTCACCTGAGAAGTATGTTCACTCTAAAAAACAAGCACACAGACAAGCTTTCCAGTGCCTGAGAATGATCAGAGAGGATCATCCGGATGGATGGTAGGGAGCAGCAGCTCCTCCACAAGAAATCCCCCCCGAATCAAAGAGGAATCATTAATAGCCAATAATCCCCCATTTATTCTCTTTCAATTATGCAGGTTATACATTGAGGGGGAATAAAAGGCTGGTTTGGTTGTTCTGTACAGAATGAAGAGAGGTGCATTTCTTTGCGTGCTGAAGAGCGAATTACCAACTCGCCTCTCCTGCCAAATTCTCCTTCCCCAGAAGGTCAATAAACTCAGACAGAGGCGCTAATAAAACAACCCCCCAACTCCTGTCCATCACTGCTGGGTTTCTCTGTTCGAGACACCTCTTTCTGCCAACAGCCTCCGTCTATTTTTACCCAGCAAAAGCTTTCACACCTCAGCTTCCATGTGCTTGCCCACTTCACGCGTTGTTCACACCTAGTTTACTCTTCACACCTCCCAAGGGTCCTGCAGATAGGGGGGACAAGGATTCCTCCTCTGACAGCCATGTGCTCCGATAGGGAAGGGGGGAAAACAAATAAGAACCAGGGTTGCTGTCAGCACTTAGGGCTACAGAGGGGGGACAGGAGAGGAGAGGGGCAGGGGATGTGTCTTCACTCCTTCCCAAGGGCTGTCCAGTTTCTCCCTTCTCTTTCTGTAAACAGTTTGGAGTTCAAGCTGTAGAAGAACATCCTCTAATTAAGGGCCTGCATCTTTTGGCTGTAAGGGCTGGAGCCCCTCTGCTGGGAGGACAGGCTGAGAGAGATGAGGGGTTCTCTGGAGAAGAGAAAGTTCTGGGGAGACCTTTGAGTCCCTTCCAGTCTCGCAAGGGGCTCCAGAAAAGCTGGGGAGGGACTCTGGATCAGGGAGGGGAGCCATAGGATGACGGGGAAAGGTTTGACACTGAAAGAGGGGAGATGGATATGAGATCTTAGGAAGAACTTCTTGAGGGTGAGGGTGGTGAGACCCTGGCCCAAGTTGCCCAGTGAAGCTGTGGCTGCCCCATCCCTGGAGGGGTTCAAGGCCAGGCTGGATGGGGCTTGGAGCAACCTGGTGTGGTGGGAGGTGTCCCTGCCCAGGGTAGGAGAGCTGAAAGGAGATGATCCATTCTATGATTTAATGATTCTGCTTCATCTGAGCTGTGAGTTTCCTGCAATTTTCCATGTACAACCACAGTGAGAGCACAACCTTCCATCAAGGGATCAATGTGACTGCTGACAAAGTGCACAACCACCTGAGGAAGTTTAAGGCTCACAGTCCCAAACTTGTGATGTGATTACTGAACGTGTTTTCCTGCCTTGCCAGAAGTGCCAAAGATTCACCATGTAGTCACTAGGAGCATGGGGGGCCAGGCTGTGTCAGCTCATCCCGGAGTCTTCAAGACATAACATCACTGCTGTCCTTCACCAGTTGCTCTGACTTCAGTAAAACATGTTCAAAGTGTGACTGCTAACCCGGCGTAGTCTTGGAAATATTCCCAAAGCATCCATCTCAGTGACAATTAGGTAAGAAATATGAATCCCCTTGATATCAGTTTAGACTTTTTCCAGTAACTTCCTACTCAATCTTGGGAACGTGTGCTATTTAAAGAAAGAAGACCACAAGTTTAATTGGGATGGAAATAAACGTATATGCCAATTTAAGGAATGATCCTCGTATTTGAAGCCTATCACTTTTTCCCTTTCCACCTCAGTTATTAATAGCATAGGTGCCAAAGAATCCAGATGCTTCCCCTGGGATGAACCACGCTCAGGGAGGGTTGGCCAACCTGCACCCTGTGTGCCTGGCTCTTGAAGGCTCTTGGGCGCCTGCATATCAGAACACTCTGTGCAAATGCTTTGCCCAATCCAGCCTGGCTGTGATTGACCACTGCTAAGAATAAACACTTCCTAAAAATAAACCTGGACTTTCCTGGCCTCCTTCCTTCCTTTGTTTTCTTTCTCTGTTTCTTTTCTTTCTCTCTTCCCTTCCATTTACCTATTTAGCTGTCTTCTTCTCTGTGCCTAGTGCAGATTTGATATTCAAACAGACATCTCCTTTTCAGCATTGCAAGGCTGGGGCCCTCCCAGCACACAATTTCACCTACAGCAAAGGTCAGTTCACCGACTAACATTGCTGACACAAGAATAAAAGGTTTATGAGCCAGGCCCCTGTCTCACAATCGTTGTACAAAGCTTATCATTTTATCCTCGTGACAATCAGTAGACTACACAAGAAGTGAATAATTGAACTCCTGGATCAGGAAAATGCTGCTTCTTTAGGTCAGAATTACACATTACATAATTTAGAACCTACTTTCCATTGCAAAACAAATAAAAAAACCACAAAGGCTCAGAGACTGCCAGATACTTTCAGGTAGATGATAGACAACTAACGTAATAGCATGAACTACAACAGCATAAAGTGCTTTCATTATTTGTTACTTCAACTCAGATGTCTCTACATCCCTCGCTCCCCCTGAAAAGAATACTAAGATTGGCACAAAAGGCATGAGAAATTTATAAGATTATTCTTTCTTGACCTCCCGCTTCCCATTCTCCCCAAGGGAGAGCGGGGAACCAATCCCTCACCTCTCACAACCGAGGGTTGAGCGTTCTTTCCTCTGCCGTGGGGAGGGGGGACACAACTCTCAGCTGTGACTGGTCATTTTGGAAACCCAGTTTGGCGTGTCTCTAGAGGACTCGATTTTCCTAAGGCATCAGAGCAGCCTTTCCTGGTGCAGCAGAGCATGAATCTCACTCATAATTATTGAGCCCTTTCTGCATTCAGATTCCACTCTCCCTCATGCAGAGCGACATCAGTTTAAGTGTTCTCATTGTGGTTTTTTTTTCCTTTTCCCACAATTCAGCTCTTTCACATTAACAGTGATGGTTGGGGGGGGGAACCCCCTCCAAAATGTATTATTTCCTTGAATGTTCCCAACCAGGCTACATCTTCCATGGCCTTTATTTGGATCAATCACGTTAAAAGCTGATGTTGCATTATTTAATCTTTGACAGGCCTAGAATTAAGATGCAGGTTTATTCCCTCACAGAAAATGTCAGACTACAATTAGATGATCACTTCAGGGATTCAACCTAACTACTAAGGTAGCTGCTTTTTCGAGCAGAAAATGTTAATGTTCTTGCCATGTTTTTCCCTGGGTTCTAGTGGTGCAAGAATGGGATTTATTAGAACCCGGAGAAAGCTTGTGGAAGAATTATTCTGTTCTTTTCTTCAGTGCAAACAACCTTTAAGTGAACATTCAGTTCGGAATCCCACTATCCCAGGCTTGGTAGGAACATAACAGAAAGCACCCTCGATGGATGGATGGATGGATGGTGTACACTGCAGAGGAATTTTAAGGACCTATGCCCGAGGGCAAGTCAGATTGTCTGCTGCAGCCCACAGTCTGGTCTGGCTTCAGACAGTTCTATAAAGCTACAGCTGATTTACAATAGCCCCCCGACGTTTCCTCCTGCCACTTCAAGTTTCCAACATGTAAAGCACAGCTCTGAAAGCTCGCTTGCCAAAAGGACAGGAATTCAACACCACGTTCTCCAAGGAGACAGACGTTTCACGGGAGAGCCCAGGATAGCAACAAAACTTTTCTCCTCCTCATAGGCTCACCTGGGTACCCTCAAATACCATTTAAACATCTCAGTAATGACAAAAACCCAACTCTCTCTCTCATGGCCCTCCAGTGGGCTGAATTTCTACTTTACAGGATGAAATACCCAGCCACTGAAGTTTTCATTACCTTCCGCAGTGCCTACCAGACTAATGTGTCCAAGAAACACAACTCCCCTCAGAGAGCAGAAGCTGTGATGGGGATGACAGCTCTCCAGGGGTCCCATCACCTCATTTTTAACTTGGCTTGAGCAACCTGGCTGCCGCTTACTTATTCTCACAGAATTATGGAATCACAACATGGAAGACACCACTGGAGATTGTCTCATCCAACTACCAAAGCGGGGTCACCCAGGAACGCGTCGAGGTGGGTTTTGAATGTCTCCAGAGAAGGAGACCCCTCACCCTCTCTGGGCAGCCTCTTTCAGGGCTCTGCCACCCTCATGGGAAAGAAATTCTTCCTCATGTTGAGATGGAATTTCCATGTGTCCCAGTTTGTGCCAGTTGCCCCTTGTCCTGTCACCGGGTACCACTGAGAAGAGCCTGAACCCATCCTCTTGCCACCCGCCCTTTAGCTATTGCTCAGCGTCGATGAGGTCCCCTCTCAGTCTGCTCTTCTCCAGGTCTCCCAACCTTTCCTCAGCAGAGAGATGCTCCAGTCCCTCATCATCTTTGTAGCCTCCGCTGGACTCTCTCCAGCAGTTCCCTGTCCTTCTGGAACTGGGGGGCCCACAGCTGGTCCCAGTGTGGCCCTACCAGGGCAGGGCAGAGGGGGAGGATGACCATGCTCTCCATTCTGGTGATGCCCTTCGTAAGGACTTTGGTGAGGAGCAAGTTAACAAACAGCTCTATGAATTTTTCGGCTCTGTAGCTGAGTTCCCCCCTCCAATCTCCCCCCCTCCAAATCAAAGCAACAGCCTGTTTTTCAGCATGGATCTTATCTCCCCACTCAAGAGGTCACAGATTGCCAGCCTTGTTTTAATGAGCTGTGTCCTGCAAATTTCACAGTCACTTCAAGTCTAATAAGGGAACCCACAGGGGTAGTGTTTTCAATTTGCTCCTCTTTCCCGGCGCCTTCCTACCATACATCACACCCAGCAGCTCACAGCTGGTGGAAAAGAAAAGAATTAGCTTGTATTCCCTATACGGGCCTTTTATAATTCAATATTTATTAAGATGGGGGTCCTCTCATTTGAAAGGCCAAACAGTTTGTTTTACTGTGTGGGGGATATATTACGTTAATATAGTGAACAACGGCTTCCAAGAACTAATTTAGTGGCGGTGCTGAAAAGCCCTGTGCTACAGAAATATTATGAACAACTAAGAAACCTTAATACTTTGTCTCACCAAGCCTCGTGCATACAAATTAAACATAATTGGAATCTCTCTTCCCACCACCAGAACTAAAGGCTGCTTTACAACTGCAATGACACCTAAACAGCTAATTTTAATTTCAAATTCCCTCTATAAAAGCCCTGCCTGATTGTTTTCCTCCCTCCTTCAGAGGAAGTCTTGTGAAAAACGAGCAAATCTAAGCTTTACTTAAATATATATGAATGAACACAGCTATCAGCTGAAGATCATTGCAAAGCAGACCTCCTTGAATATTCATGAATTCTTCCAGACATCCAATATTCCCTCGTACACACGGTAGTGAAATACTATTGCACAGTAAATAATATCACTGTCCCTTGAGAAATTTAGAGATCTGTTTTCAGCTTTCCACCCAAAAGAGAAATGTGAAATATTCCATCATTCTGGAATATAAACTGTATCAATCTTCATGTTCATACAGAAAATTTCGATCTGAGATGCTTTCTCCTGGCATTTGGAGGTTGGGTTGTTGAATTGAGTAGAGTTAAAGTTTTAATTTTAGTGAGATTTGGCATCAATTTATGCTTCTCTACTGTCCATTAGTATCAGAGATGAGCTACGTATCTATTTCCAAAACCTGTTTGTAGAAATATGTTTGTATATAGATTAATACAGAGTATAAATCCAACCTAAGACACTTCACCATGAAACACGCCCCGTGAGTCACCAAAAAGATGGAGAGAAATTTTCCCTCTTTGAGGCAAAGACTTGTTAATTAACCAGGAAAGAGCACGAGACAACCCATGATCTAAGAGTGAAAGAAGGTTTCCGTTAATTGGTAGGAAGCTCCCAAATAAAGAGGAGCTAGTGGAGGTGTTTCTTCATCTGTCTCATAAATATTCCTGCTTTGGAAGGCATTGTGAATGGATGTCGTTGTCTCTTTACTTGCTTTTCTGCTTAAACTGTTTGAGTTAATGCGATTTTTCAGTTAAATGAGTAACAACAAGAGACTCCTCATCAAAGGGGTGCGGCAAATAGGTTAAGCCTGGCTGGAAAACCTCAACGTGTGTCTCTCCATCACTCCCAAAGGCTAATTTGTTGCACAAAATGGAAAGAGTCCCCACCACCCAAGAAGTGAGAAGTGCAGAAAGGTTTTCAAGTGACCAGGGACACCTCCTGGTGTCCCCCAAGGTACTGAGGAACACCCTGCAGGCTCATTTTCCTGGACCTATCAGCTCAAGGAGACATTATTAACCTTAAACCCAGTTTTAATTTTCCACGTCCCGCTGGCAAACCTCAAAATGTCAAGAAAGAAAATTCTCCCTTGTGTTTCTGGGATGACAGTCCCCATTGTCTGGAGAGCGGGAGAGGAACAGAGCGTGGAAAACAAAGAAAAACAGCTTTACCTACACTACAGTTAATAAAAACTAAATGTCAAACAGGGCAAGAAAAGCTGATGTGGTAACATACAGAGGACAGGATCCATGAGAGACTGGGAGTAATGAAAAGGTCAGGGGAGCCTATAAATAAAGTCTGACACCGACGCGATCTGGGGAAGCAGAAAGCTCATCAGAAGAGAACACCCGCTCGGGCAATTTAATGAATATGTTTTATGCAAATGGAACAATTACAATTCCAGGTACAGAGACTGTCCTCACCCCGAACACTACCCACAGCCCACGCCAACCACCAGAAGAGGCATGAGCTTTGTGCAAATTGCACATTCCCACCGTGGGGATGGAGAGCCATTCCCACTTCTGCCACGGAAACTCCTGCCTTTCTCAAGGATTTGGGCTGCAGACCCCACCTTCTCCATGTAAAATCACACGGGGCTGCAGGTTTTGAGGGTGACAAATGTCCCATTTGGTGTCACTCTCCCCTGTTCAGGACTATCCTCCAATTTGGTCCCCCCTTTCTGGCCACAATTTTTCCTGGACAAGCCTCTGGGTCTTATCCCTGTCAGTGACCAGAGGGAAATCACAGGGAAAACGACCCTTTTTTTTAGGGATGACCCCTTATTTAAGGGCCTTACTGTCCCCCACACTATTTCTTTCGTGAACCCAGGGTAGGAAATAGCTCAATGAAAACTGCAGCCATGAATCCCCAACTCCAAAAACCCAACCAATTTAAAATTTGGGGCACGTTCCTGGGCTTTCCTTGAACCAGAGCCTGAACGGATACGACAAACAAAGCAACACGTGTAAGCCCTGAATTGTCCGGAGGGTCGGTCGGAGGAAGGCAGGGATAAACCACGAGTTCTCTGAGTCACAGCCCATTGCCTCAGCCATCAATTATGCTGCCTTCTTCAATATTGCATGTAACAAAGCCCAGCACTTTGTCTGGGGGCTGCCTGTCCATTTGCACCAGTTAGGACCAGTTATTCACCCAGTTTGTTATCAGGGTTGCCAAGTAGGTGTGCTGAGGGGTCCTGTACCCAGGGGGGCTTGCAATCGTGCCGTGAGAAGGTAGAAAACAAGAGGCAGGGGAAGCACAGGGCAGTGAGACGGCTGTGATTGAATAAAACCTGACATTGTGAAATCAAATGTGAAAAAATAAAATATATTTTTAAAAAATTGCCTTTTCTCTGAGGTTGAAAGCTTGCTCCAACAGCCCCACGGGTCCTGCTCCCTTTCCTCCTGTCTGAGCCCCACGTTCCACCTCCCTTGGGCTGGGCAGAGGAGAGGATGCTGGTCCCGGGAAGGACAAACCCCTTGGTGGGTCCGTGGGGAGGTGACTCCCCGCCAGCACCTGGCATCTGCCTCCTCCTTCTATTCTGGGCGTTGGGGACACAGCTGAGTGCCAGCCCTGTGCGAGGGAGGCAGATGGGGCGTGAATCCAGCAGCGATTGTGCTGCTCGTTTGTTTGGCATAAAAACCAGGGAGGCAGGATAGAACAACCCGGAACAAACATGGGGAGGGGGGAAGGGAATACTGAATAGCTTTCACTGTCATTAATTTTCCTGTTACTGGGAGTTTTCCTTCTCATCTGGGGATAAATCTGCATAAACATCCAGGGTGATAGTTGTCAGCCCGATGCTCGTCAGGTATTTTAGGTCTCCTCTTTCTGTGATTTCCTATTTTGCATTTCTTAGGTTTTTGGGCAATGGGAACAGACATTTGGGTTTCGTTGCTTCAGCTGCACACAAGGATATGTGAGCTATGGGGTGTTTGGGTAAGCAAGATAGAAAGGGGAGAAGCATTTG
Source organism: Thinocorus orbignyianus (assembly GCA_013400375.1). NCBI lineage: Eukaryota > Metazoa > Chordata > Aves > Ciconiiformes > Thinocoridae > Thinocorus > Thinocorus orbignyianus. Next base: position 956,792 of record VXBW01000361.1, on the reverse strand, counting down.
CTCCCTTAATGGGATAAAACCACAGATTCTGATAATTTTTTCCCTAGCCTTTGGCTTTAACTGCATTTGGTTTTGTGAATCTTAAGGGAGCTCCAGGAGAGCTGGAGAGGGACTATTTGTCAAGAAGTGGAGTGACAAGACAAGGGGTAATGGTTTTAAATTGGGAGAGGGGAGATTCAGATGAGATCTTAGGAAGAACTTCTTTGGTGTGAGGGTGGTGAGACCCTGGCCCAGGTTGCCCAGAGAAGCTGTGGCTGCCCCATCCCTGGAGGGGTTCAAGGCCAGGCTGGATGGGGCTTGGAGCAACCTGGTGTGGTGGGAGGTGTCCCTGCCCAGGGCAGAGGGGTTGGAACTTCATGATCTTGAAGGTCCCTTCCAGCTCTGACCATTCTATGATTCTATAAAACCCAACTAAAGCCCCACTGACATCTGTGTTTCACCTGCAGACAGGAACACAAGTCTAGAGTGACTTCAGGGGTGCCACCAGTTCTCCAGGCTGAACAGTCCAGCCCTCTGAGCATCTTGGTGGCCTCCGCTGGCCCCGTTCCACCAGGTCCATGTCCTTTCTGTGTTGAGGACTCCAGAGCTGGACACAGGACTCCAGGTGGGGTCTCAGGAGCGCAGAGCAAAGGGGGAGAATCACCTCCTGTGACCTGCTGGTCACCCTTCTTTTGCTGCAGCCCAGGATGGGGTTGGTTTCTGAGCTGCATGTTTGTGCTACCAGGTTCTAGCTCTATCAGGATGCCCAGCTGCTGCTTGAGGGCAAATAACAAACCTCCTCCAGCAAAACTGCAGAATAAAGCTTCACTTTCAGTACTTATCAGCACTTCGTGGAGTTATCACTGTTTCACTGGCCTCGGAATGGAAACGGCTGCCACTTTTGTGCAAGGACTGCAAGCTTGCCCGCTTTCCCTGTGACTTAATTAAGCATCATCTCCATCATCCACCAAACTGCTGCTTAACACACGCTGGCAACGAGCCTCAAGTATCGCAGCAGACACGGCTGGCAAGGCGCGGAGCTTATCGTGGGGTATTAATTACTTGAGCATAAATAACATTCCCTCTTATCTCAGCTTCACGATCCGCTAGTTCTGATGGAAATATATTCATAATAACAGGTGAGGGGAAAGAGCGAGGGGGGAAATTCAAGCCTACCAAGCGAGTGACAGGTCTGGAAGTGAGCAAAAGTTAAAGCCAGGGAAATCAAAAGTAAGGTGATGTTTCCAACAGTCGTGTTGATTGACCCCCAGAGGCAAGTACCAAGGAAAGGGCTGGATTTTCCACCTCTAGATACATTCAGACCAGTCTAAGAAATGTATTTTAGCCGAGAGGAATAGTCTTAATAGGCATAAGGATGGAAATTCAAGAGTAAAAGGACATGAGGTCAGCCCTGGCCACATGTGAGCACCAGTGGCATGGCACAAGAACCACGGGGTGACAAAGCCAGGCTTGGGAGCCACGGACACACTGAAATGACTGGATTTGTGGAACTCCCTCCCACCCCAGTCCTCAACCCCCCCCCAAAATCCAGCCAAAAGACAAAGCTTTTGCTGAGAGCAGTTCTCCTTCCCTGCCTCCATTCAGAGCTCGCTAACTCTCCTGCTCTGGAAAAGTGTTTCCCAAGGCTCCTCTCGCAGGGAGAAAATCCAAGAGCAGTGATTGCGGGACAGGAACATGCACCCAAAATGAAATCCCTTCCATCCCTGTGCCCACCAGGGGTGATGCCATGTGTCTGTGCCTTGCAGCGAGGGGGTTCAGCTGCTGGAAAACCATTTCACTGCGTAGGTTTGCTGCTGGAGAGACCCCGGGTATGTGTGTGCCCGTACGGAGGCACCTGGACTCAACAGAGACCTCAGGTGGGGTTTGAAAGGGCAGGATTTGGGTGTGGAAGCTTGGGGAGGGGGAGATTTGTGAATAAATGTGAAGAAGATTTTGGGGCAGGTGCCCAAAACTGCTGGCAGGTGTGGGGCAGGAGCTGGTCGCTGGGCACAGACACTGGCACACGTGAGGCTGCCATGGGACAGGTGCTGTGGTGAATTTTTCTTATCACTGACACATTTATAAGGTGGAGATAATTATTCAGTGTTTTGAGTATGTATTTTTAGCTTGTTTACTGGGCCCCTTGTATAAATACGAGCGGTTATTTGTGCATGAACAGCGTGTTTACAGGTTATGAATGTTTCTTGTGGAGTATCAGCTAATATTTCTGAAAGGAGGGAGGCTGGTGAGTGTCTGGAATGTATCGGGTATTTCTGTGGGTGGACACGTCTACACGAGCTATTTCAACTCCCAGAAGAGACGCAGGCTTGTATTTAAATGTTCATTACAGCAGAGAGCGGGGCTGTTATGCTTTTATTCCCAGGGTTTATTGTCCTGCAGGCGCTTGCAGAACAGCAGGGAATTCTTATAATTTTCAGAGATGACAATTCTGGAAGAGGCTCTCTCTTTTACTCGCAGAGAAGTTCAATGCTCTCACTACATCAAATCTCTCTTTGGGATACAGTTCAGGACAAGGAGACTGCGGGGCAGTCCTGGGGTCTTCCTGAAATGCTTTGGAAGGGGCAAGGCTTGGCATTGCCAAACCCCACAGAACTGGTTGCCACACTACATGACATGATATGATTTCCCATCTTTTATATATCAAACACAAAGTGCACTCAATGCTGGAGGATATCCTCCTCCACTTATTAAAAAAGTACAGGAGGATGTTTCTCCCGTTCCACAGAAGCCAGGGAAGTTCTTTTGCTCCCACTGTCTCTGTTTGAAGCATCGATTCAACAAGGTACCTGGGCACATTTGCAGATTTCAAACACGGAAGCATTTTATGAAGCCAGCAGAGAACAAGCTGCTGAAGGGGTTTTGCTCGAGAGGGGAGAAATTCAGTTCTCGTCTCGCTTCCCATGGATGGTGATAGATTTGTACCCCGACACACCCGGCAACCTTAAGAAACTCCTGGCAATTCCTGATACGCAACAACAGAAATTCCTGATATGTGGGATATGTGACTGCTCAGACCTGACAGGATCAGGAAAGAGCAATTTTGTGTGAGGAAATCTCAACAGTAATGAGCTGAAATAATAAATTTGGGGGTGTTTCACAGATNTCCTCTGGCCCCATTCCACCAGGTCCATGTCCTTTCTGTGTTGAGGACTCCAGAGCTGGACACTATGAAGATGGCCAGTTTTTCTCTTGAAGCCAGGGAGGAGAAGAAAAGCACAGAGGCAATTCAGTGCCATTCTCCAAGTTCCCTCTCTCTCTGGTATCATGACAGGGACCCAGCAAACCCTCTCTCATGTTGAATTGAGCTGGACAAGTCAGCTCCCTGGGCAGAGCTTTTTAACATCTCCCTGAGGGGCTGAAATTGCCTCTGACTTGCTCAGCTCAGCTCCAGTTTTACTTTCCATTACTATCCCCTACATCAGGAGCTCCCTTCAGCTGCAGAACAAAAAAAAAACTCTGACAAAATGATTTGGACAGGTAATTATTGTGCAGAGGTAGGGGAAGAAAGGAGGGCCTGAGAAAAAGAACAAGCCCTTCTAAAAAAACCTCTCCCATTTTCCTCCCTGTTTTCTTCCCTCTCTTCCTCTGAGGCTCAGTAGGGAAACAGAGGAAGCTGAGCAGAAAAACTAAAAGAAGACCCTTTTGAAAAACATCACCCTCTCCGAGCCTGTGAGATGTTTCCTAGAACTGACGAGCGTTTCAAATGAAGTCACTTCACTTTGCAACTCATTGTATAACATAATGGTAATAATCCCTGTATCCCGGAGGCCAGGCTGGCTCTGGCTCTGGCTCTGAACACGGGATTAAGTACAACAGAGTCATGTCATGTCCATTTTTCCATCCTCCTCAAAAGGAACTACAGATTTCTCTAAGTTATAACATCAGATCTCTAATTAAATAGTATCTCTGACCCCCATAAATAGTATTTACCCCCCTTTGTTTATATGCCAATAGGACCATTGCTTTCTATTTCCAGTTTATCTTGTCTAATATCAAGAGGCAAGCCCGTATTTAAGGTCCCCAGCTCAGTCCATCCCTACTACTACGAATATTTAGTTCATAGATAAACACACAGTCCTTCCAAATGGAAAATAACTCTTACATACTATATTTTCTTCACTCCATTTTGAAAAAGAAGTGATTCTGCAATTATCTTGTTTTTTTCCAGCAAATTTTGGGGGCTGGGGGAGAGATTTTCCTCAAGAAGGGATTTCTTTTTCTATTTTGCTCAAACTTCTGGTAATTTCTGGTAATTTTCTCATCTCACAGACTAGTCCCTTTCTCTGGACCTGAAGGTCCTTTTTTTTCTGGACCTTTCTCTTTGGGGAAGGATGGTTCTATGGTGACCTCTTTGGAGAGACCAAAATTGTTCGCTCAATTTGGTGCTTCACAGGAATAACAATCTTAATGGAGCTGCAGGACAAAGTATAAGCAAAAAATTCAAGTATTAGACCTCCAAGAGATATTATTGCCTGTCACTGATAGTGGTGGGGAACTGATCCTGATTTTGGACACCAGCTCAGGTGCCTGCACCAGATGTCTTTGGTTATGTCAGTGTCTGGTCCCATCTACAGGGACACCAGCATCTAAACCTTTATTGTAAACACCTACTTTAGAGAAAAGCAGAGAATTTTGCAAGCTGTTACTTGCCCAGTCCACCCACTCCCTTAATTTGGTATAAATCACCAACTGGAATTGAAAGTGGGGCACCCAGGCCAGGACAAAACCTTCAGTGGGGCAAGATCTAAACTTTCTCTGACATCAGACACCAGACATTGTGCTGGAGGAAAATGCTAAAATCTATTTGTAAAGTACACGAGGCAAAACACTTCACTACATACCAGAGAGGGTTTGTTTTGGTGTGTTTTTTTTTCCTCTTCTTTTAATTTAGCAGTAACAATGTCTACAATACATTGACTCACAACTTAAGTGAAGGTATGAAACCACATTCTTCATACTGAGATGGGACATTCTGGACTTTTACTTTTTAAATAGCCTCTCGAGGGGGGAAGAGTTCTGAAGGTCCATCAAAAGAACCAGTGGTGGGAATTTCAGTTTTAGCAGTGATCATATTTAGTGAGGCTGCTCCATCGAGACGGAAGAGCTCAGGACCTCGCTGTACAGGTAAAAGGGGAGGGAAACTGAGGCACGGTGCTGTGCGGTGACTGGCCGGGATGGAGCAGCAGGCAGCAGAGATCTGGAGGGAAATCTCAGCTCTCTGACTCCCAGTCAGCTCCCGACTTGTCACAGTCTCCCAGTAAGTGTATGTGGGAATCTACGGTCCAGTGTTATACGAGCATGTCTTCCTTCACCTCTCCCGCTGTCCCATTGGCTCCATTCAGCCCTGCTGGCTCCTTGCCTCCTTCCTCTTCCTCTTCTTCTTCCTCTTCCTCCTCTTTTGCCGTCTCTCCTTCTCTGCCTGTGCTCAGGAGGGTGGTGCTGGGGAGGTGGCTGAGGAGCTGGCCCTCCCGGCGGGATTCTGCCAGCTCCTTGGCACAGCACACGGGGGTGTTGGTCTCGTAGGTGCTGTGGAAGCTGTTATAGTCAACTTCATAAAAATCCTTCTCCAGGGTGAGGACGGGAGTGAAGCGGTGTCCCCACAGCACCTCGGTGTCCATGTAGGAGCTGCGAGCCTGGCAAGTCATCCCTGGGTAGAAAGAGAGGGATGTTAAATGCAAAGCCTCCTTATGTGCTCACCCAACCACTCCTCTCATTAAAAGCACTTTCTTGTTATCTCCATACCTGATTGCTCTGGGACACAGAAAAGGTCTTCGCTTAATAAGCCTCACAAAAGCCTCTATCATGAAAAAGCTGAGCACTCAAAAGGAAAAGGGATGGATTCGGTGCCACGTCTTCGGGCTGTGTCCTGAACCTGGTGCTTATGGCTTGGGAGGCTGGTACCACTAAGCAGCTTCTCTCTCTCCTCACATTGCTCTCTTGAAGTCTTGCTCGATACTAACAGCACTCCTGGGGGATGGTGCTAGAAGGACATCCAGCCTTGCTGAGAGACCTCAGATCCTCTCCCAACCCAACTGCTTCAGCAGAACGAACCACTGCCCGGAGCTCCCACCACCTCCCACCCCATCCCTCTTCATCTACAGCAGCAGTGATTCCTCCTGCACTTGGGTTAAGACACCAAGACTTAGAGCCTAAAAGGTGGAGAGGGCCACAAGTCCATGAGATTTCTATGGAAAACTGGCTTTTAAACACCTCTGGAGGGTTTAACCCAACTGCACTGGCTTGGCAGAATCAAAACCCATTACAGAACACAGTCAAGCTCATCAGCATGTTGAATTCTACGTATTAATGGATTGTGGATTGAATGAACAGTGGGAAACATGAAACTGGGATTTGTCAAGTTGCTTCTCAGCCCCCAGGATCAGAGTTTATTTATTAGATTGAAAAAAAGTCTCAAGAGCAGCTTTGCAGTGCTGGGAGAAGCGTTCAGAACTAATTCTCTTGGAATCCCCTGCCCATGTGAAGGCTGACTTCTCTTCCAAATATTTGTCTTCTGTTTGTCCTAAGTACATTACAATTTTGGAATGAATTCTGGGGAAATATGGAAAATCTGACCCCACAAAGTCCTCCCACTGTTCTCTTTTTGGAGGGTAAGAGATAGACCCAACTGAAATACATTCAAAACATGCACTTGATTCAGTTCCTGGCCTGTACTTCCCAGTTTGAGTCCTGCAGCCCAAATCACACAAACAGAAACCCAAAGCAATGCACGGGGCGGGGAAAATATCAGTGCCAGATGCTTCAGGGAAGAGCATATTGTGTATTTTCACCCTGTGAGCTCAGAGTAATCAGAAAACTCCTTTCCTTCTTAAAAAACAAAGGCACCTTTGTGAAAAGATGGGTATTTTTGTCTCATAATTGCTACAATCCATTAAACAAGGAAGTTCTCCAGAAAGCTTTACTTGTCTCTTATTGCTTTCCTCAGCTTAGAGCTCTCAGCCCAGGTGTATGAGTTGCTTTTGGTTCCTGAAAGGGGAAAAGAGGGGCAATGACAAATTTCCAGTTCTCTATCGGAGATGGAAAAGCCAATTTTTTTTTTTTTTTCCCCCAGGAAGATCTACAGGAATATTTGCTTCTGGGCAGGAACAACAAGTACGGAGTTAGTCATCGGCGTGGCTGCTTCCTGGGCCAGAAGGAACCGGGAAGTGCAGAGTCTGCTCTGAAAAATACAATAATGGAAGGAGAAAATTGCCCCAAGTGGTTTTGCCTTTCGGAGAAACTCCGTTGAGGCACAGCTTCTCTTCAGGAAATAGTAACCAGCCTGGAGACCACTCCTGCCATGGTGACACTACAACACCCAGCATCACTGCCCTGCGCTGGACAATCTTCACTCCCTTTATCAGCTCCCAAAGAGCAGCTCAACACACTGGTAGGTCCTAGAGTCCTGCTAATTTTGGAGTCCTCCTACAGTTCTTCTCAGGAGAGCTCTGTTGATGACACTTAACACATGGTTGACCTCCCTGGGCAAGGGCTCTTCATACAGGCTGTTCTGGGGGTCAGTAATGCAGGGCTAACCCCATTTTCTGGTGCTCCCCCACATTGGAAGGCCAGAACATGGGGCAAGCAGCAGCGTGTGGGTCAGGGACAGTTAAAATAAACAAGCCCTTTTTTCCTATAGACTGAGCTGGTGTGGCACCAGAAATCAGGAAGCTTTCAAGTGCCTCCTCCAAGCTCTGAGGGCTTTCGGAGCCCAGCAATGTGATCCCAGGCTGATCGGTTCCATGAATGACCAGGACATCTCTGATTATGGACTTCCAAGACATGAAGGCATCACATGGAATTCCCCAAGGCCAAGACGGGGTGTCCCTGCTGAATGTGGAGGGAGTGACCCCATCCAAAGGGAACTCCTGCCTTGTAATCAGGACCTGAAATAACTCAGTCATTCCCTGGGGGAGCACCTGAGAATGAACCTTTTTTCCAGAGATGCGTGGCCGTGGCCGTTATCTCCTGCTGGAAGGATTCAATTAGGGCAGGAACAATGGAAAGCTTTCAGCAGCCCAAGGCAGCTCCCTCTGCCAGGCTCCTGCAGTAGCTGCCTGCTCGAACCCCAGGGGCACACACAACCAGCACAATAAGACAACTTGTAATTGCTCCATAATCCCATTCAAATATTCCTTTTTAGCACATGTGCAGCGGTGTTTTAATTGCGTGGGGACATAGTGCTTGGCAACTCCTACACTACCCAGTAAACAGCAGCATTGTCTCTGCTTCAAATTCCATTAAGTGCCTGCTTTGCAGCCTGCCCTGTGCTCTCCAGCCTGGTTAATTAATGCAGCTGTAAGGTCCCCGGCTAATTATTGCCTCTGTAACCTGCAAAAAAGATGACAGGAGAGGTGTGGAAACAATAAACCTCACTTTTATGAAGGGTAGGTGATGCAGCACACCCTGTGTGCTGTGCCCTCTGCGCTGGGAAAACTGAGAGCTCCCAGACTAACACCTTTCTGGGGGCTCTCTGCAAAAAACAGTGGTTTTGTTTCCTAAATTTTGCATATCTGAGCCCATGGGACACCCTGGGTGTTGGTTATGTCCCGTGTTTATACTCATCAAGAACCCACCTCGAGGTACTGGCACTTCAGGGAGCACAAGAAATGGAGGGAGACTTCAAACCCAGCATTTCTTGCAAAAATAACCACAGTTTTATGGCCCTGATAAAGGCTGTTAGTCCTTTTCTTAGAGTAGATACACATTTTGGGTTTAAATGATACAGATATTTAGGAGAGTATAGAAAAATTTGGTGATGTGGGGATTTCATTGAAGGAAACTTCATTCCAAAACATCCTCATCCCCCCTTTGTCAGTCTAAGTAGATGAGCTTTAAAACTTATTAAAAAATAAAGTCATCGAGATTTCTATTTGTCAAGTGTATCGAGTTTTCCAAATACCAAGACCATTAGAAGTTTAATTTTTTCCTAAACATTCTGGTTTGAAAATGGAAAAAAAAGTATGTTTAATTCAAATTCATACAATCTCTCAGTTGTGGAAAATGTGAAATGATCTGTGAAACCTTCAGCTTTCAAGGTTTAGTTCCAGCTTTCTCATCTCTTAATTCAGCTTTTGGTGGCAAACAAAACTTAATTTTAATCAAAACCAGGAAAAAAAAGGTCCCACAAAGTTTTGAATAAAGCTGGAACCATTTCCAGGCTTTGCAGAAAGCTGGAGACCAGAGTTTTGGGGTTTTGAATTCTGTGACAAACATTTCATAGAGTTTTAATGATAATTTCATTAGGGCAGAATCCTAAGAAGTGGATTTTTTTATCTGCTGGCTGAAGCCACTACATCCCAGGAGCAATAACTCAGTTTGGGCAGCCAGGGATGCCTTCCTAGATGGCCCGTTTGTGATTTCCAGCAGATGAAAAGAGGCAAAATATATTGTTATGTGGATAAAACCAGGTGTTTTGTTATATTGGAGAGCAGAGGGAGTCACCGAGGAAAGACTAAAGGAGGTGTCGGGGAGCTCTGCCGACACGGCACTTTGCTGTCGTCAAAGCCAGCGGGGATCAGGCAGCTTATGCTTTATCAGAGACAAAGGAATGTTAATTAGTGCTGACAAAAAGCAGTTATTTGATGGTTTTCCCGCAGCCTACTCAACAGCAGCTGCAGATTTCGGCACGTTTGGCTGCTCTTGATGCAGATTATGCAAGTGGAGCAGAGACGCCCGGCCCCGCCGCGCTGCTCCTCCTTCCCAGGGCTCGCATCCCCTCAGGTGACCAGAGAAAAATCAAACTTCATTATCAGAGGCCGAATCTAACTGCATCTGCAGCTGGGTGGTCCTCCAGAGACACACCAGCAGGCTCTCTCCAGCCCATGGAGGATGTGTATTTGCGTCAAAAGCGCCGTCACAGCCGGTACCTTTGCTGGAAGTTTAATGGGAGAGGGCAAGGGGACCACAAACCTTCCTCCAACCAGCCCAAGTCATCGCCAGAGGCTCCAATTTGATCACATCAAGAGTACAGTTGAATCTCTCTCAGTCCTGCTCCACGGCCTGAACCTTCTCAGTGGGTAGAGATATCCCAGCCCCTGGGGCTGTCAAGACAACATTTTTCAGCAGCCTAAAATTAACTCTCCTCATTTAAATGCCAGAGAGCTCAGTGATTATCTGCTGGCAAAATGTCATGTGGCTGCTGAGTGTACGCTGGCCATATTTGCCGGGCTCTCCCTGAGGTTCAGACACAGGTTCTGCTGGAAGGGATTCCACTCCTCTGTCCTTGTCTCCATCCAGGGTGACTTTTCCCTTATTCCCGACACCTGCACCCCGAGAGCTTGGAGAAAGACCCCATGGGCTCACAGCCACAGTGAGAGACCGATGTAAGTTAAGATAACACAGGATAACTGTAAAAATGTGAAGTTCTATCACCCTAATTAGGCAAGACACATCTTTAGATCAGCATCAGCAATTGGGCAGTTATAAAATGTATTAATCTCTTTGCATTAATTAGACCAAAGCACGTTGTAACCTCCAAAAAGTCAATATTCCTCCAGCTTGAAAAGGAATATTAGAAGGTAGGAGCATGGTCCTCCAATTATTTGTGCTTGTCTCCTTTAGAGGAGGACATGCCTGGGCTTGATTCACTTTGATTTTTATGCCAGAGGAGAGTAATTGGATTTTAATTTATCTGAATGCTCTCCAGGCATAAGAAAGCTCCCAGGCACTGGAAATGTAGAGGGAACAAAAAAGGGAAATAAAAGAAGGACCTTATAATTTAAAGATCGTGGATTCATTTGCTGGAAACCTGAGCACCAAGCTCACACCGTGGAACTCCAGGTACCTCAGAAAGGTTCAGAGAGTGACAACAGAGACACCTGAGGTGACTGCCCTGCCCCATGTCTGCCTCTGGAGGACAATTCAGCTCCTGAAAAGAGCAGTTTGAGACATCTCTCTCTTCCCTATAATTACATAAGCAGTTTCTCTAACAGTTCTGCAAGGTCCTTCTTGCAGAAACATAAAAAACTTATTTCTATGCAAAATGCAAACCAAAACAACACGCCAACCCAAAGCAAATGATGAATGCATGAAACCTCCATTCAGTCATTCCACCCTTCCTTTGTTCTCTCATGAAAATCAGCATTAATTTCAAGGTATCTGATGTTGTGACTACTTCTTCTGGTCCTGTTTTTACAGCCAGGAAATTTTACTCTGTCCTGTGTGAAGGTGGATAAAATGAAGTGCAAAAAAGCTGTTGTTTGACCACACTCTCACAGGGACAGGATGGGGTAAGTGACTTCTAATCATTAAGCCACTTTTTATCATGCGAACTCTAAGCCAGAGAGATACACACCCATCCTTTCCTAGGAGCTTATTAAAACTTCATTTAGTGACTGGACTCATCAGGCATCTGGGACTGTCTCTTGTGGCTTACTTCATGGTGGTGGGAAAAATGACTGGCAGCCCAGAAACCAACCCCAGCCTGGGCTGCAGCNAGGCCAGGCTGGATGGGGCTTGGAGCAACCTGGTGTGGTGGGAGGTGTCCCTGCCCAGGGCAGGGGGTTGGAACTGAATGATCTTGAAGGTCCCTTCCAACTCTGACCATTCTATGATTCTATGATAAAAACAGTGAGGACTGAGAGTGAAGTAGCAAGCGGCACTCTCTGTGCCCAGCCAAGAGCAACGCTGGACGCTGGAGATATGGGATGAGGTTTGCAGCTTAGTTACCCTGATATATCAGATTTTGGTTAATTGTCTGGAAATAGGAGCAGAAGGGTACAGCTGGAAGAGAGCCTGTTCACATTATCGGCCAAAAAGTCTTTTAGGATACATAGACTGTGCCATGGAGTGATGGCTTGGGGTGAAATAAATAAATTAATTAATAAATTAACTAATAAATAAATAAACCTCTCTGGTATTCTCTAATTAAATCAATCACATTCTTCATCATCACCCAGCTAAAGGTCTGAAAAAGGGGTCTGAACCTCCAATGCTGCACCCCAGCAGCCTGACTTTACACCAATTCAGCATCAAGAAGGTTTGGCCAACAACAGCTGGGACCTGGTCTCTCAACTGAACGGCTATGATTTTTTTTTGTGACCACTGTGGAGAGCAGAAAGGCACTGAAAGCAAAACTGGATTCAATTTGCAACCAGATTTTCCGCCTTCACTTTCATCCCTTTTCTTGCAGGTCAAATTAGGAGCAGCCGATCTTGACAAGTGTCCCTTTCAGATAAGGCAAAAGAGAATTAATTCCCCGAAGTAATCTCTGTGACCAATTCATTAAGGCGGCACCGTGAGTGATGCTGCTGCTCTCCAGATGCCCAGGAAGCAGCCCTGGAAGTCAGAACGCTCGTCATCTACATGGATTTTGAGTCTTTAGAGTGCTCATTTCACTCAGCAATGATGACAACGGATCTGCCCAGGAACTTGGGCCCCTTTTGGTGGGTTTTAAGCTCCCAGTGCCCCCATCACACTGAGATATGGACTGGAAACACCTGGGGAAGTGGGGTTTCTGGTTGTTGGGCTCATTACAGCACAGCTCTGGGTCCCCAGAGAGCTCTCACTAGAATAATTCAATAGTTTTCTCCTTTTTTTTTAGCAAAATAAACCCATTGCATTGGCTGAACTCTTTCTCCCGGGGTGCCTTTCTTCAGCGTGCCCTTATTCATCCTTTGAAGCATTAGAGTCAATTTGAAAACAGAAACATTTGGGTTTAAAACACAATGTTTCGGTTTGTAAAAACAACAACTTGAAGTGTTTAGGAAATTCAAGTCATCTGGAAAACAAAAACATTGTTTTAAACCACAACATCTCATTTTTGTAAGAGAAACGATGACTGGAAGTGTTTCAGCTCCTCAGAATGAATTCTCCACTTTTCATTTCTAACTATTTACTGTCTGTGCCTTCCGCTGGCTCGGAATTAAAGTTAAATGTCAGGAAGAAGAATTCCTTGTTTGAGAGGAGACAATACATTACGTTTGTGATATTTGTGTGGTTGGTTAAAGCCCCTGAAAACAGCTATGGAATTGCTGTCCCGAATTTTCAGGGAAAAAGCCATGATTTTAGTCAAGACATTTTTTAGTCATTTATACATTGACCTGCTTCCAAAAAACCTTCTGAAAAATCATATCTGTCTATTCCCAGCAACACAGGGCACCTCCATGCTATGATTTGTTGTTGTCTGTAGAAATGGAACAAGTTTCCATTCATTTTTCCTCCTGATCACAACAGCAGAGGGGAGCCACCTCCGAGAGAGCCCCGTGGGACTGGCATGTCCCTTGTCCCCCGCGTACAGAGCTAGGACACGGATACTCTGGCCAGTTGTACCCCTCAACACTGCCACGGTGGGTCCTAATTTTTGTTTCAGAAGGGATCAAACACTCTGTTGGGTTTTTATACCTGGGCAGGTTTTAACAGTGTCATGATTTAACAGAACTCACTCTGTGAGTAAACGATACCATTCCCAAAAGCAGATGGGGCTTGAGCCATGCGACAGGAAGGAAAGAAGGCAAAGAATTTCCTTGGAGCACATTTTTAAGGTATGGAGGTGAGGATATTAATCTCTCTTATCAATATTACAAAGTGTGAAGGCAGAGAAGAAAGCACAAACACTGTGTTTCTGCAAGTCACTCTCCTTGTGCCAAAATCTCCCTCCCGCCAGTGACCATATGTCGCTCAGAAACAATCTCAGCATCTCAATCTGGTAACGGCATCACCTGAGGTCCCCTCTGCTCTAAGTTCAATGCAAACTGGCTCTTCTAGTTCCAATTTTGGAATTTCACAGCCTGTCTTGAGAGAGCAGAATAATTCATTTCCACAGATGTATGCTCTTTAATGTCATTATACACTGGCCTGTGCAATCCCTCTGGGAGAGGAGCCCGTTTCTAAAGCGATATTATTCTTATGTCATGCTTTTAATTTTGAGGTTGTTATTGGTAATGACTTCCTCTCACACACGCCCAGCAGAGCTGAGATCTCACAAGAGGAAGGCTGTTCAAAAGGAATTTGATGGGCTCACTGTGTGATGAAGGAAAGAGGCTTTGGACAAACAAGGAACTGCATTTCGTGCTCAGATTAGGAGGTTCCAGTGCCTAGTAAATGTTTGGGTGACAAAATAAGCTTCCATACAAATCTTCGCCTTTGACAGTCTTTACCCCTTCTTTTGCCACATCTCTACAACGCTCTGCTGGGAAGGAATATTGGCCAAATGAATTTCAGTTCAAGACTCCAGTCCCCCGGCTGGGGTATGGTGCCATCTGTATGTAACTTCCCATCAGCTATTGCTATTCACCTCCCGACTAAAGGGAGACAGCAGGAAGGTGAATTAGCTCTCTAGAAGCTGTCTTTAAGAGAGAAGGTCTAGAGAGACTGTTTCCCCTTGTATCTGGCTGTTGGGAGACTAACAAGGACCAATCTCCAGAAGGGGACAACACTAAGAGTAAGCCAAGCCCAGAATCTGTGGGACAGGGTGCTGGTACTGCTGACCATCAAGCTTAAAACCCTTGCTCGTGTTCCAGAGGGAGCCTGTGCCTCATCGAGATGAAAACCAATTAATCCAAACACCACCAACGCAAAGAACTTGGGTTGACAGTGCCATCTCACAGCTAAAATCCTTAAAGACCAAAGGGCAAAACTACTTATAAAAGTTTCTTTGCATCTCTGGCTCTTTATGTGTTTGCACATCCCCAGAGATCAGTTCTCTCCTGAGAGCTGCCTGTTTCCCCCTTACCCTAAAGCCCTTGACCCCACCAGGGTGTGCTGCCAACCCCAGGCTCGGAAAGCCCTCCTGAAGGGAACATCAGCATCTTCAGTTGCTAAAACAAGCTTATTCTGCTAGACAAATCCTGCCAGCTCCTCCTCAGAGCTTAAAATCGATGAATTAGCTCCAAGTGCCAAAATGACCTCGTGGTGCCATGTCTTTTAGGTGAGACTCCAGAGCAGAAGCATCCTCCTGCCTATCCAGAACCCTAGCAGATATGCAGTATCCCTCCAGATGGAGCTTGGAGGCCTTTGTGGACCAGCTTGAGGCAGGTTGCCAGCTCCCTTTTCTACGCTTGGGAAAGCTGAGGCACACAACTTTTCCAAATTTATTATATATGGGCACAGGCTTCTTTCATCGCCTGCCACAAATACATCCATAGGAGGAAACTGGGAATCAGCTGAGTCCATCTCCTGACCTACCCCATTACACAGCATTGTTTTAAGCTGGCAACCAGCTGCTGGGTTGCAAGAGTCACAAAAGCAGCTTCTGTATTTTTCCTCTTTGAGCTCCTTTAGAAAATACATGTCCTGCATCACGGGAGAGTCATTCAGCTTCAGCACACGCTGGTTTATGGGTACAGTGATACTTGGGCACGTCCTTCACAGCCTCCATTAAAAAGTGACACTACAGCAGTACCTAAAATAGCACAGTTACAGCCAATTTTTAATATTGAGGAGAAATGGGAAAAGATCTGTGTCGTGAATTTTGATCACAGGAAGCAGGACCACAAGAGACCTCATGAATTCTTTTAGTCTGTTCTTTCCCCCCCACCATGGATCAGTTCTAAGTGATTGCGGACAGTTTCTTGACCAACTGGATCCAGGATTCACTCAAATCTGAATCCTGGACTTATAAAAAGAGTGAGAAACACTACATCTTGAACGAAAGGACCCATCTTTTAACTGCCAGTTATCTCAGACCACAATATCCCACCTAAATCAGTCATTAGAGAAGGACAAATCCCAATATGTTCCCAGTCCAGGTGATGTTGCCAGTGAAATCTTAATGCACTGCATTTTTCCCCTTTTCCCCTTTCCCCTCAAAATGTTTGCCAAGTCCTTACCTGTTGCTTCCACCATTCCTTCCAGGATGACCACAATTTCAAACTCCTCCTTCTCCAGCTGGGTGCGGGACATCTCCCAGAAGGGGCTCTTCTCATTGATTTCATGCGAGATGATGAGAGGTGACACCAGGAACAATCTGTCGTCTCCAGTGTCAAATCCCACGTTGATGTCCGTCTGGTTCAAGGGGATAAACTCTCCTTCTTTGGTCTGTTTGGACTTAATCAGTTTGGCTCTAATGGAAGCCTCGACAATGTGGGAATTGCGGAGGTCTCCAACCCGGAACATGAGACAGAGCTTCTCATCCCTCATGGAAATCACTGCATTGTTAGAAAACATGAGGGTTTCGGCCCTCTTCTTTGGTTGGCTGATCTTGACAAACATGCATCCCACCATGAAGGCGTTGACGATGGAGCCCAGAATAGCCTGGATGAGGAGCAGGACAATGCCCTCCGGGCACTTCTCCGTTATGACCCGGTAGCCATACCCAATGGTTGTCTCAGTCTCGATAGAAAACAGAAACGCAGACACAAATCCACTGAGATTTTCAACACAGGGGATCCAGTTCTCATCTTCAAGATGGTCCAGGTCTCCCCGGATGTAGGCGATGAGCCACCATATGAACCCAAAAAATAACCAAGTGATGGTGTAGACCATAGTGAAGACAAGGAGATTAAAACGCCACTTGAGGTCCACCAGAGTAGTGAAGAGGTCACTAAGGTATCGATAGGTTTCTTGGACATTTCCGTGGTGCACGTTGCACTTGCCACTTTTCTCCATGTAACGCTGACGTGGTTTCTTACCTTCTGCTGATATGAGGCGAGTTCGGTCAGTGGCAATGGGGACATCATCCCGAGCCTGTTTGGGAATCTTCTTGGGCTCTCTGGATGTAACTCCGATGTCCATGTCCTGGTTCATGAAGATTCTGGAATCTCCAGCCATGGCTGGGCTGCAGGAGAACAAAGAAATCAAGTTTAAGATATGAGCAGAGACAAAAACCACTTGTTTTACTTCTTGAAGCATCACAACAGACCAGGACAAGAAACATGGGAAATATTAATGCTGCACTGACAGACTTTGCCCCTTCCTGGTGTAGAGTTGCATCCAGGCTGAGCCTACACCAGGAAAACTTTTCAATACAACCATGTCTTTCCTCCTACTATCGTTCTGGAAAACACTTTGAAAGGCTCCAGCACTTCTCTCCCAACAGCCTCTTGCTAAATGTAATGCTGCCTTGAACTGGATGTTAAATACTGATCCATAATTCACACCGTCCCTTCAAACATGATCCAGCTGCCAGTCACTTTGCTTAATGGCTTGATGGAACCTCGGAAAATAGGATGATGGATACAGTCTGGGAGTCGTGATCTTGCTACGTTTGCAGGTTTTGGGGTTATTTTTGGTCCTCAGATTTTTTGACACCCAAAATTTTCCTGAGATCACAACCAGCAGCAAAGTAAAGGTACATGGACATAGATTTTCAAAAGGAATTGGAGTTTTTCGATGCCTCAGGCTCTGGGTGCATGGCAAGAGAAACCTCAGAAATGAACAGAAAACGCTGAGCACCGCTGTCTACATAAATCTCATGTCAGTCTAAATTATTCATGAAGGTTTCCCTTCCAGCCAGCACAGAAAGGTACCTCCAGGGGTAATTCAGATTTCAGGTGTGCTGAATCACCTTCTGGAAGCACCCACCTCCTCCAGAAATGATTCTGGCAACCCTGGCTCCAAATGTGAAACAGGTCTTTCATTTAGCATCTGGAATTACGTGGCTGAAGGTGGGATGAATCCGGGCCCGCTGTTAATCAGGCAGATCAGATCCCACCCCTTTTACTTCATCTGACAAGAGGCAAAAACACCAGCAGCCTTTAGAAACGTAACAGAGAGCTATTAAAAGGTAAAACTGCTCTTAACAAGCTACAAATAATTAATACAAAATGATGGATGTGCTGGTTTTTGCAGGTTATTAAGCAACATCCTGTTTACCCAGATGATTAGATATTCCTGTAAAACAAAAAGCAACAAAACCACACAGATGCTATATGAAAATATGAGAGTCTGAGCTCTGATTGCAGGGCACAGACAAAATCTCAGTGAGAGGCTGCCTAAGGAGCCTTAGGGATAGCAGAGATAGAGTAGCAATATTCTCTCTGGCCTTCATCCTCTGCATTGTCCTCCGCAAATCCTATTAAAACCCAACTAAATCTATTACTGCTCCCTCTATCTTTAATCTTCTTAGGCGTCTGTGAACGAGGAAAGGTGTAGAGATACAATTAAGAGTATCTTGGGAAAGGCAATTTTAAGCTCCGGCAAAGTAGCTTCATCTTTTGGATATTAAGAAGCAGCCAGGGTGGGCGGGGAGGAAGCAGAGGTAGGATGAATACACGGAGCACCAAATTTCCACTTCCATTCTGCTGCAGCCAAGTCTGGTTAACAGCAAAGAATGACTCTTAGCCCTTGTATAAGTCACCATCCATCACGATTCCAACGGAGCCGCCGGAGCCCGTTGCTGGAACCGTACCCGCTGGCTGCCTGCGCCAGGGAGCCCGGCCATCTGTCCACAGCACCGTCCCAGCGCTGCTTCAGCTTCTTCCTGCTGGCAAATCTGCCAGGTTTGGAGGGTCTGGGCCAGGGCTGAGCCAGTGCAGCCACGGGAAGGGGTAAATAATGGGGATTAATAAGGCTGGGATGGTAAATGAGGAGGAATTGGGCTTGCTGCCCCCAGCACATATGCTCCTGGATGCGGGAGAGAAAACCCAGCACCGTTCCCTTCCTCAAGCAGCAACAGCAAGGATTTTGGCAGAATATTATTCCCTACCTCTATTTCTTTGGCTTCTGAAGGTAGGACTCCTGAGAGCCAGCTCATGGTATAGTTAGATAAGTATCTCCAGCCATTTTCCACTGTTCGTTGCAAATCCAGATCTCCTGGGCCATGGCTCTGGCTCTGCTGCCTTGTGGCATGCGCAGCAGCTGCCAGATGCTCTCAAATGAGACAGGACAAGGGGTAATGGTTTTAAATTGGAAGAGAAGGGATTTAGACTAGATATTAGGAGGAAATTCTTTGGTGTGAGAGTGGTGAGACCCTGGAATAGAAGATGTGGCTGCCCCATCCCTGGCGGGGTTCAAGGCCAGGCTGGATGGGGCTTGGAGCAACCTGGTGTGGTGGGAGGTGTCCCTGCCCAGGGCAGGGGGGTTGGAACTGGATGATCTTGAAGGCCCTTTCCAACTCTAACCATTCTATGATTCTAAGATGTGAAAGCACACACTAAGCACATGTCAGAACAATCACACACTTTTTCCCCCTCTCTCTTTATCAGGGAAAGAAGCATCTTGTTCACTGACTGAAAAAGAGTTAGGTACAGAGAAGTACCTCTTCACTTTCTTCTTAGGAATATTACTTTTGATCTTTGTTTGCAATGTTTGATCAATCTAAAATTACTCCATGATTAATCTAAAATTACCCCATTTGGACTAAAAAGCTTCCGATCAATCTAAGTGGAGAAGGGTAAAAACAGGCAAGTGTTTCATGTTTTCAATTTAAAAAGAATTGGTTTAACAACAATTTTGTTACAAAAGTTCCATTTGAAGCTGAACTTCACTGACACTGACACGATGTAAGAGAATGATCAATCTCAAGACATTATTCTATAGTGGAAGGTTTCATATTTTAGACCAAAAAGACCAAAAAAAATATTAAAAAGAACAGAAGAGAATAAAACCAATGAAAAAGCCTAAATCCCTAGAAATATCACCGTGGTGAAGCAGGCTGGAGGGACAGCCACTAATGAAAGTAGAGGGAAACCTGCTTTAGCTGAAAGACCCAAGGGACTGGCAGCATCACTTTCCTGATCCTGCTGATCTTTAACAGTAGGTGAAGTGAAATCTTTCCGGCAACCTTTTGGAACACCTCACACATGGTCCATTAAAGCAGAAAAATTCCTGCTCTCCATGAACTTTACTGACAGCACCAGTGGCCTCACAATGTCTCCTAAGATTTAAGCTTCAACTCTCCCATCATAGAATAAGCATAACCTCACTACTTAATCACTGAACATAATTATAGAATCATAGAATGGTCAGAGTTGGAAGGGACCTTCAAGATCATCAAGTTCCAACCCCCCTGCCGTGGGCAGGGACACCTCTCCCTAGAGCAGGTTGCTCCAAGCCCCATCCAACCTGGCCTTAAACACTTCCAGGGATGGGGCATCAACAACTTCCCTGGGAAACCTGTTCCAGTGCCTCACCACCCTCACAGCAAAGAAGTTCTTCATAATATCTCATCTCAATCTCCCCTCTTCCCATTTAAAACCATTCCCCCTCGTCCTGTCACTAGACTTCCTGACAAACAGTCCTTCCCCAGCTCTCCTGGAGCTCTCTTCAGATACTGGAAGGCTGCTCTCAGGTCTCCCCGGAGCCTTCTCCAGGCTGAATTAAGCAGGTGAATCTTTGCTTTCGAATCTTTAAAGGGAAAAATATTGGTGAGCAGTCTGAGCACGGGTTTGGATGCCTGAAGACTGACCGGCCTCGTGTTCCAAATGACCTCAGTATTTTTTTTCCCCAATTCTGAGCAAATCACTGCTTTTCCTCTGCCTTCATTCCCCAGATGCACAATTCACAGACATGAATGGTCTGTGAGATCCTCAGCAGAAGAATCTTCTAGGAAATTTGATCTGCTTATTTTAACTGCTCAGGGAAACTTTAGGACACAAATGACAAGATGCTATAAAAGGAGTGCTGTACCTGGGTAAGGACTCAGTTAACTCCTTCAGAGTGTAATACACTGCTGTCAAGCACACACATCTCCTCCAGATGATGGTAATTACATGCAAGCATCTCACGGAGAGATGTAGACTTCAGTTAGTAAATCACTGCTCCCTCCAGCAAGGAGATGAAATCTCCTCTTACAGTCACACGCACCATCCCGTTTCCTTGGCATTTACCATCCTTGGCTAAAGGAGGGCAGGATAATAAAAATGTCACTTTTGTACAAAGCTGTTTTCCTTTTGGCCGGGTGACTGCAGAAGGAGATGTGAGTCAGTGTATTCTCAACCTTGCAAAGAGGCTTTTTATCAGACTTGCTGTTGCTCAGCTTTTGCCGAGACGACAGACTCGGGGCAGGCGGTGACATTTAGGGCTCTTAGATTTTTTGCTGGAGAAGAGTCAAGTTGGGGTGAGCTGAGTCTCCCCGGGAGACACCGTTTTGCAGAGCTCTCTCCAAGCCCTACTTCACAGGGCTGATGAACCTCCTGGTAGCTCCAACAGAAATTTGCTAAAGACATCTCAAAAAGGTAAACCAAAACTCCCCTTTTCCCATATAAATAATCACTAATCTCACTTAAGGAAATGCAAGTTTCAGCAGGGACAGGTTTTCTTCTGGAGAGGTCTAAACAGGCAGAGAGGAGTTTGAGGATGTGAATTTGTTATCAAGTTCGTTTAGGTAAACAAATCCTTCTTTTTGTTGATGTTAAACCTGATGCCCATGTTTTCTTGCATTATAAGTGACTGTTCTTTAGTAAACTCCTCACACCTTCCCAAATCAGGATTCTGCATAATTCTATCATGCCTTTTCTCAAAGAACCCTTCCAACTGAACAAGCAGTCAATACAGCAAGAAATGCTCAACAATTCACTACTGAAAACACTTAGAATCATAGAATTGCCCTGGTTGGAAGGCACCTTTAAGCTCATCTAGTCCAACCATCAACCCAACTCTGATAAAAACCATCACTAAACCATCTCAAAGCACTATGGCTACTACTTGCCCTGGTTCTTTTGCCACCTGTTGGCCCACAGCTCATCAACCAGAGTCGGGTTCACTGTCCCCAGACTCTTTTGGGACAGATACTCCTTTGAGTTACGTTGCTGGAAGGGAATGAACTTCTTAATTGACAGACCAGGCAATGCGGGAAAGTTGGTAGAGGAACAGAGGGAATTACAGCAGTAGCACCCAAAGAGGATAAAAGCATCCATCGCTGAATGCCAAGGGCTTGTGGAAAGGTGGAGGAAGAAGAATGTAAGGAAAAGCTGGCTTTTGACAGCCTGAAAAGAAATGGCTACTTAGAGACACACTGAGTGACAGGTGGGGCTTTGATTTCCCTGAGAAAGGCATCTTTCCCACTATCCTTTTATTTACTGCCTGTCTATGACTGAGACCAAACAGCCAGCAGTGCCAAGAGGAGATTACCTTGCGAGGCATCCAAGAAGAAGAAAGGCAGGTAGATTCTGTGCAAATCATGTCATCTTTCAGTTTTCTGACTTAAAAATAGAGACTGCTGGTGGCTGCCTCTTTGGAAAGTGCTTGGAGATCCACAGGTGAAGGGAATGATGCAAAATTTAAAAAACCAGGGCAAAACACTTTAGGAAACTGCACAGGAAGGGAGACCCGTGGCACTTCTCTAATAAACAAGCTCCCTCATCTAAATAATTGCTTTTCAAAGCACAATCTTGCTCAGTGCTGTAGTAGGGAGATGCCTCTCGTTTCCTCTTTGGGTTTTCATTACACTGCACCAGCCTTTCCTAAGATGCTGACAGGCAGGATTTCACAAAGGAGTTCCTCTGGGGCCAGAGGAGACACCCACCCACCAGGGCACAAACTGGGTGACGAGTGACAAGTAACTGGGCAGCTCCTGAAGGAGCAGGATGACTTTGTGCTCGTTACTGGGCTGGTGATGGGGCTTGGCTGCTTGAAGTTCATTAGGCTCAGAAACAGCAATAAGGATCTTTCAAAGGAAAATACCTTGTAGGAAGATCTCTCTGGATATGAAAATGGATGTAACACAGAGAAAGACAGAGTTTCATTTACACTTGACTTTTGTCTGCTAATTACCTACCTCCCAGCCTGTCCTTCTCTCCAGCAAGGCTGGATAATCACAGTTCTACTGTCCCTGAGCCTTTTCATCGTCAGTTGTGAGGTAGGGATGTACCCCCCCAATCCCCAGAGCATCCAAATGTTCAACACAGGGATCACGGGCTTTAAAGTTTGTTTTATTTATTTATTTAGTAGGATCTGTGGGACACAGAATCCCTCTATTTCCCATATTTCAAGATAGGGAAGTGAGTCCTGAAGACCTTTGCCTCTCTCATGCTCCCACTGGGTGTCCGTGTCTTGAGTTTCCAAAATCCTAAACGAGCCCCTGCAATCACTGCACCCCTCTTTTTCCCTCCCTCTCCAACCCAGCAGTAGTGAACAGCCCCTCTCTGCCCCAGGTGTGTCTAAAGATTACCCCGAGAAGCCTCCACAGCCTCATCTATCAGCTCAAATAACCTCACAAGATTACTTCTAATGCCAAGAAATAATGTTTCTGATCTCTCTAGCAGCTACAGGTTTCAAATAGATTTTTTTTCCTCCCAACTATGGATTAAAGTATAAAAATTCCCATACATAACACAACTTTGCAGTTTTATTAAATATCCTGACTTTAGACAAAAGCAGAAAAGAATGGAGAAACTGAATTGTAACGAGAATAGGGACTGGGGTGGGGTTTGAGGTGTTTTTTTCAGAAAGAAAAAAGATGAAAACCAGAAAATGCCTTATTGGGCACCACAATGAGCCCAGTGTACAGGCTGTAACCAGTTGTTATAGAACAATTACTGGAGAACAAGGAGTTTCTACAACATGAGGGATATCTACTACTGGAAGTATCACAGTTGAAAGGCACAGGATGGACGGGAGGATAGAATCCCTGTAACTTTCACTCACCTCATTCTTCCCTGAATTTAAGAAGTTGAACCTGGAAAGCCAAATTATATTTTCTTTTCCAACAACTAAAGCCTGAATAGAAGCCAGTTTGATCCTTCCACCTCCGAGGAAGTGACTCTGCCTGAGGCACTCTGCAGCCTCTCTGTCTCTGTCCTTTTACCCCAGACTCTATTTTTAGGGGGACCTTATGGCGTCATTGAAAATGTGACCGTTATCTTTCAACCAATGCAACTGAACAAAGAGAGAGAGACACTTTTGTCCTGACAAGACACCCCTGTTTCTCCTAGCTGTTGCCACACAGCACACATGGAATACTGGGGAAAGGAGAACCTTAATTCTAAGAGAACACCTTACTCCAAGAGCTTTTCTCCACTGTTTAGGTATTTCACCATTAGAGCAGCTGAGAATCCCTTCAGCTGGCTTAAAATAATTGAATAAAATTGAAGGATGTTAATATCACTTCACATTTCTCCAGTAATTTGCATCCAAGCAGTTCAAAGATGAATCTTTCTGCCCCAAGACACTCAACGGTGCTATTGAGCCCGCTGGGCAGACAGAAGATAAGGCATGGACAGACAAACTGACCTGCCCAATATCAGCTGCCAGTGAAGTGCCAGTGCTCACCCCAGATGTCCCAGTGGCTCTCCTGACCTCCAACTGAATAGAAAGTGGGTGATTCTTACAGAAAAGAGTCCAGAGATTTGTCTCAGCAAGTGACTCCAAACCTCAGTTTGGCTTGTCTGTAAATAATCGGGCTGGAACCTTCCAGAGGCGGAGAATTTTCTCTCATGGGAACCAGCAATGATCCAGCTGAGTAGGAGCAGTGAGTGGGGTTTGAGGTGGGAGTGAAATGACTCCCTCAACACAAACCCAGCCAGACACACTTCCCACATACCATGGGAGATACTGGTTGCTTGGCTTGGTCAGAGAACCAGTGAAAGAAACCAATTTTGTTTCCCTCTGAGCTACTCTGCTATAAATCCAAGGTAGTTGTCTATTAAAAGTAAGAAGGTGCAGCAGGAAGGACATGCTTCATCCCTGAAAGTCAGATGGGAGCTTTTTGGGACAGTTTCTACCAATTCTCCATTGGTTCCTGAAACTCTCAGGTCAAAACCAAAGGAAGCACACGCCGTGTAAAAGTCAGAGTGCTATTCCCAGCCAGCCTGGGCTGACACAAAAAGGAGGACTCTGGGCAACTTTTTGACTGATGTAGCAGGATGTTGGTCAAAAAATGACTCACACTTTCACCTCCCAGAGCCATCAACACCCTTAGGGATTCCCAGTGCATGGAAAAACTGCCTATTCCCCCCGCAACATGCCACTTCATCATCTGGAGACCACGCTGTAAGGGCTCTCTAAACCCTAAAATGACTAATAAGTGTCCTAATTATAAAATAATTTAATCTTTGACTTCAGGTGAGGATTATGGAGTCACTCCCCCGGTTTCAGGGCTGCTTACCGACCTATCTCCCTCCTGCTCATTGTATCCCAGTGATTCTCACTCACTGAATCCAAGCAGTTCACTGTTTTTAATGGCTTTTCCTGTGTTAACACCTGTACCAGATCTTTTGTCCGAGACCAACATGTAAATCCCAGCTTCCCACAGAATTCCCCAGCAGCTGTCGGGTCAGATAACAGCACACCTCTAGCTGTCACCCCGGCAGGTTTGGGCACAGAAATCTGCTGTGCTGCTGACCTAATGCCTCAGAGGTTTCCCCCCTGCCCCAGGTCCCTTGCAACCAGTAAAGAAAAGAAGCAAACTGGAAAAGCAAAGAAAAGCAGGCAACTCACCGGCTAAGAGCGGCTCCGCATCAGTCTTGTGCCCTGGCACTTTGGGGACACTGGATGGTGACAGGGCTGAGAGGTAGGTAAAAGAGTTGCTGGGAAAGTGCCCGATCCATGCCATCACCAGAGAGCAGGGCGCGTTTTCGGATCCCCGGGCTGCCTCCTTCCTTCTTCCCTCTGCCTGTTGGGAGGAAACATCGATGTGGAGCTGAAGGTTTAACCGCACACGCCCCTGTCCCTGGGTAGCGCTGATGTCCCTCGCTGTCACCCTCGCCCTCCTCCTCTGCTGCTGCTGAGCTACTTTTGCCTGTCAAACGCCTGCCTTTGCCCCTGGAAAAATGAATTGTTGGTGCTCTGAGGCTTGTGGAAGGGCTGGGAGAGGATGGCGTGCGATGGGGAGCATGGTCTGTTCTGAATGAGTGGCGAAGGGAAAGGTGGCGGGAGCCAAAGCCAAGAGGGGAGGGGTTTCAGTGCTGCTCTGCACAGAAAGGGCTGGCTGAGGAGGGGGAGAGAGGCGTGATCCCCCCATCTGAGACAGCACCTCTATTTCCCTTATTTTCCTGGGCTCCTCAGTCACCCCGTGTGGCTTCACCCTCCCGGCCACCTCCCCAGGCGATGGGTGTTCGCTTCTCCTCCCCCCTCCCCGGCTTCTCCGCTTGTCTTTTTTTTTCTTAGGAGCTGTGTTCTGGTTTTAAAATCACTCAAGCAGAAAGCAAACCCTTACAAACCAGGAGGATGGGGACAACAGCAAGGTGCAGGTTTAACGGGGAGCACACACAGGCATTCATTGGTGCTGTGGAAACCCTCTTTGGGGCTGGAGTGAGGAATTTGGGCAAAGTGGGGAGAAGGAGGGAGAGCGGGATTCCTCCAAGGCTTTTCCAACCATCACGCTGCTGAGGGGGTGTTTGCTGCCTGAGTTGTGTCGTTTGCTGAGATTCAGCTACTCCCAGGGAATGCTCTCTCAGTGCTTTGCTGTATTTTTTTGTCTTTCTCTTCTTTTTTTTCCCCTCTTATCATTGATAATACCACCTTGTCTCCCCAGCTTAGTAAAATATTTCCTCTCCTGAAAAGCAAATGTCAGGCCAGCTGCAGATGTGAGAGAGATCTGCCTGGAGACTCCAGGTTACCTTGCCCTGTTCCCCTGATCCTGTGCCCCCTAATTCTCTAGTCCAGGACCATCAGAAGTGCTTTCACAGATTTTTCCAGTCAGGGAAAGAAAATTTGTCAAAGCCAAAGTGCTGGAAACTGAAAGCTTTTTTTTTTCCATGTTCTGCTTTGAAAGACTTTCAATTACTGTTGGTTTTTTTTCTATTATTTTTTTTTTAAGTCACACTATTGCTAATGCAAAACATCAGCACTGGGATGATATGTTTATTTTATTGTATGGACTTTTTGCCACCTATCATTTGTGTTCTTCTTCTGGAACAGGAGAAAAATTGAACCAGTGAAACTTCCCATAGATCAGAAAATCAGATTCCCAACCCTCTCAGATCAAGAACAACTTCTTATGGAAGCTTGACTGGAAAAATTCAGACAGACAAGCTAAGGAAAGGGAAATAACCCCCGTTTGGAATATCATGAATAGGCACATGGCACAGGGGACTGGGGTAAAGCACATCTCTGTGCTGTGAGCACTTTTTACCCGAGTTCTTGTACTCTGATCTGTACTTGGAGGTTGGATCTGGCCAGACCAACCAGATCAGAATCTGGAGCCAGAGCAAGGACTTAGATCATTAAAAATGAGTTTTACAGATACAATTTTGTTAAGTTTGTATTTCCCATTTCACCCCAGTGCGAGCATGGAGATCAGACCAGCCAGTTTGGCTCCTTTATCACGTGCTTTAGACCAGTGCTACCCCAACTGGGCTGCAATCAGCACCAAGGGCTAAATTCAGATCAGCAGCAAAACTCTTCCCAATGAGAGTACAAGGCACGGAAATAAAGAGTCGATTAAATCCTATGAAATTATGTTGGATCTTCTGCCTGCTCATAACAGTTAGGAACACTCTTTTCAGCAATATTTATTCTACCTTTTAGGAGCGTGTCTGTGATACGTGAAGTATCCTTATAAAAGTGCTTTTTGGACAGTATATTAACAGGTTTGGGTTTTTTTTAATAAGCATTTCAACTTACTAAACAGTAATTCATCCAGCGTGAGAGCCAGTCCTCCCTAAAATCATAACGTTGGCTTCTGGAGCACTTGAAGTCCCTGGATGCTGCTCCACCAGCCCTAAGGACAGTATCACCTTCACAAAGGCCTCAGCTCCTCTCCTTCTTTCCTTTAATCTCTTTTAATAAGATTTGGAATGAATTTTTGTGCTGGGAAAAGCTGCCCAGCCAGCAGCCCTAGAGGAACAGAGCCTCTGCAGGTCTGCAAAGCTCAGGAGAGATGGTCAGTGTCAGGAGAAGCCTTCTGCCCACCTCCCATCACATCCTGACCCTCTGCATCTCAGTGGTACCCCCAGTTCGTAACTGGGCAGAGGAGTGGGATCACAGGATGGTCGTTTTTTGTCCACCTTGAGCTACACCCTTGCAAGGCTCCCATGGGAGGAACGGCACTGTGCTCCCTAACAAGTAAAAAATCCAAATATTCTGAGCAGACTCCTAGTTCTCCTGCCACCAAGCTCTGCTGACAGGCACTGCCATCTGCTGGCACCGCGTCCCTTCATCGCTTTCCCTGCAAACAGGGACACAAGTGGGGCACAGAGAGGGTTTAAAGTCAAGTCTGGATTTTCCCAGCTCCTACTAACCTGTGAGGCTCAGAAAAACCTGTTTCCCCAAGACTTCCTGTATATCATTCAGCTGATAAAGAAGAGACCTTTCCCCTAATGAGATTTGTCAGTTAATGAGCAGGCATGTAATTCTGATGCTCTTTTCCCACAGCCCTACCAATACCATATACAATCATAGAGTTGTCTAGGTTGGAAAGGATCTTTAAGATCAGCTTAGTTGATCTTAAGGTTGATCTTTAAGATAAACCTAGTTGATCTTCAGCAGCTTTTCAGCTGGAAACTACACATCAGTGAGTCAGCGACACCAGTGTGCCCTTACTAAGGTGGCTAGAAAGCTATCAATGGCCTCGTGAGTTTGAAATATGATAAAGAACTTCAGGTAGAGCCCAGCGTAGGGCAACCAAGATGCTGGAGGGATTGGAGCATCTCCCTGAGGAGGAAAGGCTGAGAGAGCTGGGACTCTGGAGCCTGGAGAAGAGAAGGCTGAGGGGAGATCTTCTTCATGCTCCCAAGGAGCTGAAGGGTGGGTTGAAGGAGGATGGAGCCGGACTCTTCTCAGTGGTTCCCAGTGATGGGATGAGGGGCAATGGGCACAAGCTGGGACACGGGAAG
The DNA here is from genome assembly GCA_013400375.1 of Thinocorus orbignyianus. Classification (NCBI taxonomy): domain Eukaryota; kingdom Metazoa; phylum Chordata; class Aves; order Ciconiiformes; family Thinocoridae; genus Thinocorus; species Thinocorus orbignyianus. The sequence continues at coordinate 928,200 of VXBW01000361.1, read as the reverse complement.
TTCCATGTAAAGATGAGGAGGAACTTCTTCACTTTGAGGGTGGCAGAGCCTGGTGTGGAGTCCCCTTCTCTGAAGACTTTCAAGCCTCGCCTGGATGATGATGTCCTGAGTGATGTCCTCTGGGCAACCCTGCTATAGCAGGGGAGTTGGACGGGATGATCTCTAGAGGTCCCTTCCAATTCCACAATTCCCCGATTCCGTACCAGCTTGCTGCAGGAGGGCAGGTTTAACACGAAGCGATGGTTTGGGAATACTCTGGTTTGTATGTAATATTGAATCAGTAATAACAACACAAAGTTCTCTTGGTGTTCGGGAGGGGATTCACCTTTGGTAATGCCATTTTGGATGCACCAGTCCAAGTCTGAACAGCCCTGTCATCTCCTTTCCAAAGGTGAGACAGCGAGAGGTGACACCAGAAGGCAGCTAAATTAGCCCCTCGCCTTAAAATGGGGTAAATGATCTAATTGCAGGAGCGTGGAGATCCAAATTTCACTTCAGTGCAACATCTTGATTTTCCTGGGGGTGCTCAGAAGCTCCAAGAGCTGGGCTCCACCCTTCAAAGGCCGTACGGGGCTACTTACAGGGGTGGAATTCCAGCAGCTGTGGAATGCTCAGCTCCTGGATTTGCAAAGGGAGCAACAAGATGCGGAAGAACAAATTTTAATCTCATTTTGGTATAAGTAGATAGCTCTCTGGGGATATCACATGTATAAAAAGCTTTCCTAAAACAAACAGTTTGGATTTTTCCTGGTTCCTAGAGGATGCAGCAGAGCAGGCCAATTCTTGAGCTGGTGTGAACCAAACAGGGAGTAACCTCTGCTTCCCAAAGGTTTCACCGCTCATGAATGAGCTGCCCCCCGATGAGCACAGCTGACACGTGTCACCCGAAGGGACAGTCTTCAATCTGAGCACCGGTGACAGAAGCTGTAGCTCACTCTGGGGTCAGCAGAGACCATCTTTAGGAGAGGGAGCAACAGTGCCTTCGGGGAGCCTTTTAATTTGCTGTGCAATTTGATCTCCGGAACCGGAGATGTCTCTTCCAGTTTGTCAACCATTAACCCACCGTCCCACCAGTTGTAAGAGCTCATCCACCTCCCCTCCTCCCTGCTGCACACGAGGAGTTTTCAGGTTTCAGGATGTGACAGTCACCCACTCCGTCTCGACTCCCTTTTGTCTTTGGGGGCTGATTCAAACCCCGAGCTCCAGATGAAATTTGGGAAGCGGGAACGGAGGCAGACAAGGGGAAGGAAAAGTTTCTACGCCAAACCCCAACTCCCTCTCCTCTCTGAAGCCTGTGCGGAGGAGTCTCCCCGACGTTCCCTTTGATGTGATAATGAGGAGCTAATGCCAGCCCAGGGAAGGAGGCGGCTCTTCCCACAGCTCGATGGGGCTATTGCCTGGTGCTGATGTCTGCCAGCCAACACACAGCCCACCTCCCGGCTATCTCTGCACTTCTAGATTGCCCACAAGTGCCTTAGCTCAGTTCTTAGTGAGCTGCTGTTATAATGAACACTAATTAAGCTCTTGTTTTGCAGGTGCAGCAGCAGAACCTAAGGCTGAAGGGCGTCCAGAGACTCAAGTTCCACCGTGGCCCACGGGAGCTGCTGGGCCACCAAACACTGGTGACAGGTCCTGCTTAAGTGCATGAGAACTCACACATCGTGACACCTCTTCTGTGCATGAACTGTGCAGAAACAACAACCAAAAATGCTAATAATGGCCAATTTATGGAAACAGTTCCCCAGGCAGGCTGTTAGAACTCCAAAAGATCTCTGACACAAGCGAATGCCTTGGTTCTCTCAGGTGAGAACCTTCTTGCCTTAACTTCATTCCCAAAAATGTATGGCCTGCCCTTTGTAGAAAGGGATGGCAAACATGGGACTTAACCAGAAGGTACAGCCCGTGTCTCAAACCCAGCTGGCGAGTAGCTGGAAAAAGGTTTCACCTCTCGCTTGTCTTCTCCTCTGTACTGGAAAGAGACCGACACAAGATAGAGNGCTCCAGCCCTCCCAGCATCTTGGTGGCCTCCGCTGGCCCCGTTCCACCAGGTCCATGTCCTTTCTGTGTTGCGGACTCCAGAGCTGGACACAGGACTCCAGGTGGGGTCTCAGGAGCAGAGAACAGAGGGGGAGAATCCCTCTACTCCCATAGTTAAATCCTTCATTTAACTATGAGGAATCCACCAAGGTATTCAGTTGATGCCAAAGTGTTTCACAAATGCCTTTGGATGCGTGCAATAGACTGAATTTTGCCTCTGGGCACCAGCAGGAGCTCAGCTGCAGCCCAGCATCCACACTGTCACCCTCTGGGGAACAACGACCTGCTGCACCTCAGACAACAGCCTAAACCAGTCACTTCCAGCGTGTTCTGTGGTTTCTTGGCCAGAAAGCACAATCTACAGGGCAAAACCAACATCCTGAAGACAAACTCTAGGCGATGCCCATCAGACTGTCTAGTTTATCTAATACTATTTGCCATCCACTCTTAGGAATTAAGAGCAACCCCGTATCCGTTACAGCAGGTCTCACACGTCACTGCTCCCAGTTCACCTCAGGATTCTTTCCAGCACTGCTCTGGCTGCAGAAAATGTGACCCCCAGTGACTCCAATGAAGTCTTTTTATTTCTGTTTAATCTTGTGTGTGTGTGTACCTGGCAGCAGAGCCATTGCCCTGGGGACAAAAGGCCTCTATTCAGCCACCAAGGGCTGCTGCAGGGACAGCCTCTCCCCAGAGCTGCTGGTTCTTTGTACCCCATGGTGTTTGGGTGACAAAATTCTGGACAGAGAAGCTCTGGAGCCAGAAGGGGTCTGTAGACAGATCAACCAGCACCACAACAAAAAGATTACTGGTAATATCTTGGCAATTAACCCTTGGCTTCTCCAGTTCAATTAGTGCCCTCTGTGGTGGAGCTCAAAGCATCGACCCTCAAGGTCCAACTGACACCGCCAGGGATTTAAAGCTTTGGTCGTGGTGAACCTGGGCAAGATTTGGGCTAGAGATCTAAAGGTGAAAAATCATCCAGCCCGTTTTAAATTCTCAGTATCCACAGCTCTGTGCTTTAGGAAAAGCTCCTTGAGCTAGAAGAGTAGTGGTAGGGTCTATAAAAGAACCAGAACGTGAATTCCAGCTGCCAGAAGAGTAGCCTCATGGTTGCTGACCCTACACGGCTACAGCAGACCCTGCCTGGATGCTCATTTCCCCTCTCTGGGCTGGAAGTGGAATTCTACCAGGAGAATTTCTTGCTTTCTTGCAAATTCCAGCACTTAAACTGGGCAGTGGATCTCCCCTGCAAGTAGCTCCTATTCTTTTACATGCACCACACCTTCAAAGCCAATTCCTGGTTAAATTCAAGCACTTTGTTCATTAGTAAATCCCAGTAACAATTAGGTAAATTCTGAGCTCTTGGATTTCCACATAATTTACCAACATTAGAGAGATTTTCAGTAGTTTTTCAGTCATTTGAGAGCTTAAGAGAACCATTTCTAGATTATTTTTTTCCCCAGACCTTGCAGCAGCATTCAATATTCATAAGGAATTCCCTGCCTTGGTACCAACAACTGACGGTTACGAAAAATAAGTACACTATAAAAGGCATTAATATTTTAAGTCTGCTGGAGAATGCTAGATGAAGATATTTCCAGCTTTTGCCTGACTGGTTGATATTTAGTTCAAGCAAAAAACTGACAAAAGGAAACGTATCTAGGAGGGAAAGGAGAGGGAACTCGTGACAGCTACAGTGAAAGATTCTTCTGTGTTTACACAATAAATCAGCCACGGGATCAGGAAAAGAACCATAGAATAGAATCATAGAATCATAGAATGGTTTGGGTTGGAAGGGATCTTCAAGATCACCCAGTTCCAACCCCCCTGCCCTGGGCAGGGACACCTCCCACCACACCAGGTTGCTCCAAGCCCCATCCAGCCTGGCCTTGAACCCCTCCAGGGATGGGGCAGCCACAGCTTCTCTGGGCAACCTGTTCCAGGGTCTCACCACCCTCACAACAAAGAAGTTCTTCCCCAGATCTCATCTCAATCTTCCCTCTTTCTGTGTCAAACCCTTCCTCGTCATCCTGTGGCTCCCATCCCTGATCAGGAGTTCCCCCCAGCTTTCCTGGAGCCCATGGAGGGACTGGAAGGGGCTCGAAGGTCTCCCTGGAGCCTTCTCTTCTCCAGGCTGAACCTCCTCAACTCTCTCAGCCTGCCCTCCCAGCAGAGGGGCTCCAGCCCCTCAGAATCTTCATGATCCCCTGCTGGACTCATTCCAACAGGTCCACGTCCTTCCTAAACCAGTTTTTGGACTTCTCCTCCAGCCACTTGTTCAGGGAACCACACTATCTGTTACGTGCTCAGATCTTGCTAGAGGATTCTGTAGCACACCAATAAAACCCTTCCCCATCCTCCAAATAAAACGTTGGGATTGTGCTGAATCGGGGCTTTTCCACAAAAACGCGAATCACTCCTGTTTAATGATGCAAGGGGGAGAACTGATAAATCTTGATACTGCTGTAATAAAGTGTGTGTTTTTATGAACACTCCTGCATCCTGGCTGCCTGACGATGCTGGACACGATCCAGGCTGTTTACACAGTGCCAGCGTGGCTGTGGCCCTGACTCCTGGCGCATCTGCACATCTTGTTCTTGGCATAGTGGTATCTATGGAGCCAGCTGACCTTGAAACCCTCACCAGAGGGGGGGAAATAAATAATAAAAGTAAGCAGCAGCCAGAAAATCTACCGCCCCCCCCCCCATATATTTCACAGTTATTATCAGAATATTTTTCCTCTGTTCAATTTGCACAGAGATGACATTCAATAACACTGAAAATATTCTTACTGTCCCTGGAGAGGGCAGTTCAGAGTGAAACCAAAGGAAATTAAAGACCTATCAAGCAATCCCCCGACACAGGTTCATAAATAAAATATAAAACTAGGCAGTGGCTGGATGGAGCGCTGAGGACAAAATGTGCTGAAACTCTGTGACTCGGGTCCCTCGGTCCCTGCCTCCCCCGTATTCCACTCTGCGGGAAGGTGGGGTGAGTTCCCCACTGCAAATTCACATCAAGTGGAGAGGATGAAGCATTAGCTGTGGGACTAACACACCATCGAGCACTGATTGTGTGACAGGAAGGCTTTGTAGCCATCTCAGAACACACACACACACATCACCTCTCTCAGACTACAGCTTCTGCAGCTCCTGCCCCTCCAGGAGTGTGATGGGACACGCTGGGGCAGCACACCAGTATGCCCAGGGCAGATGATGGGATGTGAATTCCCCAGAAAAAGGAGCAACTGCAGACACCTGCTGTTGGGTCCTGCCAGTCCCTGTCCCTTGGCACAGCCTGTGAAGGCGCTGTCATGCCTGGAACACAAACTGCAGAGCTACTTTGGGGGATCTTAATTTGGAAACTTTCTATAAAGTGCATCCCATTCTCCTTAAGAATTAATGGGTGAGTTTTGCTGGGACCTGCTGTATGAAACCACGATGCAGTTGAGTGAGGAGGACCTTTCAGGCAGTCTGGAGAGAGATAAACTGGGTCCTCTGCACTCTTCAGATTCCAGAAAAAGAGAGAAAAGGAGCTCGAGTGGAGACTTTATCGCTGTCTGCAACTACCCAAAAGGAAGGTGCAACAATGAGGGGTGTCGATCCCTGTTAGGTCCTGGTCCAACTGGTCTGGGAAGGGTTCATAATGATTCTGAGGTTCTCACAGCCTCTTCTCCCTATGAACAAGTGATAGGACAAGAGGAAACAGCCTCAAGTTGCACCAGGGGAGGTTTAGGATGGACATTCAGAAATATTTTTACACTGTAAGGGTTATTAAACCTTGGAAGAAGCTGTCCAGGGAAGCTGCCTGGAGGTATTTAAAAGACAGGTAAGACATAGTGCTGAGGGACAGGGGTTAGTGGTGGGTTTGCCAGTGTTAGGCTGAAGGTTGGACTTGATGATCAAAAGGTCCCTCTCCCAGCCCAGACAGCTCTATGATTCTACAATTCAGAGTCAAACTCCTGGGGAAGCTGTGCTGAATTCAATTAGGCTGCCGTGCTCACTAGAGTGCTCCCTTCCACACTGTCATTCCTGCTGCAACAGCTCACTGAAGTCAGAGAATCACAGAATCATTCAGGTTGGAAGAGACCCTTGGGATCATCGAGTCCAACCATCAGCCCCACTCTACAAAGTTCTCTCCTACACCGTATCCCCCAACACCTCATCAAAGTGATTCTTAAACACCTTCAGGGATGGGGACTCAACAACCTCCCTGGGCAGCCCGTTCCAGTGTCTGGACACTCTTTCTGTGAAGAATTCTTTCCCAATGTCCAAACCTACCCCAGTAAAACTGTTGGATTTACCTGGTGAAGCTTCCCTCTCTGGTTGTATTCTCCTGGGACTTGTTCCTTCCCCACTGGATGCACCAACTCCAAATTTCACATCTGTAGAATTGCAACGAGAAAAGAGGCTTCACCCAAATGGATGGAGTTTTACTTTACTTTTCCATTAGGCATGGAATCCGTCCACTGCTTGATACATCTGAGGCCAAGATTAAGGAGATCAGTGTAATCTCAGGCCGTTATAAAACTTCCTCAGTTTTATAACTCAGAGGACTCCAGGAGTCACACCGCTCTCTGCTGTAAGAGCAGACATAAGGAATTATTGACTCGAGTTTCCGGAATGTTCCAGTGTAGATGAGACTTGTTGAAAAGCATAAAAATAAAGTTTTCCCAGGAAATTTGGTGCCATATGGACACGGCCTTTGTTCTGGTGAGGCTTCTTTCAGTTTTTTCTCTGTCTCCTATTTTTCTGTGTCTTTCAGGTTTTTCTCTGTCATAATGTTTTTTAGCAGGATGGCTGGGTTGGGTCACCCTGGCAAATGACACCACTGGCACCTGCAGCTTCAGAGAACTGATTAATTCCTGCCGACAGCTCGCACACACCTTGTCAGACAAAAAAGTTATTGAAAGCTAATTGCCAGCATGGCTACAATCATTGCTCGGGGTGATTTATCAGGGACTTATTCTGCACTCTGAGCCAATGCCAAGAAAATTCCCTCCTGTACCTGGACCAGAAGTCGTTCTCAGCTGAGCTATGTTAAACCTGAGATAGAGCTACTAAAACTGATGGACAGGTAGTGCTACTGTTACCCTTGTTTCAAATCTCTTCTGTGTCTACCCCATCCCAAAAAAATCATCCAGACAATGACAGCTGGACAAAAAGCTCAGTTCTGCTTTCACTTGCTTGCTCTGCAAAATCTTTTTGGCCTAGAAGAAAAGGTGGGATAATTTTTTGTCTATCGATGACACTGGCTCAAATTTAAAAAGAGATTTTCCCACCCCAGTCGGAGCCAGTTCTGCCTCCCGCAGTCCCTGCAGAAGCCAGCAGAGGGTGGTGGGCAGCCACACTGCTTCTCCTGGTCGTTCTCAGGGGTAAAAGGCACACATCTCTCTGAAATATTTAACTCCGCATCCTACTTGCAAGGAAGTACAAAAAGTCAAGCAGGAGGCAGAAGCTTTACTGAAATAAGGTTTTTCCCCATAGATTTGTTATTGACATGATACACGCCAAATTTAAGCACTTTACCCATCTATGAGGACTATTTAGAGAGTCTTTATGAGTTACTGTGCAGGACAAGCATGTTTTGGCCCCTCTACATTTGCAGAAAAGGAAATGCTGAAGGTTGATGTTCATCTCAGTGTGGGTGATGAAGACCTACAGAAAATCTGGCTACAAGAGGTGAAGGTTCCTGCCTGGGCATAAATGAAGCTCCTCCTCAGGAAGCAGCTCATGGCTCTGCAGAACCATGTGACAAAAAAACACTGTAAAGGGGAAATTTCAGAACAAAGAGACTTCAGTGGATGGACACATTGTGAGAGGAAGGACAGAGGATCGTCCTCAGCTCCCTAGCCTAGAAACTGAATCTCATGTGGCATTATCAGATCAAGAGATATAAGGAGCCAATTTATTCAGAGTTGGCTAATTCCTGCTGCCTGTTCCAGCTCTAAAGCCAGCTGCCTCTTGAGGAAAATTCTGTGTCACCCAGAGCAACTTGTTTAAAACTTAGCTACAGTCCACCCAGAGCTGTGCTCACTTCCAGAGGGTGTTTTATTCCAGCCTTACATACGTGGCGACACACCACCGTTGTGGTTACACACATGGAGACCATGACTATTTCTATTGTTCATGTAGAACCAGGAGGTTCTAGCTCATACTTCAGGCTGCTTTTTGTTCCCAAAGCAGTAGCAGCTCTCTGCTGTTGGGTCTGTTCTTACTGCCCTCCCCAGTGACTCCTTTTGATGGGTTCACTCATCTGTAAAACAGCCGTTCTTTACACGGCTAGTTCTAACGTCCTGACCTTCAAAAGCCAGGTCCAGGTTTTTTGCAGGATCATTTGGTGAAAGTACTTCTGTAAAGAGAGCACGGAGCCCAAGGACCTGTGGTTCTTTGTTGGGAGAAAAAAACAACCCCAGGATACTTCATATTTTTTTCTTTTGATACACAAAACGAATGGCAACTTTCATGGGTACAAACAGGAAAGTGTCAGCTCACTCTGCTGCCCTTAAAACACAGACAGTCACTGCCAGGCTCTGCTATTACCAGTAGTAAAGGGTCAGCTCTGGCTTTTCCAGGGCACAAACTCAGCTCCTGGACCCAGCTCTTCCCATAGAAGCATTGCCTAAATTTCACAAGGCCTGGCTCCAGGGGCTCTGAACCAAACTCAAACAACAACCAGTGATAACCCTTTTTTCCCCAGTGCAAGAACATAAAGAACAAAGAGCATAATACATGTGAAGAGGATGCTCTGATTTCTCTGCTGCCCTGTCCTGCGTCTGTACTGCCACTGGGACCATATTCCAGCTCTTGGGAAATAACTCAATAAACAATCACTCCACACAACTTGCTCACTTCCCCGCTCTGCCTGACACCGTGGGCTCCATCCAACCCATTAGCTGCAAAGGGAATTCAACAGAGCTGGAATTCTTTCAAGCAATACGCTCTCAGCTTTCCTCACAACTCCTATGAGAGATCAATGTCTGACTTCAGTGGGTCAGGATATCAAACCAGGCTTCCTACCTTGCTTTGGCTTTCTCTGCCTTGGTTATCATCTGTGAAAAATAGGATGATGGCTGTTTGCTGTCTCTTTCTCTCCCTCCCCTGCATTCTGAGAGTGAATTTCATTTATTAATGCTGATGGAGTCCATGGAGACTTGCAGATAAAAAGGCTCAATGTGAAGCAGAATATAATGTTCTCCCTCGCAGAAAGCTTCTGCTTTACTATTTCTTTTCAAAGCACCTACTGACATTGCTAGGCAACTGGGACATTGTCCAAAATAAAACCAGTAATAAGCATCAAAGAAACAAAACCTGAGTCTAAGAGTCTATAAAAGGCAACTGAGGGCTGTCAGGTAAACAGACAAGGGATGGAAAGAATTCCTAAACCTGGAAGAAAGAGAAGGCTAAAATGGTCAATTGCCAGTTGACCCAAAAAATAACATTAGAGATACGTCTCAAGGGGGACACGACTACCATCCTCAAGGTCCTGCCTCAGAGGACACCTGAGGCATGGTATTATTTGGGAGCTTTTGAGGAGCAGCAAGATCAATTTGTTGGATTCTCAAGGGACCTTAAAGAATGGCAGCACAAGGGATGGTCACTGCTGTGCAAAGAATGCTGCAGAGTTGTGTCTGTATGGAACTCTTCCTTTCTTCCTCTGGAAAAACAGAGGCACGGACAACAGCCATACCTAAAGATCATATCTGGTTCTCCAGAACCCTGTCCTCACTTCTCCAGAACTAAACTTCATATTCTCTTCTCCAGAAACTGAATTTTGCTGGCCGTATTTAACACTGCCCCAGAAAGACAACTGCAAATGAGCACAATATCACCTAATCTGCTAGAGCTGCTCCCTGGCAGCCAGGGGACAGTCCCCACGGCGGTGTCCCTGGCTGTGCAGCATGTGCCACCCTTATCAAGCTCTCAGTTTGCTCAAGCAAGCAGGACATCATGTGCTCCAGAAAAAGCCTTTGGCTAGACAAGCCTGGACCCGACAGCCTCCGGGGCTCTCTGAGGTTGATGTAGCGACAACCCCCCTCGAGACTGGCACTTTAGAAACATCTCACAGCCTTGAGAACAACTTACACTTCCACAAATACCTTTTCAGAGCCTGGAGAAACACATTTATTTGGAAAACAGAGAGGAAACACGCAGGGGATGATACAAAGCATGATCCCATTTCAAGGCTTCATACCTTTCGATCAGTTGCACCTCCAAAAAAACCTCTCGGAGTGTATGTGAGATGTTGGTGCTCTTTCCACTATCAAATCAATAAATATTATCCCTGAGTTGCAGCAGGTACCATTTTTCATACCATCACATATATAACAGAGGGATGAGAGCCCTGATGTCTAATGCCTGGTGCTACTCGACAAACCTAAATGAAGACCTAGAAACAGAATTTCAGCTGGTGTTAACTGGTGACACCAGTTGTTCAATGGCTTCACTTCCCTACATACAGTGTTTTAAACTGCTTATTTCCTAGTTTGAAGCAGGAAAAAAGATTTCAGACACCCCTGAGTCAGCTGATGTCATTGCCGGGTCCGGAGAACCACGCACTCATATTTTTGTAGCAGAGAGCTTTGCTTAGGAGTGCCACAGGGGCAAGGTGACAAGGACACAGCTGCCAATGTAAGAATGTGGTGTTTCCTATCAATACAACCCTTATCTTTTCCTCTGTACGCTCAGCTTAACTTTTGAAAAGTCAAAGTGATGAGAAAAAGGGAAGTGAGTCATGCCTTAGCCCCGCTCCCTGGGCTCTGGGGTGGTTACAGAGGTCGCACCCAGCTCAGCGCTGCTCAGTGCTGCCGCTTGCTCATGGATCAGCCCCCTGTCCCATCCACCCCCGCCAGGAAAACTACCTCCTGCTGAACACCCAGTTACTACAACTGGGAAGGAAAGGAGTCCCTTTGTCACCAGCCAGCCATGCCCTACATTTTCAGAGGAAGAAAGGACTTCTCCGGCACTATTTCTGTCTGCCAAGCAGCTGAATTACAAGTAAAGACAAGTAATGAGCTTTACTCCTTCCAGTGAGAAGCTGGCATAATTTCCTCCACAAACAGTTTCATAAATCCCATTTCCCCACATGGCGTTACCAGCAGAGGTGTTCTGCCCTGAGGGTTTGCCAGGGGCTGGGGGAATTCTAGGCCATGCTGTTTCAGGAGATCTTTATCGCACATATGCTCTTCTAGAGTGTCAATTCAAAGACAGTGCCAAATCTTGTCACCGATTCTCTTAGCTTTCTGAAGCATCCCAGAAAAATAGAGTGTGTGAACACTCTGAAAGACATCAAACAACTCGTCAGCAGGTTTCTCTCTCTGCTATGGAGTCAGGAGAACACACTTCCCCTCTCCCAAGCCCATCGGCACGGCTCTGTAAAGAAGAGGGAAGATAATATTAGGAACAAGTTCTTTACTATGAAGGTGGTGGAACACTGGAACAGGTTGCCCAGGAAGGTGGTTGAGGCCCCTTCCCCGGCGAAAAATATTCAAGGTGAAGCTCAGTGAGGCCCTGGGCAACCTGGTCTAGTTGGGGGTGTCCCTGCTGACTGTGGGGAGGTTGGACTGGATGACCTTTGGGGGTCCCTTCCGGCCTGGACCATTCTATGATTCCATGGTTCTGTTGCTCTTCAATCCCTGACCATGACTTCAAGGAGTTAAATAATACAGGTCTCTGCCTTTCTGGATTTCCACATGCATTGCCAAGCCAGCACTACAGCCACCTTTGTTCCTGAATTTAAATAGCCTATGCATTTAAATCTGTCATTACGGGTAGCAGAGGAGGCCAAGGGTTTCAACTACGTGCTGTCTAAGAACAAGGAAGGCTGAAGTGATTGGGAACCTTTCACTTTCATTAGCAGCAAAGCTTGGAGGTGCTGGAAAGGATGAGGGATATAATCAGCTTCATCTGTTATACCGTTTTCCCATTTCAGACGCTTGCTGTCCTGGGGATTTATACTTTCTTGCAGCTTATCTGCACACTGGCCCTCGTGGCTATGTATTTAAAGAAGGGTGTCACTGACACACCCTGCCAAGAGGAGCAAAACCCAGTTCTCACGGGCCTCTCTGAGCTCTGATGGTGCCAGTTCACATAGAAGAAAGGTTTGGGAATGAATCAGAACCAGCCATACATCAGAGTGAATATTCAGTCTCCTGTTCCTACTGCATTCGCTGCTACACCACAGTCTAGAACATCCCACATCTCTCCATTGGAGAGAGTCTAGCGTAGGACAAAAAAAATGCTGGAGGGATTGGAGCATCTCCCTAAAGAGGAAAGGCTGAGAGAGCTGGGACTCTTGAACCTGGAGAAGAGAAGGCTGAGGGGAGACCTTCTTCATGCTCCCAAGGATCTGAAGGGTGGGTTGAAGGAGGATGGAGTTCTCAGTGGTTCCCGGGGACAGGGCGAGGGACAACGGGCACAAGCTGGAACACGGGAAGTTCCATATAAAGATGAGGAGGAACTTCTTGACTTTGAGGGTGTCAGAGCCCTGGCAGAGGCTGCCCAGGGAGGGTGTGGAGTCCCTTTCTCTGGAGACCTTCAAGCCCTGCCTGGATGACGGTGTCCTGAGTGATGTGCTCTGGGCAACCCTGCTTTAGCAGGGGAGTTGGACTGGGTGATCTCTAGAGTTCCCTTCCGCCTCTCCCAATTTCCTGATTCCATGACCCTTGGCATTTTACTCATGCAAAATATGACATAACTGCAAGGGCAGAATCACCTCTCCTGGGACTGGGAATAAAATCAGAGTGGATCTGAGATCCCTCCCCGCAGTAAGCACAAAGTAAATAAGTGTTGGGAAGCTGCCAGCCGAGCTGCGCCGAGGTTAATGAATAAACAACCGCCTGCAGAACTGACTGGAAAATCTGAATCTTTGATTACATCTGAGAGAGACCTCCTCTTCTATAAATAAGCCTTCAAAAAGATAAAGGCACTGAATCGTTCTTCCTTTGACAAAACAGAAATTGCCAACATTCATAAAGAAAACCTGCTATTAGGCTTTTCAAAGAGGATTCGCTTTTTATAGGAAATATTGACTTTATAGTGGAAAACAGAACACTGAAAAACAAGGGAAAATTGCAAATATAGCAAGGGATGTTCTGAAAATACTAGCTCAGTCGCACCTTGTTTTCCCCACTTGACGGGAGATGCTCTCAAAACATACATTTCCAGGAAAACACTGAAGTGAGCTCAGAAAAGGGGGGATTGCTGGGAATGAGGAGAGCTGCTGGCACATCCATTTCACTGCTGAAAACGGGATTTAATTCATAGAATCACAGAATGGTCAGAGTTGGAAGGGACCTTAAAGATCATCAAGTTCCAACCTCCCTGCCATGGGCAGGGACACCTCTCCCTAGAGCAGGTTGCTCCAAGCCCCATCCAGCCTGGCCTTAAACACTTCCAGGGATGGGGCATCAACAACTTCCCTGGGCAACCTGTTCCAGTGCCTCACCACCCTCACAGCAAAGAACTTCTTCCTGATATCTCATCTGAATCTCCCCTCTTCCAATTTAAAACCATTCCTCCTCGTCCTGTCACTAGACTTCCTGACTGAGTCCCTCCCCAGCTCTCCTGGAGCTCCCTTCAGATCCTGGAAGGCTGCTCTTGGGTCTCCCCGGAGCCTTCTCTTGCTGTTACAGATGCATTTTTGGAACTGTTAACCCAGGTGAATAAAACAATCAGTTTAACAAACACAAAAGCCTGGATTTCCAAGAGTATCTTGGGTGATTTTGAAGGTCCAACATGAGAGACATCATTTTGCAGTGTAATTTGTGGGAATTTCTGCCATTTATGGGGTCTCAGACAGAGCACCCAGGAGTCATTTGTCACTTGTGAAAATCTAGGTCATTTACTCCCCTCCTCCCGCTCTGCTTTTTTTTTTGTGCCAAATATAGAAAGAATTTTCTGGCTTCAGACTGAATAAAGTTGTTAATTACACTCTTTCCTAAAAACCTGCAAGAGAAATTCACTTGGGGAGCTTCTGAAAGCTGTGGAAAGCTATTCTATTTTACAGTACTCTTCAGACATGTCTTAGAGGAAAAAAGAAGAAAGCCCATTTGCTTCTAATTTCTCAGTTTTGAGGATAATATTTAACAGAAGTAAATCCCTTTAAGGGCTCAACTATGCTCTTTGAAGCTAGTGAGGGGAAAAAAATCCCGTTGAGTTTCATTGCAGGAGAACTAGCTTGCTGCTTTGGAAAAGGGTGTTAAACAATCCACAGTAACAGGAAAATTAATGAGTGCCATCGTGAGCTGCTGATAGGTGAAAAGGAGGGGATTCCTGCACGTACTGGACACAGTATGAAAAGAACCAGATTATTTCAGACTAAACCACACTGATTTGCTGCTGGTAAAAGTATCTGGGGCAATTCCACCAGCAATTCCTGGTGCTACAGAAGCCTGTACTTGTTGGTGCCACCTGCCTTGCAGGAACGTTGAGAAGTATAACTGATGGATTAACGTGCTTTGGTGATGAAAAGTGCTCTTTGAGTATTATCAATTGTATTATTAATGACAGAGCTATTAAGACAATGGGTTGGCTAATAACGGGGCTTAATTCCTTCTATCAGTGCTTTTTGTCTTCAGAACACTCTGGGGCAAATGTTTGCGTCACTGTGTCACAAAGCTCCTGGTGGCTTCAGCTGCATCAACAGATTCTGGCTCTGCTTAAGCATTAAATAACTTTTTTTAAAGATGCAAATCCTGTTCCCAACCTCCTCTGAGACTCAGAAGATCTCGCCTGAGGGATGTCCTCCATCTGCCCCTGGAGGTGGCCGGAAGCATTGGATTCTGTAAAAGCAAGGGAAGATCGGCTTCCAGTCTGGGATTTTAATGGTGAGGGTAGAACCCATTTATTTAGAGAGACCTCCAAAAGATAGGAATATAAACTACCACCAGCCATCTAAGTCCTGTCTTTACTGGTGGAGAAGGATGGGAAGCTCTACAAGGCAATGCATCTTTAGATGTCTGTCTCAGAGTCAGAAGAAATGTCTTCTGAACACAAAAGGGAACCAGAAGAATTGGCTTCATTAGACACCTAATATTTGGGTGCCTGGGTGCCTGGGATGACTCCAGATTTATGTTGCTCAATCCCTTATTAACAGGCTCTGCCAAAGGACTGAAAAATAAGAAATACACACTTCTTTCAGCTCCAAGATGACAGTGATGCAGAGAGAGTAACAGCAATGAGTTAACTCCTGCAGTCAGTCCTCTGCAAAGAGTTTGGGTGGACTCTAAGTTTTAGCTCAAGTCGAGGAAGGAAACTCTAAGCAGGTATTTGGCCAAGGGCACATGCCTCTAATACAGTACAGACCAAATAAACTGCAAAGGGATCTGCAGAGGGATTTGCAAAGGGATCTAGGAGGTATCAAGAGGCATCTGGTCCTTTCCAACCCCACTCTGCCCATGCAAAGACAAGGCCTGACCCTCACAAGTAATCAAGATACTTCTGTTGTCCTTGTTTTGGTGGGATGGGGCAAGGGACCCAGGTGTTGGTGACAGTAAGAGTACCAACAGCTTCTTCAGGTAACACTGAGCTACTTTCCCTGACTTTGACAGCTCCAAATCCACCCAGCAGCCATTCCTCTGCCTTCCACATGCCGTATATAACCCCAGCCTCAATGTTAATGAGCCATTGCATATAGATGAGCTGGCAACCAGTCGGAGCTGACACAGCCACACATAAAAGCCAAAGAGGGCCTTGGGCTCTCCTTGGACACAGAAGCTGTTGGACCAAAGTACCCTGGCAATTGCATGGTCTCGGGGACACGAAGCTGGGCAGCTCTTTCCCCACTTCCCTTCCAACCACTGCTGAAGACACAAGGTAAGAGGCTCAGTGCCACAATTTTCTTGATAGCTGACTGAGAAAATCCATGATATTTCCATATAGACTGTTCTCTGGGACAAAACTGTCACTTAATGACTACTCCAAGGAAACCAGAGTCCCTTTTTTTGTGGAACAGGCTGTTTGGATTCTAGTCTGCTTGCTCACTGGCTTCCCTTTACTTGGGCAGCCCTCCTGGTGGTTCTCAGCTCCAGCTTCTGCTCCCATAAAATTGGATACTGGGGTTTAAGGACTCATTGCTAAAGAAAATCTCTGCATCTGCTGCAGTCATCTGGGATACGGAAGGCAGAGGATGACAGTTGAGGCATTACTCTTTCCCGAGAATGCTGGGTGGAATTTCTGACAGCAAAACAGGGCTGGAAGGGCCTTAAAAGATGGCCATGAAAAGAATGGAGGGTGGGATAAACTAACACAAGTTCCCAGAGTATTAGCTGCTGTGTGGTAACTGTGGGTGCTGTCTTCATGTCACAGTTACTTAAAGGCTAAGAACGTCTATCCCCACGGTTAACAAGCAGCAGCTAATGATTTTCACAGCTACACCTGAAGCTCAAGGTCTTCCAGTCTCCCAGCAGGAACATGCACACAGCAGAATTCCCCACGGTCTGATGCACAGAGGTGCTCAGAGGTGACAGTAACGAGTTTCTCAAAACTACTGTAAAAATAAAAAGTAACCATCCTGAAATTATCTTCCATTTTGGGCATGACAACATGTAGCGCACGGTTCACTTCCCTAATCTCACAGTCAATTACTTTTCTCAGCCCTTATAAACATCAGCAGGAGAAAGAAAAATCTGCAGATGTGTTAGCAATAAATTTAAAAATCAGGGCATACCACTGAAAATGGTAGTTAAAATTGTTCCAGCTGACAGTGCCCCTGTAATGAATTATTAGCAATGTTCTCCGAGAACATCTGATGAAAGACACCCTAAGAGTTCTCACTTAAACAAACCAATTTTCTGCATGATGCAACTTCTCTGCACAAGAGGCGGAGAATCTCCATTATTGAATCAAATTAGGAGAATAACAAAGCAATGGTTCGAATGATCAGGAAGTAACAGGTGCCCCATCTTCACCCATTGTCTCTATTTCTTACTTCTTTTTCCATGGATCTCGTAACTGCCACTACTTTCTTAAGCTCCATTAGGCTCTCAGGCTGAAAAGCAGGAGGCCAGCAGCTGGGGGTGGTAGATGGGGACTTGGAAACACAGCCCTTTTTAGAGGGAGCAACGTGTGGATGGAGGAAGGAGGAGGGCAAAGGGCACTAATTCCTAATCATGGATTTGTGTTTGGGTGCGAAGGAGACGGGAGCTGGGGGTGGTGAGACAAGTGGTGGACAGAGGCTCTCATGCCTCATTTCCCCTCTCCGAGTTCCTTGCTGGTTTTTCCAGCTCCATCCAGATCTGCTGTTTGTCCTTGACTGTTTCAGGAGACATGTAACAAAGAACAGCTCTGGGAATTCACCTTTCTTGGCAGAAGTTCCTTGGAGCTACCCCTACAGCTGGTAAGCAGTGATGTTCTGGGGTAACTGGGTGGCTCTTGAAGGGGAGGTAGTCAGGGTGAAAGCACTTCCCAGCCATGGAGTTGAGAGCATCCTGCTCCTGGAAGCTACTCTTGCCTTTCAGCTGTAATCAGCAGCTCACCTTAATGCTCAGTAAACTAAAGGGCATCCTTAAGCCTCTGGACTGCAGTGGGGATGAAGGAGTTTGAAGTGGGAATGTAGATTCACCTTCCAAGAAGTGCCAGTTGTTGATTCCCTCGGCAGCACAACCCACCAGAAGATGTACCAGCACAATATACCTCAGGCTCTATTTCTAGCCCGTGAAACTGCAGCTCAACCTGCAGAAAAGGAGCTTTATAGTTCATATTCAGAGGTTTTTTTGTTAGTCCACCCCAAAATATCTTCACAAGTCTTTTCTACAGAACAGGTACCTCAGACCACGTTCAGGCTGTGGTGGCTGATGAGTTTGCACGGCCTGTACTGAGGGCTCACAGAGGTAAGATGGTTTTATTCATTTCCTAATTTCACAACTGACGTGTGAACACGCCTTTGCTGCAGTATTCCATGATAAATGTGAAGTAATTGAAGTTGGCTCATACTTTAATAAACTCTCTCAGCTACTTTTTGTGCTATGGGAGAAATGTGCAGAGAGTAACCACAGAACGGGTATCAAACTGCAAGATGTTGCTTGAAATCGTAGGAATTTCTGTCCCAGAGAGAAAAATAAGCAGTTGTACAAGTGACACTTGCATCATAGATAGAGCTACTGCCATCTAAACAGTCATCCAGTGTGTGAATGTTTGGTAACAGCAAGAGATAAGACAAGGAAGTTGATCTCTCTTCCTTTATTCATCTAAAATTGGGAGATTATGTCTAATCTTGTCACCCAGTTGCTCGCGCAACCTGGTGGTGGGCAGGTGAGATGAGGTGCTGGGAAGAACAGTTCTTCCAGTCCTCATATACAGCCTGACTCTAGAGTTTCACTTACATTAGCTGCCTGGGCTTTTCTAACGCTGAGGGGTAAAGTGAGGTGAGACTAAATCCTTCATGGGCTTTACACCACTTTACCAGGACTCAGGAAATCTCAGATCACACCCTGAGGTCTGCTACGTAATGGAATTCTGCATGAACCAGAGCAACCGACACAAGATTTTAAAAAGCTTGTTAATAACTGAGGTAAGAGCCTCACTGTTGGAAGAACTTAGTCCCATGTTCAATTTAAGCACTTACAGGGGCAGAAACTTAACTCAAAATAGAAGTCTTGGTACCTGGAGCCACGGTTAAGGTTGAGGGGAGTAATTGGATGGAAGCAATTCTCCTTGAGATACCAGTTTCTGATGAATCCGAGGCACCTGAGTTGCTCACACGGGCACTTCAACAATGTCCCCCAGGTTGGGGAATGAATTCACACCACAGAAAATAATTCCAGTGAGATTTAAGCTCCTAAATAAATGGGGAAAATGCAAGATGCCTGTGCAGGTTAAACTGTGTGTTCCACTGGAAAGGAGACAGCAGGCTATTTGTAAAGGGTATCTAAGAACACAGCATTCTTCTCACTTTTCTGTCTGGTTTTGTCTGGAATATGAGGACCTCCTGCAGGAAAAGCATTAGATACTCAACAATAAGAGGCAGAAAGAGCCTCCGGGCACTTGGTGATAGTGTAATTTAAACACACACTCTTGCACAGTGTGGGAACTCATAATAAATCTAAACTTAAGATTTCCATTTGCAAAAGCATCTGCCAATGACCTTAATATTTGTCCATCTCCAAAAGCCATCATGTATTCTCCTCTGTTTCATGCCTTGCTGAGAATATTGAGATATTATGCACGAGGAAGCTTTTCTTCTTCTTCTTCTTAGATAATAAACAAGTTTCTGCCAAGACAGCAATCGAGCAGCTCATTTATATTCTCCTAAATTCTCAGCTCCATTAGATTTCTGACCACAGCAAGGTGATGCCGTGTTGCCAGCCCACAGCAACACATTCAAGAGGTCTCAAAAATGTGTGCAGTCACTGAATTTAATCCCACAGCACCCTGGTTTCGCTTAGATCTTATGTGCAGATGGGGAAACAGACACAAATACGAAGGGAAGAACACTCACCCCATAGTAGACCCCAAAAATAACATGAAAAGCCAGGAACTGAGCTCAGATATTTGGACTTTCTGGGAAATGCTTTACCACTTGACCACTCATCATAGGTCCTGCAGCCCAAAACCTTCTTATTAGGGCAGATGAGTTTGTTTCTGGGTTGAGACACAAAGATACTCACTAAGTTTACTCTTTGCTGCAGAACGGCGAGGAACAGACTGCGCCGAATCCTGGTCTCTGACCTTGGTAATAAGTTGATTTAATTGGATTTGATTTTTCAAATGTAACATCTCAAGTCAGCCATAAACTCTGGAATTAGCATATCACATCTTGATGAGGGAGAGATTTTAAAGTAGCATAAGGAGATGAAGTCCATGCCCAATGAATTTCAAATCACGCTGAGGATGAACTCAGCCATACGCGTGTCAGGCGAAAATTGTGCAGGATCTGAGTGCATCAAGCAGCAAAGTTATTAATGGCTTACGCTTGCTATTAAGAATGCAAAGTAGCTGTTTTGCACCCAGTTTGTTCATACATCTCTTCACATCAATGACACATGTGACGGGTCAATAATTCACTCAGTGCATACTGAAAGCCAAGAATGTCTCGCAAGTCAATTACACTTATATAAATAATTTGGAACAGAAAGGGAACTGAAGGAGTAGAATAGAAAAGACCCCTCTGGTGAAATCCTGCACACCCCGGGGACAGCAGACCACGCTCCTCTCTTTAGATTTGCAGCTGGCTTTCTCCAGTACCTTCACAGGGCACTGTGAGTGCTCCTGAGAGCAGAAATTAGCCCTAAAAGGGGAAATTTTGAGGTTTAGGGAACCAAATCAGGTGCCCATGTAACTGAAAGCTATTTGCTTCCTGCAGGAGATGGTGGGGGGAAAAGAAAAAAAGATAAAAACCCAGGACATTAGGCAAACAGCTGCCTACTGAGGTTTGATCCTCAAGATTTGCTCCTGAAATGTGTTTAGCTTTCATGGCATTCACTTGTAATAAATCACAGGAATGTTTTAACCAGCCTACCAGGCACGAGCAGACTCTAGATGAGACCGACAGAATTTGTTTCATCAGACCTTGTATGAAAAAGCACCAAATGCCTTTAATACCTCTGACTTCAGCTTGAAATCTATGAAATTGGGGTGTTTTTTTTTTTACAACCCATGTCTTGGGACCACAGCCTGATTTTAAAAGCCCTGGCATCTCTGTAGAAGGCACTGGAACAATGGCTGTTACCTGTGTCCTGATGCAACAGCCAAGGAGAGCTGAGGGGAGGAAGCTATTGATATGAGACTGGGACAAGATGTATCTAGACAGCTTGGTTGAATGTCAGAGAAATCAGGCTTCAGGAACCAGAGGGAGGACAAAATCTGTCAATCAGAGTCTGCAGCAGAGCTGTAAGATGAAATCTTCCAAGCTGCTGCTGTCTGAGACTCCTGTTGTTGAACCTCAACTGATTAAACATGCAGCACCAGCCAGCAAGTGCCAATCTACCTTGCAACAGCTTGACGACAGAAGTGCAGGCCCAGCAAGCAGAAAAAGCAGCATGGAAATCAACAGGCAGCAGATGATGAGCTTTAATGTAAACTCAGCATGTCAGATGAACAGACATATAAAGGACATCCTATAGGAGAGAGTCTATATTATCCAAAAACAGTACAAGAAAACGTTCATCCACCCAGGAACTCAATGAGTTCTTTCCCTTTTTAACAATTCTATGGGTATTACAATCAGGGTAAACTTTAAACTTCTGAGGTAAAAGCAAGTTGAAGAAAATTAAGTTCCAAAGGCCTGTTAATGGAGAGCAAGTCTGGAACAAGACTCCTTTCAACTCATCTGCTGGAAAACTGAGTGACAGACAGGACACAGGCATTCAGAGGAATCTAACACATGCTCATGAAGGAAATGACCTGCTAATATTCCTCTCTAAGAAAAACTATGGTGCTCGGTACAGAAATTCAAGAAACAAGGACAGCTCAAGTGCCAAGCAATGCCAAACCACAGCAGCCAGCAGAGAACCAGCAGAGAGAAGCAGCACAAGAACTAAGTGTAGACAAGGTCTCTGTGAACAATATCTGTGGGATCCACTTGTGAGAGTACCAGTTATTGAAGGATGAGAGGTGCTAAGTATTAAGCAGTGCAAAACTTATGCTGCCACATAATATGCCTTTTATTTCTGGAATTGGGACAAGCAAGGATGGAAACCTGCTTTATGCAGAGTTCAGTGACATAAACTACCCGAGGAGAGAGGCTACACACGTACACACACCTTCATCTCGAGAGAAAGCCTTCCTTATTTCATTCTTTATCTTAAGCCATAAAACAGAGTATGAAAGATCTTCCTTCCTTATGGAAAAAAAAATAGCAATACTCTATTTATAGCACACTAGTGCTCCTAAAAGATCTCAAAATACTTTACAAGTGGCAGCTGTGCTGAGAGATCATTTCAGTTCTTACCGAAGGCACGTTCTACTCTGAACAGGGCAATCCCAAAGTTGCTTTGTAAGAAAATAACACTTGACACCATGAAAAACCATTATCAACATTAAAATAGCCTCCCAGTCACATGCAGAGTAGTGGAATTCTTTTGATTTCCTTTGCAGACAGGGAGCATGACTAAGAAATCAATGGAAACGGTCCGAGACCACAGAGTCAGGACTTCA
Source organism: Thinocorus orbignyianus (assembly GCA_013400375.1). Classification (NCBI taxonomy): domain Eukaryota; kingdom Metazoa; phylum Chordata; class Aves; order Ciconiiformes; family Thinocoridae; genus Thinocorus; species Thinocorus orbignyianus. The sequence goes on along the minus strand of VXBW01000361.1, from coordinate 906,067 downwards.
GCTCAGACACTGCCCGTTTCCAGACCAATGAGTCCAACTTTCTCCTCTTCACATCCTTAATGGTTCCAGGTGAAGCCACAGGCTGCTGCTGCAGGACGTGGCTACATCTATCACGGCACCTGGAACGTCATCTCCGGTTCTTTTCTCGCACAGTCCCACTAGTTGAGAAACACTGGGATTCCCAGTGGGAACACGACAAAACAGGGATTCAAACCTGGTTTATCAAGACCAATGTGATAGGTCTATCTACGCTGCTATGGTTGGCTTGTTGGCCACAAACCAGCACAGTTGTTTTTAGGACTCAAAGTCACCTTGATAACCACAAAAAGCTGGGATTCTGGAGTTACAGCCCAGCTGGGTGTAAGGACTGTGATGGGACACCACAGGAGAACATTCCCACCGTGCTGAGTGGGACAACCACCTGCTGCCCTGTTTGTGAGCAGGTGAGCAATGACAGCAGAGGGATGCTGCCACGGAGCACAATTCATACCCTGAGCTACACACACACCAACAAGCTAAATACAGCCTGTATCACAAACACACAGTGGCAGAATTCCAAGGAACTCTTCCTACCGCCAGTAGCAGCTGGGTTAGGTGCTCATTGGCCTGTCCCTCCTCTTCCTCAGGCTCCCCCAGAGGGAGTGTTGCAGACCTGAGAAGTAGCACATCAAGCTCTAAGGCTGGCTGAAGATGGGGTGTGTGACTGCAGGGCAGGGCCAGCCAGGCTGTCACACTCTTCTGAGCCTTTTCTTACCACATCCCTCCTCCTCTGGAGCTGGAAGTGGCAATTCCCTGTGATGTGAGCTACCAGGAGAAGACTTTCCATCACAGCAACCTTTGCTTTCTCGCCTCTGTTTCTTGTGCACTGAGTAGCAAGAAGCTTTTCCCAGCCACACCAAAAGCTACAACAGCCCTAAGTGTTTTCTATCAGCATCTTCCCTACACCCAGAGCTGGGTCCTTTCCAGGGTGGTAGGAAGGCACCACCAGTATTTAAATTTGCAACACTTTTGGGGAAAAAAGAGTGTATGGAAATGGAAGTTTGTATAGGAGAAAGCAATGCTGAAATACCTGGAGATTAGATGCCAAAAGCAGGGTCAGAACTGTCAGAGCCCGGGTTTGCCGTGGGCGATGGCTGTATTTGGGCTGTGTCACCCGAGTCAGCTGCTGCCTGAGACTTGACATTGCCGACCTGCAGGAGCAAAGTGGGAGTTAATGATTCAACACCTTAAATGTTTCGGCAGAGAACAACAAAACGGGAGAAGGCCAGTTGGCTCACATGATTGTGCCCCTTTTCCCTGGGGTTTTTATGGCAGGTGTTTATGCAGAATTGCCCCCCAGCCCATGCCTTGGCCGCAGCAAAGGGCTGGGGTTACAGACGGGTTACGCTCCCAGTCACGCAGGTACCTTTGGCACCTTTGGAGAGCAATTCTGGCACCCGAGAGGAAAAATAACTACACAAAATTTTCATCAAAAGCAGTGTGAGCAGCAGAACACGGGAGGTGATTCTCCTCCTCTGCTCTGCACTTGTGAGACCCCACCTGGAGTCCTGTGTCCAGCTCTGGAGTCCTCAACATAGAAAGGACATGGACCTGGTGGAACGGGGCCAGCGCAGGGCTACCAAGATGATTAGAGGGATGGAGCAGCTCTGCTGTGAGGGCAGGCTGAGACAGCTGGGGCTGTTCAGCCTGGAGAAGAGAAGGCTCTCGGGAGACCTTGGAGCAGCCTTCCAGGATCTGAAAGGAGCTCCAGGAGAGCTGGGGAGGGACTCTTGGTCAGGAAGTCTAGTGACAGGACGAGGGGGAATGGTTTTAAATTGGAAGAGGGGAGATTTAGATGAGATCTTAGGAAGAAGTTCTTTCCTGTGAGGGTGGTGAGGCACTGGAACAGGTTGCCCAGGGAAGTTGTTGATGCCCCATCCCTGGAAGTGTTTAAGGCCAGGCTGGATGGGGCTTGGAGCAACCTGCTCTAGGGAGAGGTGTCCCTGCCCATGGCAGGGGGGTTGGAACTTGATGATCTTTAAGGTCCCTTCCAACTCTGACCATCCTATGATTCTATGAAAACCTGCTTTTTTCCTTTAGAAAGTTTCAACAAACCCCAAAATGTTTTATTGCCAGGGCTTCTCAGAAAATCAAAACAGCATAAGGCTGTCAGTGAGCTAAATCCCTAATTTTTTTCCCCTCTTGCAATCACAACACATCCCATCCAAGCCCACTGCAATCAGAATTATTTTGGGAGTTTTCTTCAGCCAAAGAAAGGGTCCCAAAATGTATCATTTGCTTGAAATAATTTCTCCCAGAGAGCCCCTTCCTACTGAAAATTTAATATTGTCAGTGGAAACCAAATTGTCTGAAAATAGAAACAGTTCTGTTGGGAAATCCTGCTGTAGAGTCAGGACAGCTCAGCTCCCAGCTCTCCGTATCCAGAGGCAGGAGAACTGGCACGATTGCCTGTCTCATCACACACCCCAAGGATGAAGAGGATCATCTGCTGCCAGGGAACTCTCTGTCACAGCAGAAGGTGCTATGGGAGACACCATCTAGCTGCGGAGTTAGTCTGGCACTGCAAAAATATCCAATAATGCTGTTTTCCTTAGTGCTGGCAGAAGTTTTTGTAGGAATGGAGCTATTTCACAAGGTCCATGTTTCTGGGGAGCAGCAGAAGGGGAGTCACTGGGGCCAGGACCAGCCTCTTACCTCTGTCACACTCAAGGCAGGAAGAAATTTTGTTAAATTTGCCAAATCTAGATGGTGTTTGTTCACATGAGAGATGTCATTTGCTCTCCAGTCAGCTGATGTCTTGGATTAATTTTATGTGCAGGAATAATTACAACATTATTAATTGTTAACAATGAGAGTAATGGCTTTATTGCCATAAATCTTTTATTTATGCACCTGAGTTAAGTATTTTAACCTTTGAGGACCCCAAACACTCCTGAGCTTGCAGAAATCATGATTTGCTTGAGTCCCCACTGCTGCAGTGCCCGTTCTTTCACTTATTCATCTGCTTGTGTTCTCATGAATGAATTATATCTTCAAGCCTGTGTTGTGAGGGGAAACTGCAGCTGATCTCTGCAAGTAGCAAACTCTACAAAACATACATGAAGCATAACCAGAAGGGAGACCCAAATTTTAGGCAGAGGTAACCAACAGCTCCTGGAGAGTGCATCTATCTCATATATCTCAGAGCATCCATGTTTCCTTCCCTTAAAAATCAGGGCTTGGGGAAGAAAGGGAGGGGGTAGGACGTATCCTTGTTCTATCACTGTCAGGGGAGCTGAAACAATCCTGGTTCACCCAATTTGAAAGACAGTAGGATGAAAGTCAGGCAGCTAACAGGAATTCTTCATCAGGCACCCATATAAAGCTGGCTAACTCATACCCGTGTGTTTACAGCAATCTGCTAAAGATATTTCATGTTCACAGGGGGTACAATAAGTTAATGCACATCCCATAGGTGCCACTCTGCCTCTCCTGCTGAAAAACGGCCATCCTTGCAATGAAAAAGGGCAGCTCTGGCATCTCACAGGAATTCTGCTCAGCAGGAGAGAGGGCAAGGCAGGGGACAAGACCCTTTGGTGTATCCACCAGTTCCAGGTGGACTTCAGGTTGGCTAAATGTAATCACTTGGACTGAAGCTGTGACCAGAATCCCAGATTCACATCCTGGGCTGGACTGAAGGATCCTATTTCCCAGCTGGAACTGGCATTTCAGTCAGCTCTTGGGAAGCAGAGGTGCTGTGTTCAGAGCTCAGATGTGCTAGCAGGAATAAATACTTAGTGATGGCATTGCCAGGCCCAAGAAAAAAGCTGCCTGTGTCATCTCACCAGTACCAGCAGGTCTGGTCCCTTTGCCAACGCATCCATGGGAAAGAATGGTGTAAATCAGATTCTTCTTAGACAACCCCCAGGGCTAACTGGCTGCTTTAGGTGAGTTTACGTTCTTGCTATACTTATAATTGATTCTGTAGAGGCCCAGCTTTATTTGGCAGCCCCTAATTCCAATACAAGCAGGGAGACAGGATGCTGGAGTTGCCATCCCACCACAACAATCACGTTCCTGCTCTACCCAGGGCAGCCAGTAAAGGGCCAATGAGCTGGAGCCTCCAAAGATCTCGGTAGTAAAGCAGCCAGCAGATAATACACCATGAGACTAAGTGTTATAGTTTGCTTTTCTGATAAAAATGGATTTTATAAGGTATTAGGAATTGGATATTTCACAGACTTTGTTCAGAGAAATTTCAACAAAAAGAAAAACACAGAAAGGACCGAAAGAAGATCTGAGTTTTGAAAAGACTTGAACAGGACTGAAAAAAAATAATAATCCTTTAACTCTGTATCCCCCTTTCTTCTACCTAAGCTTCTTAGAACTTCATCTGAATCCCTAACAAAGATGTATTTCTAACAAAAGCTGTGGGATCAGTGGGCTGCTTTTCATTTGTGCTGCCTGCCCTTAATGATTTGGTTCTGCCAACTTTGCTCCTCCATCCATTGCTGCCAGGGAAGAAACGTGTGAAGCCAGGGATGTGGAAATATCAGTGAAATAGCAGGTGACAGAACTTTGTTCTTACCAAATGTTAAAGACTTTCCCCTTCCTTCACTCACTGATCTCCTCAAGTGCCACACGAGGCTGGGATTAAAGCAATTTCCCTGGATTAACGTGCTCCACACGAAGTGTTGCACAAAGGACTTACCCAAAGAATAATTAAAGTGCCTGGTTGTTATCCCCCACATCCAAAATTTCATGAAACAAAATGATGGAAAGTGAGTAAGAGCACAGAGGACCCCTCAGATGCATTTCTGGGTCAGCAGAGTTTGCAGCCATCAGGACCTCGAATGATTGTTGTTACCCACCTGCAGGAAGGCAGGGAAAGAGAAAGGTAGAAACATCTCTGTTAAGAACTAAGTTCCTGGGAGTTTGTGGATATTCTGGGTAGAGGGACTGTGAGCTTAGTTTGGGCAAAATCAGCAATTTGAGAACAGGAATACAACATTTCTGGTTACTCTGGTGAGCAGTGTGAAATAAGAGACTGGAAGCGGGAGGTGGAAAGCCCGTGTTTTCATGGCTAACCTTGGCTTGTCATCTTTATTCATGGAGTAGTTTTATTGGCAAACGCCCCGTTGTTTAAGATCCCAGGCAGCGCGGTGCAGCCTCCATAAACACATAATGCCTGGGGACAGCAGCACCTTTGCTACCTCCCACAGCAGGGAATTTCACGCGCACAACCGCCGGCCAACGCCGTGCTTTTTTGGGCCCAACAGGAAACACACCCTGGTAAACATTAGCCAAGAGACAGTTGTGTTACCTTCACTGGCTTGAGCTAAGAGGACTTGAGGTGTTGCCCTGTAGAACTTCCTTTACATCACTGTCCTCTGTGAAGTGCAGAAAAGCTGTTGTTTGACCACACTCTCACAGGGACAGGATGGGGTAAGTGACTTCTAATCATTAAGCCACTTTTTATCATGCGAACTCTAAGCCAGAGATATACACACCCATCCTTTCCTAGGAGCTTATTAAAACTTCATTTAGTGACTGGACTCATCAGGCATCTGGGACTGTCTCTTGTGGCTTATTTCATGGTGGTGGGAAAAAAAGGTGNTATTGGATACTAGGAAGAACTTCTTTGGTGTGAGGGTGGTGAGGCACTGGAACAGGTTTCTCAGAGAAGCTGTGGCTGCCCCATCCCTGGAGGGGTTCAAGGCCAGGCTGGATGAGGCTTGGAGCAACCTGGTGTGGTGGGAGGCACATGGGATTTAAAGATGCAGGAAGAGAACGGTAAAGTTGGGGATCTATTTTCAAGGTCCCTCTCTAATGGCCATGCTGATGAGCTTGCTCTCCTCTCTCCTGTGGTTATCACCTGGTGAGCTAGGTGCCTAGACCCCTGGTGAAATTTCCAAAGATCTCTGATGAAGGTTGAATCAGACCTAACAAAATCACCATAGCAATTTATCACAACCTCTGGGTGAGAAGGAGGGCAGGTCAGAAAGCAGGATTTGACTCCAGATTTCTTCCCTTAGTGCGTACCCACCAGGGACAAAGAGCCCCTCTGCTGCAGCTCACCATCGCTACCAAAGGTACGTACATGCAGCTGATGATGGACATCCCATTATTGTTCATATTCTGACATTGCATCCCAGCTTTTCACACACTGTTCTGGCAATGACAACCAATATTCACGTTGCAGGACACAATGAATGTCAATGACAGCTGAAGCCACACGTTTTTGCACGGTGAATGGGGGTGTTGGAAGTTAAATAACGGGAAACTTCTTTGAATAGTCTTGCATGGGAATATTTTGGTTTTGTTCAGCCTGTGCATTAGCATGAAGATATTAAAAGCACATCAGAAAATGAAAGTTGAGGATTGTCTACAAAGTGACCTCCTTCCCCTCTTCCTTGGATACGTGCTTAAAGTTTAACCTTTGTCAGCTGCATTTACAGCCAAGAAATTCAACAGCAGAAGTTTTAAATGGTGAAAAGCTATATAAAACCACAAGTGACCTTCAGTTTTTTCCATTCTAATTTTTCATGCAGCAGAGGATGCAGAAAGCAACTGTATGAGATGGAAACAAATTCATTCTCAGGGCTGTCAGTATAAACAAAAGCATCAAATCACGGCATTTAACTCTGGCTCTACAAAATGTAATTAATTTGTGCTTAGACTCCATCATTGATGATTTAATATTTTCCCTTTGCTGCTGATTGTCATATCTGAAGGTTTTCTTGCCCCCCCCAACTATGTCTAATGGAAGGACTTCTGGTTAAGCCAACTAAACACCAGGCAATCTCTCTCTCTCTCTCTAATATTATTCCTAAGGGTTGTTTTATAGAATCATCCAGGTTGGAAGAGACCCTTGGGATCATCGAGTCCAACCATCTACCCTATTCCACAAAGTTCTCCCCTACACCATACCCAACAACACCACATCTAAACGACTCTTCCACACGTCCAGGGATGGTGACTCAACCACCATTAGTGTCACTCTCTATTGGGAAGGGTGAAGTGGCAGGAAAATAACAGCACCGAACAATTACCAAGGCCCCAGCATCTCCTAATCCAAGAGGTGCTCTCCAGGTCCAGGACCTTCTAAAGAAGCATTATCAACAGCCACTGCAGGTCCTCAGAACATCATGGCCTTTAGGGACATGGTAAACCTGGAGCATCACTCCCATGAGTCACCAATGAGAATATCTTCCCCTCAAGTTGTTAACTCATTTCAGTTGTTTTTAAGTCAAAGCATTTTGCCCCCAAGAAATATGACAACAGCACACAGTTCAATTTGGCTCCAAGAGAAGAATTTTAACAAAGGCAAAACAAACAGGCACACGAGAGTCTGCTTTCAGGGTGGGTTAAACACCCCGCACTAACCAAACACATCCTCTCTGGCAAGGAAACACAGTTTACTCTTGAAAAATGATCAACTCTCAAATCAATTCTAAGAAATTTTGGGTCAAAATCAGACCCTAGATCTGTCTGTGAACAAAGCAGGCAACCTCCAGCTCTGCAGCAGACCAGCCTCTCCCCTCTGAGTCTGAGTAACTCCCAGGCTGGGAATTTTCTAAATGTAGGTTGATCCAAATTCCAGTCTGAGCACATCTGTAGTATTTTCCGCGTCAGTGACTCTTATTCCCTGGGTCTCCTGTTAATGGGGCAAATCATAAAGGACAAAGCTAACAGGGACACAGAGCCACCTTCCTTTGAGAGTGGATTTCAGATTCTGATTCCTTAGTCTCACCTCTGTGGTGAGTAAACATCCAACTGTCCCACCACTGAAATTTAATCTTTGCTTTTATTCTCACCTAAAAGTCCCTTTTGAGATGTTTTTGCAATCCCAGAGTTTGAAAAATCACACCCTTAAACCAAATCTGTAACCATGCTAGAAATAACCTCATATCTTAACTACACCTTCTGCATTCTGCTCTCATTTCTTCCTAAATTCACTACCCACATCACATCCAGAGTCTCCTAAAGCCAACGTACACACACATTTGAGTGATCAGGTCCCATTTCATCTTCTAAAAGGCAGAAAGACCTCAAACCACAGCTGTTCCCCACCAGATTTCCCAGAGTGTGTCCACAATGATGTTGCCTGCTTCTCCATGCCCCCACTTACTCAACTGAGCAGAGGACAATATTAAATGTTGACGAATCAAAGTTTACTGAGCAAGCCAAAAGGATCATTTTTGGCTGGAATGCTCCTTAGGCAAGAAACTGTTAGTTTGCTCATACACTTACTGGAACCCTTCCCCATCAGCTGAGGGAAAATATGCAAATTATATAACTTTAAACAAGTGTCTTGAGACCTCATCAGAATTTCCGTCTTGCCTGCAGGTACAAGTGAAACGTGCATTACCCATAACGTTTATTATTTCTTCCTCTCCAGAACACTGCCAGCAGAGGGAATGTTCAACTACCTCCGGAAACGCTTTACCAACCACATCAGAGAGCGCAGCCGACGAAGAGCAAGGCTTGTCTCTAAAGATGGGCGGTGTAACATAGAGTTTGGCAACGTAGAGCAGTCAAGGTTCGTCTTTTTGATCGACATATGGACGACCATCCTGGATCTCAAATGGAGATACAAGATGACCATCTTCATTTCAGCATTCTTGGGCAGCTGGTTTCTGTTTGGTCTCCTCTGGTACGTTGTGGCGTACATACACAAAGACCTCCCAGAATTCAATCCTTCCATAAATCACACCCCCTGTGTTGAGAACATCAACGGCCTGACTTCAGCTTTCCTCTTCTCCTTGGAGACCCAAGTAACCATTGGTTATGGCTTCAGATGTGTCACAGAACAATGTGCCACTGCCATTTTCCTGCTTATCTTCCAGTCTATCCTGGGGGTAATCATCAATTCTTTCATGTGTGGTGCCATCTTGGCCAAGATATCGAGGTCCAAAAACCGAGCTAAGACCATCACCTTCAGCAAGAACGCTGTCATCAGCAAACGTGGTGGGAAGCTCTGCCTCCTCATTCGGGTGGCAAACCTCAGGAAGAGTCTGCTGATTGGGAGTCACATCTATGGAAAGCTTCTGAAGACCACCATCACCCCAGAAGGAGAAACAATTATTTTGGACCAGGTCAACATAGAATTTGTAGTTGATGCTGGCAACGAGAATCTCTTCTTCATTTCTCCATTAACTATTTATCACATCATAGATAAGAACAGCCCGTTCTTCCACATGGCAGCAGAAACCATTCTGCAGCAAGATTTTGAACTGGTGGTGTTTTTAGATGGCACTGTCGAAGCCACTAGTGCTACCTGTCAAGTGAGGACATCCTACATCCCAGAAGAGGTGCTCTGGGGCTATCGCTTTGCTCCCATCGTGTCCAAGACCAAAGAAGGGAAATACAGAGTAGACTTCCAGAACTTCAGCAAGACAGTGGCTGTGGAGACACCCCACTGCGCCTTCTGCCTCTACAATGAGAAAGCTAAAGCCAAAGAGAAGAAAGGCTACGACAATCCCGGGTTTGTCCTGTCAGAAGTCTGTGAAACCAGTGACACAAAAATGTAGTTGCAGGTCTCCATGGGACTGTATCTTCTTTTTCAGAATGAATTCAGTCTTGAGAGGATTAATAACTTAGTACAAAAGAAGAAACACAAGTTTCTTTTCACACTAAACCAGCAGTTATCTTCTCAAAAGCCTCAAATCAAAGAGGAACAGAATACCAGTGATCTCCAGAACACTATTTAACTACATAATATATTTCATAGAATTTATATTTTTATACCTATAGGACATGTGCTGAAGCTGCTATGTTGGAATGTCCAACACACTGAAGTTCCCAGAGGCAGGCAAGGCTGGTGAAAAGCCCAAAAAGATTGAGAGAAACTTTAAGATGTGTTCAAGTCACACAGTTATTAGAAAGAGAATATGAAAAGGGGCCACAGAAGGCAAAGCTAAAGAAACTTAAGGGACTTAGAAGCCAAAACCTAAAAATAATAGTAGTAATAATAATAAAAGTATATTTTTGGTTACCAAAGTCGTCTACGAAGCAGGCTTTCTGGTTCTCAAGAACTTCTGAAAGTTTTGAAACAACCCCTTCCTCTTTGAGGCTGGTGCATCAACAGAAATGGAGCACTATGGGATGATACACACTTGGGAAACTGGAAAAGACAGAGCTCGGGCCATTCTGCTGCATCTAGAACTCTGTAAAATAGGACTTGTCTCCTGTGAAAGCCTTTGATTCCTTTCAGGGAAAAACAGCCAAATGGAAAGGAAAAGTGAAAAATAAAACACAAGGAGAAGCAGAGATCCGTTATGGGAGAAGAGGAATTTTGCAGCTTATTCCAATCTCATCCTTCAGATCCTCTTCTCTTCCCCAGGAGCTGGGTAACCGTAAAATTAGGAAACACCTGAAGACAACTGCCCAGAGAGAAGGTGAGCCACAGCGGGGAGATGAAGAACAACTTGATTGCTTCATACCTGGCAGAAAAGGAATCCCCTGGGAAAAGAGAGGAAAGCCCCAACTCTAGAAGGATTCTTCACAAAACTCCCCAACGCAAACAGGGATTATCTTTTCCTTTGAAGTCTTGCTAAAACAAAAACATGGCATAGGAGCCTCCCACCACCAGCAGCCTTCAGATTTACCTCCAAACCCTTCCTCTCACCACAGCAAAACCTGGAAACAAGTTCTACTCAGGGGCAGCCAAGCAGCAGTGAACATTTTCCTGGTGTGACTTTTGACGTTTAAGTTTCAAGTGCAACAAGAAGCTTCAATAACATTTTGGGGAATTTCCATTTCCTCGCAGCCTTTTTTTTTTTTCCCAACTAGTTCTTTTACTGAGAGTTTAAAGTGTGAGACCAGAGAGAGGTGGGTTTTTGGGAACTCTTCCCAGTGATGTAATTCAGCTCATCTATTTTCAACACTGTGGTTAAATGGAGGCATCTGAACTGAGCAGATTTAAAAGAAGGGGTTAATTAAGAGGTCAGGTGATGACAAGACAAAAGTATTTTGCAGATGAACATGATGGGAGTAGGGAAATCAAACTCTGGGAACCAAGAGTGTCCAGGTCTCTGTCCCAGTGTGGTTATCAACTCCTTTGTTGGATCAGAACAAATCACTTCAGTATCTCAGATTTGCCATCTGTAACACGGGACATAGAGCACTTACGCTGTACAGAGAACAATGTTATGAACAACTGTGTCACTAAAGCACTTTAAAAGCCGATTCTTGATTGTCTCAATCTTTCCTGTCTTCAATCCACCTCTGTCACACCTTCCTTCACTTCAATCAGAAAGGTCAGCACACAAAGTTCTGTGCTCATCACACACCAGAATTACTGAACGTGGCTGCACCACGGCTAGAGGTACTGAAAGGTACGACTGCCAGTGAAAACCTTCAAGGTAATTCAGAGAGATTGCTCAGTATTTTAAGTGTTCTGGTTTGGCAACCTTGCAAAATCATAGAATGGTCAGAGTTGGAAGGGACCTTAAAGATCATCAAGTTCCAACCCCCCTGCCATGGGCAGGGACACCTCTCCCTACAGCAGGTTGCTCCAAGCCCCATCCAGCCTGGCCTTAAACACTTCCAGGGATGGGGCATCAACAACTTCCCTGGGCAACCTGTTCCAGTGCCTCATCACCCTCACAGGAAAGAGCTTCCTCCTGATATCTAAACCTCCCCTCTTCCAATTTAAAACCATTACCCCTCAATACCCACAATAAGAGTCAACTCTAAAAATGTTTATTGCAGTCCAAATGACCACAGCCTAAACCAGGACAGCAGCAGAGTCCCTCTTGCTATTAGTGCATCTCAGGTTGTCGGCTTGGAAGGTCAGTTGCTTTATCCTCTGCTCTGAATGGCAACCAAAACCACACAAAAATGAGCAATTAAGGAGAACTTAGAGCCCCTTCCAGTCCCTAAAGGGGCTCCAGCAGAGAAAAGAAAGGACTCTTGGTCAGGGAGTGGAGCAACAGGACAAGGGGGAAGGGTGTGACACTGAAACAGGGGAGATGGAGGTGAGATCTGGGGAAAAACCTCTTTGCTGTGAGGGTGGTGAGACCCTAGGATAGAAGCCCCAGCCCTGGAGGGGTTCAAGGCCAGGTTTGAGGGGGCTTGGAGCAACCTGCTCTAGTGGAAGGTGTCCCTGCCCAGGGCAGTGGTGGAGACTGGATTATTTTTGAAGTCCCTTCCAACCCAAACTGTTCTGTGATTCATAACCATCCACGGAAATCTAGGAGGGAGAAGGGAAGAGAAATGAAAAGTCTGAGGCTTGTCTGAACCAAGAGGTGATTCTTGGTGCTACGTTTCCTTTACAGATTCTTGCACAGTTGCCCTAGGTGTAACTTCCCTCGAAAGCAGCCCTGTCAGTATTGGAGGCTCACAAGTTATACCTCTTATCCCTGGGGGAAGAGATGAACCAAGATGCCCTCACTAGAAATAGAAATTTTCACTACAGCAAAAAAGCAAGGGAATAGGAAATCCATCTCAAAGGTCAAACTCAGCTATGCAGTGAGGAGACAGGAAAGATTCTTGTTTTCCTTAAGCAAAGCTGGTTTGGGATGTCAGTGCTGGGGGGGGAAAAAAAGCAATCAAACACTACCCCAGTGCCTGCCCAAGTGATGGTGTACATCCTCCAAAGTTTAAAGGTCCTTAAACAATGCACTTTCAGGCAGTGCCCTTGGAAAACACTCTCAAAACCCCAAGCCTTTAAGTTCTCACAGCTTTTCTAAGCTCTGCCTCTACAGCACAAGTGTCAGGGTGGTGTTATTCCATGCCTGGAAGCATCAAACACTACCACAACTCAAAGAGAAGGTCCTTGGTCTGGCTGTAGGGACACTGACCTGCTAGTTGGTCTGTTCTTACAGTCACACCTTGAAAGCAAGTTGTGTGCCCACAGGAAGGGGAGGGTGACTCTATTCTTGTGCGTGGGCTGTTGTTAGAGGGGACACTGGCTACTGCACGAACAGAGGAGATACAAGGGGGACATTTCCAAGCTGACAGGGCTATGGGTTGAGTTGTCAAGCTCAAAGGGGGACCATACTGGGACCTAAATGGGAATCTAGGACCGAAACCCTCCTCCCATGAGCCTGCTGCTGATTGTCACTTCAGGAAACGCCTGCCAGTCCCCTCCTGCCAGCGGTGGCCCAGGCAGGAGATAGAGCCCCAGCCAGGGCTCAGCAGCCACGAAACAATGAGTGGAATTTCCTCTTTCTGTCCAGAGAGGGCTGTTTGTCACCAGGGAGATAAAGGCCCAGGGCAGGGGGGAAAAAGGGTTATCTGGAGACACAGGGCACACAGTGCCACTCAGGACAGACTCCATAGGAAGTCTATTTCGGGGGCTGTCACCCCTACTGCCATGAAAAGAAAGTTCAGTTAAAAGGATGAAAATAAATTTAATCTTGCTGAGCTGGAGGGAACCACAGACCTGATACTGGAAAACAAAGACTGGTTTCTTTATGTGCTTCATTTTTACATCTCCAGAGCTCCCTCCTTGAGCCCTATGGTGCTCTTCTCCCTCCCCTTCTGCAGGAGACCCATCCTGTCCCAGGAACAATTAGTCTTTCCCACAAATTAGAAGACATTCTGGAGGCCAACAGCCTGGTCAACACAGAGCAAAGGATGGAAAGAGAAAGCCCCGTCTCTTCCAGAGCAGAAACCAGACCCTGTCCTCACTGCTGGGTTAGTGCCTGAAGGGTTTAGCTGGGAAAGTGTCAGCCAAGCAGCGAGGCTGGGGAATAATGTGTCTGCACCGAGCTTAATTTATCTTCTCATTTCACAAACAACATGTTTCTTCTACTGTATTTATTTTAAACATTCATTCAAGCTGCGCATAATATTTCAATCATTTTGAAATAGATTTACCCTCCCGCTGGCAAATGAATAAGGCATCCTGCTGGCTGCTGGAGGAAGGGCCATGAATTAAAAGAACTGCTTTTTGGTAAACCCACACACGCTGGTTTAGCTGCCTCTGCACACTCTTTGGTAGTGGTTGGTGAAAAGAGACCCCTAAATAGTAATAATAACCAACCCCAGCAAGCTGTTTCCATACTCCTACTGACTTTTGCTGTTGGAATGTGGTAGAGCACAGCTACCCAGCTCGCTGGGTGACTCCTGGTGCTCCCTCCCTTGTAAACTCCACTGCTCCCCCATACACAAGTCAGCAGCAGAGCCCTGACACGAGGGAGAGCAGCCGGGGTGTCACATCCTCCTCCCTCCTCTCCCCAGGCAGCAAAGCCATGCTGTTAAACTCATGGAAAAAGCCTTTATTTCTCCCCTTCAAGCCACCCCGCCTTGAACTGCTGTCACTGCCCAATTCCTGTTCCCCGAAACAAGCGGGGAGAAACCCCAGCACACCATGAGGGATGAGCAGAGTCCCCACAGGAGAAGCTGAGCAAGTTCCTAAACCCCCTGGTCAATCTTTGCCTACAGCTTTTTGCCCCAGCCTGGGGAAACCCCTGTGACAACACCATCACTGGCCCTAAATCATACAAATCCCTGTGACAACGTCACAGGAACAAGAGTTAGGAAAGCTAAAGCCCTCTCCCCGTGGCTGCTGGAATACACAGTATGTTTCTTGAGGCCAAGCTGACATTCCTGTGGTGGAACCATCTGCATGGGGAAGCTTACAACGAACAAACTCATTGCTGCACGAGACAGACATAAATTTTCCCAGCTTTGGGAATCAGACCAGCCAGGGGGAGGCTGGAAACAAGCAGGACTCACCCCACATCTCAATTTGCGGGCTGCTAACCAAAATTTAAGGGCAGAAAGCGTTGAAGCCCTTGCTCTCCCGGATGAGCACATCCCAACAAGCTCTGCAGAGACAAAGATACTGCGGTGCTCTGATTTGTTGACCCACCAGAAGCAGGCTGGGGTGGAGGAGACCACGTAAGGTCTGCCAGTGATGTCCTAAGTGATGTCCTTCTGTCCTGCTGCCGCTGGATGGCAGCCCTTACCTCCGCATCAAGCCGAACCGTGGCAGTCTTGAAAGCCCCAAAGCCCGAATTTACGGGGACTGTTCCTTATTTTATTACACGAAGTTTAATGCGTTTTAGGGACTTATTTTTTGGCCTGAGCCCCGCTCGCTGGATATATTTAGCCTCTCCACAGAAGTGTTGGGAGACTTAATTCACTGCAATGAATTCAGAGGTGGTGTCTAAGTGGAGGGCAGGGGGTTGTAAACATCAGGTCTTACACGGACATCTAAAGCACCTTCAACAGAGCCTGCAGGAGGTGTGGGGATTCGTAACAGCCAGGTTGGGTCTGGGGGGACCTATATTCCACAGGTAACTTCCTTCTCTAACTTCTAGCAAGTCACTGCTCTCTGCTCAGAGCCTCAGTTTCCCCAGATGTTATAAAAAAAGCAACAGCTAAGGCCACCTCAGGATGGCTTTGAGTTCCAGCTCCAGGGGAGCCCAAAAGCATCTGTGCAGCCCTCCTTCAATTTGGAAGCATTCCTGGCACAGCACAGAGCCTGCAGAAACTCACACAAGGGATTCACTGCCACTGCAGCAGTGTTTTACAAGCATTCTATCACTTGACAGCATCTAGAAGGCCAAATTACATCCTTTTATGCTCCTGTGCAGGAGTTTTTCAACCACCACCAAAGGATCCTGAACCCATTAATCCCTAGAGGGCTACTCCTCCAGAATATGAAGAGGCCAGACCCCCAGTCCAGAGTCTCAGGAGGTTTCCTCACATTCCCAACCCCTGAGGGTGACAGAACACCTGAAGATGGGGCTCAGGTTACTACAGACACCATCTCCCAACGCTCACAGCCCCACAGAAACACTTGGAAAACAGATCTTGTGCTCCCCAGGGGCTGGAGATGCTGCCCACCCCCAGGTGTGACATACCAGTACAGAGGAGACTCCTTTGGTTTCCCCACAGGGCTCTGCAGCAGCAGGGAAGGTAAAGCAGATCCAGCATCAGACTTTACAGCTCCAGGAGACAGAAAGTCAGTGAAAAGCCAAAGCAAATAACAAGTTTGCAGCAGTTCCTGGAAAGGAAGAAGCAAGCTCTTGTGTTGAAACTGCCAGAGTCCCTGAGTTGTTTTCCCTCCTCCTCCAGCAACTACAGCTTCAAAGAAGAAACACAGATCTTCATCCTTTTCCACCCAACAGATCCTATCCTCCAAGAAAACCTCTCCAGACAAAAAAACCTTCTTGTTCCTTTGCTGCAGCCCTTTGTAGTGCCCAGCTCAGGTGCAAGCACTCAGGTGTGCCATCAGTGCCACCCCTGCCCACCTGGGGCCTCGTTAGGGCATCTCCTTGCCCTGCACAGGTGCAGAATTGATGGAGTTCGTCCTACAGTGGCCTCAAACCTGCTTTTTTTTTCCCCCTTCTTTTTGGTGCCTTTAGAATCAAGGTCTATTTGCTACTCCTAGAGCCCAAAGAGCTGAATTTCGCCAAGGATCTCTGATTCTCTTCTAATGTGATAGAGGAATCTGAGCTTTATGTGCTCTCTAGATGAAAAAATCCCAATGCACAAGCTAAACCATGTCATTCTTCGTATGATCTTAGTTGAGGGTTCCTTTTTCTCATATGATAGCAGAGCCTGAGCTCTATTTGCAGGGTGGATGGAAATCCTAACGCATGTGTTACACTAGGTATTGGGCAAAAGTTTACAAATAGGGTCTTTGAAGTGAATTTCTGAAGGCCAGCCCCCAAAGTGCCTCTGACTATGGCTCTAATTAACACCAAATGCATGTGATGTGGGAGAACCCACTTCGTTAGGAAGCAGGCTGGAGTCTCAGAAACTAATTTCACAGAGGTCATTAAAAATACTGTATGAGCACAGCAAAGCAGCCTGTAAAAAATCTATTATGGTAACAGTATAATAAAGTGGAGCTGGCTCCTTTAACCCAAAATTTACAGCCCGATGGCTCCTTTCTTCTGACAGTAGGGGTGGGAAACAGCAGCTGGGTTCATCAGGGCTTTTATGAGAAAGCTCCAGGCGAAGCCATCGACCGTCCTTGTGAACAGCGAGAATGAAACGTGAAATATTGGCTGGGGAAATCCAGCTTCACACCAAATCCTGGCACCACCAGAGGTTATGGCAAATTTCCCCTGTAGTTAACATCTCATTAGGACCAAGAGTAGACTTGTGGGGTGGCAGTATGAGAAATACTTCCTTCTCTTTGCTAAGGGGAAGGGCTTCGCAGGGGGAAGCCCCTCGCCCTTGCAACAGTGTCAGGGGCACCTTAGAAACCTGCTGGTGTTTGGAAATCCATCCTCAGGGCTGAAAGACAATTAATTCTTAGGTATATAGAAGCACTGAGGCACTCCTGATTGCAGGGATGGGTGCTGGCATAGGAGGGTTAGAGAGGAGTAATCTCTGATGCTCGACACAGGAAGGATTTGGCATCTCCTAATTTAGCTTAAAGTGGGAGCTCCATCCTCTCGACTCCCAAGCAGTGATTTCGTGGGGATAAAATGCAACTATAAATTCAACTATATTCAAAATATAGTTGAAATCAGGCTCTAAATTTGATATCTGTGGTTAAGCAGGAAGAATACCTTCCTCTTCTCCCTGCCTCTGGTACTCAGACACTGAGGCAGGTACATCTCAAATAGAAACTGGCTCTCAGAAAGACCCCAGTGAAGGAGCTGAAGCTCAGGGCCTATAAATCATCGATTCTGCTTAATATCCAGTCTATTTATAGAAGGGAAAATATAAAACTAACTCTAGTTTGGCATATTTAAGCTGGATCCCAGTGGGTTTCCACAGGAATACTGGATGAATACTAGATCACTAGAAATTAATAGCTGCTTTACCACTGATTTCACTGGGGTTCCTGGTGAGGTCTGAATTCTGAGCTTCGCTGCAGAGAAGACTTTCTGCTCTCCCTGTTGACTCACAGCTCACAACCATGTGATCCCCACCATCTGTTGGGTAAACTTTCTGATTTAAGCCTGAAATACTGGAATTCCATCTGCCTCGTCCTCCTGGGGAAAGCAAAAACTAGCATTAGTGATGTCCACTTCCTTGTTTATTTTCTCTTAGTGTATCCCAGAAACTCGGACTGGGAGGGGGGATCCCCCTGAAATCACCCCTGGAGCTTCCAACCTGGCAAAGTCAGGCTGGGATTGGGGGTACAAATGGGCTGTGCTGATCTTTATGGTATTATTTGTTCTTTACCTGAGGAATGGAAATGATTCAAATATTACAAAAATGCTAAAAGGGGGAAGAGCCCCACCAGTCTGAGCTGGCTGGCATACTGGTGTGAGGTCTCTGCACTCCAACATCTCTTTACTCCACGGGAATGCAGCCTTCAGCAGGCAGCAAACCCTACCTAAAGGGAAATATTAGCACATATTGGCTAAGATTAATATCAGTAATTAAGGAGGAATGGAGACAGAAAGGATCTGAGCTGTGGGTGCTCCTGATCAACTCCCACCTCAGCCTGGGCTCCTTTAAGATGCTGTGAGTAGGACAGCCAGAAACAGATGCTCCTTAAATTGTTGGTTGTTTTTGAAAGCCTCATTTTTTTTTCACCAAGAATACTGCTATCAAAGACATCTTTGCACTCTGACAATCTTCAGATTCTGCCTTTATAATATAGTTGAAATCAGGTTCTAAACTTGATACCCACTGTAATCAAGCAGTAAGAATACCTTCTTGTTCCCCCTTTCTCTGATACGTGGACACCGAGGTGGCTACATCTCACTGCAATCTCAGTCTTCCCATTTTCCTATGGCCAGGAGCTGGATTAAAAAGAAAAGTCTTGATGATGGAGAGCCAGAATGAATCTGGGATCACACTACAGTGAAAAAACAATAGAGATAAGCACAAAACCACTCGCTCTAAAGACTAAACTGTATACACAAAGCCCTGTGGTGGCTGCACACCCCAACCCAGCTCTCTTTTGGAGCCCGGGGTTGCTAATCAAGCTATTGTAGGAGAAACCCAACAACAAAAGGTTGTGTGGGGAGGAAGGAAATGGTTTAGCTGTGCAGTTATGTGTTTCTAAGGGTTTATCAAATCGGCAGCCAGATCAAGCTATCTCTCAGGACCACCGTGTGTCTGCACAAAAATACAGGAAGGGCCTTTGCCTGACCTTTACACACAATCAGAAGATTCCTTGGCAGCCCTTGTTTGTGCAGCCTCTTGCTCCACCTCAGGAATGCTTTGGCTTTCCCTGGCTGTGGGGCCAGGTGAGAAACCAAGGCTGGTAACACTCCCAGCACCACACACTCTGCCAGGGACTTCCCGAGAGTCCTGAAGAGCAAAGAGATGGAGATGTCCATTAGGTTGGTCATGGGACTCATCTCAGGGCTGGGACCACAGTGCTGGGGCAGGGGACAAGGCTGTGTCCCAAGCTCCACCACCATCCCCGTGCCAGACACTTCAATCCCTCCAACTCTGGCTGCTCTGCCACTTTCTCTCTCTCTCTCTCTCTCTTTCCATGGATAAAATGATTTAGACACTGGTTTCTGATTTAGACACTGATTTCTGATTCAAACACTTCAATAACTACATTAGTTCTGATAAAAACTAGCTCCACGTTTTCCAGAATATGAAGTCCATATTATTTTATAGCAATAATTATCATGATTGGTCACTGCTATGGAGCTGCTTTGTTTTCCTTCTTAGCTAAGTTTGAATTTAGAGGCAGACTTCATGCTTCATCTGCAGGTATGAGACAGGAGGGAGAGAGTGGGACCATATGATGCCTCAGAGAAGAAAACCACCATTTATTTTGTCACATTTTTTTACATCATCTTCTTCATACAACAGTTTCCTCGTAACACTTCATACAGTTCTTAAAAAACACCAAGATTACTTGCAAAATTATATATATTTTAATATCCAAAAAGTACATTGCATATATATAGTAGCAAAAAGCCCCATTTCCGTGGGTAATTTCTTCAGACTTAAATTTTGCGATTATTGCAGTAATGTTACTTATAAACATCCTGAAAGCACTAAGACCTAAACTGATCAGCTTGATCTTAATTTTGTTTTCTGTTTCCTTAAATAATGGCATCAGTGCTTCTGTTTAAAGTTATGAGCAGACTCGAACGTCCTGGTTTCAGGCTCTCATCCTGCAATCGGATTCACATGGACCACATCTCGCACCCACCCAGAGTCCCAGAGGTTGTGTCTAGAGCAGATATTTGTGATGCTGTTAATTGGCTGTCAATTAACTTAATTCAAGTTAATTAATAGGCTGTATGTGTATGTCTCAGCCCCGCTATAGACATCTGCTCTAAAAACCAAAGGCTTGTGGTTTTCCCCTCCATTTATGGCACCAAACCACCATTTGTGGATCATCAAATTAACACGTGCAAAATTAGGGATGGCTGAGAATTTCTGGAGGTTTCAACTTGAAATGAAAACCCAAAGTGAAAGTTTTCGAAAACATCTTATGAGAAGTAGTTGATAATTTTCTCTAAGAAGTGGTTGGAGCTTCCCAAGGTTCAAGGTTTTGGTGAAAAACGATCGCAAAACATTCAAAGAGTTGCTTTCAAATGCTGGTGCATGTTTTCAATCAGCTCTGAGGCAAACATGTTGGCTCAGAGGAGTTAATTTGCAGACAACTACAACCAGGCTAATCCAAGAAAAAGCTCTGCTCTAGACAAACCCAGGGAAAGCTGGAAGATTTCTGGCTACTTCGGGGGTCAGTTATGGATCCAGTTGCAGGACCAAGGCTGTCTCCAACAGATACATTACTCGTGTCTTCTTTTTTAATCTTTTTTTTAGCAAAAAGTACAAAGCTGCAGCCCAAATGTACAGATTGAAAAGATGTACAAATTACATTAAAACAAAAACAAAAACAACCCACAAAGAACTGAGCTGATAGTAAAAAAACAAACCTGCATTTGTGACCGAGGTCAACTCGTTTTACTTTAATCTTTCTTTTAAACCTGTGAGATATAGGGAAAAATAACTCTGCATAATTTATACAGTAATTTGTCTTCTGGTTTGTTGACCACTTGGGATGACGGTCTGACAAACGCACAGCGTTCGCGAATCGGTAGCATTTAGCATTCAGCCATCCCTGGAGCTCAGCTGGAGCTCAGGGCCTGCTGTCATTTCTTTTCCTTCATTTTTGCTTCCAAGGAATGTCTGTGCTTGACGTTAGGTTAAGCTTTGTTCTGCTTTCTGATGCTTCTGGAGATAATACACAGTCTCACGAAGTTGTACACTCTAGAAAGGTTCCTTCAATGCCCTTTGCTTCTTAAAATAGACATGTACATATATATATATGAATATATATATATATATATATTTAATTTCCAGTTGGGAGAAAATCCTCATCTGCCTTAAAGCTAAGATTCCAGTTGTGGTCCCCTGCAGCCCAACGACTTCCACTCGATGGTCAAACTGCCTATGCTCTCCACAGCAAGAAAAACACCCATGTATGGAGACATCTTTTCCTACGGCCCACCGATGGATCTATGTCTTGTGAAAAGCCTTTGGATTCTTAAAAATTTCTCTCTTCTCATCAAAAAGCTAATAATCATTCCAGGTAATGGTGAACGGTCTTCATCGTCAACTCCTACAGAGGACAGAAGCCTTAAAACCCAAAGAAAATGCAGAGTACTGGCCCAAAGAAGCATCCATCTCTCAGTCCAAGACACAAGAGGCAAAGTTAGGAGAGTAAAAAGGTTTGATCCAGGAATACCCAATATCCAGTTTTAATTCTTCCCCAGAAAGGCCACAATTTTCCGTTAAGGCTGCCCCCAAAAAAACTCATAAAAATCCCAGAAGTAAAGAAAAAGTCCAACCAGACTGGTAAAGGCCACTTGAAGATAAAAGCATCTAGTAATAGCTGCCCAAGTGTGGTGATACGTGGGCGTTGGGATGGCGAGGGACGTTGGGGTTGGGATAAATGCTTCCTGCAGGGGAGGTCCAATAAGGTGAGGCCGCTCCGAAGAAACTGGATGACGTGACAGGCATGGAAGAAGGGTGAGGGGGGACAAAGTTCACCTTCTGCTGGTGGGCATGGTAAGACGGCATGTAGGAGAGATCCGATGGGTACTTGTACATGGACGACTCGGTGGGATGAGGCTGGAGAGCCTGGGCAATGCCATGAAAGTCAAATTTGTAGGCATACCTTTTGCCATGGACTTTGGTCATAATGTTCTTGTCGTAGTAGTATCGGAGGGCTCGGCTCAGCTTGTCATAATTCATGTTGGGTTTGCTTTTACGTTCTCCCCAACGCCGCGCCACTTCATCAGGGTCCGTCATCTTGAACTCCCCGTTGGTCCCTTCCCACGTGATGCAGCTGGCGTTGGAACTGTCCGAGAGCAGCTCCAGGAGGAACTGCCACAGTTGGATCTGCCCGCTCCCTGCGAGAGGCAAGCCAAAGAGGAAAGGAAATGACATTGTGTTTCCTGCTTCAAGGCAAAGACAAAGGCAGGAAACAGAAGGACTATCTCGATCTTTACTGGGAACTGCTCCTTCAAGCCTTAGAAAGCCTTACGTAGGAATGGATAAACTGTTCCCAGCAAACAAGTTAGTCAGTCCTTTGTTCTCCTCGTGAGTTTGAGGTCAGATTAGATTCCAGAATGGTCGCCTTTGGCCTTAAAGTCTTCAGGCTATTCATAAACAGGCCTTTTCCCGAGCATACTGTTCTGCAGAAATGTTCACTGAGCAGTTAACAGAGCATTCTGCAACTCCAATTGCTTACTCTTTACCCTGGATATTGTTTTGGATACCTACAGTTTTCTTTCCAGTTGGTGACCTGAGTTTCGTGAGATTATTTCTTCCCCAGACTAAATGACTCCTACTTCTATAGGGTCACACTAACAGTAAAGAGCCTGCTGAGGATGTTTCCTGACAAGCATGCAACGTATACAAGTTTGTTCAGCTCAGGAGGATTTATTCCAGGTCTTATTCCTGTTTTCTGCAGATGACCCGCCAGGAACAGTTACTAAACTGTGACTCTTGGAGATGTTTTGTGCCTCCCATTCAGCTAATCCAACACAGACAGTGGAAAACCAGCCCGTGCTACAAACCTGAAGTCCCTTATAAAGCTTTTCTTAGGGAATGCTGGGTGAGAACATTCAGGACAGTGATTTTGTCCTGACAAAGATGATGTTGCACCACTTCCCTCATTTTTCTGGAAGGATTTTGTGTAAAAGCACGGCCACTGAGGTCTCTCACAGCCTGTGCCTGTGTCAGAAGAACAAACCTACTCATCCAGAACGGACCAGAGCAGCAGATCAGAAGGAAACAGTGGGTTGATGAACTCACCTGGATTGGCAAGACGGCTACTAGTGGGCCCCAGGATTTGATAGGGATCTAAAAAAAACCACCAACAAAAGGTATTTTAAAAAAGAAACATCATTTCATTGGGTTTTATTCTGGAAACCAGTTCAAATTTTCACTTTCTTTACTCATACTGCCTCTTCTCTGAGCTCCTGGAACAGACTCGATGTGTTCCTCATTTCTTTTTCAGCAAACAACCACTGATTATTTAGGGAATCTGCAATGGCACGGGGACTCTTGCATGGGTTTCAGACTTAGCAGGCTTGCAAAGATCCTAATCTCTTTGGACATACCCTGCACTTATGTGTCAATGAGAAAACATGAAAAAAAGAAGTGTGGGATAGTAGAGCAGCAATTTAGAGGAGCATTTATTTACATTTCTCTCAGTAAAAAGAGCAGGGCAGCAGATGAGATTTTCAAACTGACTTGGCCAGTCCTCTTCCCTCTGCGGTCAATGAAACGTTCACCCAAGTCTCCCTTCCTGAACCAAGCAGAGCCTCAGACAAACGGGAGTAACAGGGGGCTTGTCGCTGGCTCCAATGAGGCTGAGTGTTTCTTGAAAAACCCCACAGAGCATTTATTAGGAATGAATTCCTTCCCTTTTTGTGGGGCCTCCTCAGCCCTAATCTCTACACTTCTCCTTTGCTTCTCTCTGGTTGTGGTGATTTGGATCTGTAGCATTTGCTCGTGGATTGAACCCGTGCCAAAAGAACCAACCCCCTGAACAAAAAAAAAAAAAGAGGAAAAGGGATAGAAAGCAGCTGTGCAAAGCAGCCAAGGTGGGATTTAGCTTTTCAAAGGCCCCCTGGGAAAGCAGCAGGAAACACTACTGCTCCCTGCCCAACGGGGTTTGCTTTTCTTCTTTGGTTTTCCTTTGAGCCAGGGGAAGCCCCTTTGGTTCTGTTTGGAGATGCTGCAGCAGAGGGAAGGGGTAGTGTAGACACTGCAGGAGAGGGGAAGGGATAACACAGACACTGCATCACTGCAGGAGAGGGGAAGGGATAATGCAGGCACTGCATCACTGCAGCAGAGGGAAGGGGTAACATACACACTGCACCACTGCAGCAGAGGGGAAGGGGTGATGCAGACACCACAGCAGAGGGGAAGAAGTAATGCAGACACTGCATCACTGCAGCAGAGGGAAGGGGTAACACTGATGTTGCAGCAGAGGGAAGGGGTAATGTAGATCCTGCACCACTGCAGCAGAAGGAAGGGGTGATGCAGACACTGCAGCAGAAGGAAAGGGATAACACAAACACTGCATCACTGCAGCAGAGGGAAGGGGTGACACAGACACTGCAGCAGAAGGAAGGGGTGATGTACACACCACAGCAGAAGGAAGGGGTGATGCAGACACTGCAGCAGAG